>JAPMOQ010016726.1:336043-386068 GCA_026543055.1 Argiope trifasciata
TATATATATATATATATATATCTTATTAATTTTATTCTAAAAATATACTCTTATTTCCTGATCCAATCCCACTTTATTTATTTAATTAATTCAAAAATTGCTATGTAAAAATGTTTAATCAGCGAATCCCACGTTGAGAGTAACTGATAAAAATTGCTGACTTAAACAAATAGTTTTATAAAAAGATCCCTGTGTTTTCCCTGCTTTGAAAGTCACCTGTTCAGAAATCCCCATGAGAAACTTAATAGTCGATAACCACTGTAAATAAGATTTTTCCTACAAAATTAGGCTATTTAAGATCCGAGATAAAATGAACGAAAGCTTTCAATCGTTACTCAGTCTTTCGTTCCGTGTTGTGTGTTTGCGTGTGTTCAGCTTGTTCATAGACATGCCTGCTTTTTTGTGATGAAATAAAACGACATAACATTGTGAAAAATCTCTTTAATGTCTCCGAATCTGCCATCTGCATCCAATAATTCGAAACCTTTCTATTATATATTATAAAAAATATTTTTTGTCGATGCAATCAACACGATATACATTAGTATGATCAAATTTCGTTTGTATATTCTCTTAATAAATAGCAAAATTATTGTTTGTACAGGAAAATTTCCTTATATATATAACCTGCCTTAATCTGCATCGATAATAATAATTTTATTTTGCATGTGTGAAATAAACTCTGAATAATATGTGCGGCTTGCCCCAGACAGAATAGTGAGCACGCTGACTAACAACATCTTGTGTGGAAAACATTGACTGACATCAATCATAATAATTTGATTTGATTTGATATTATCTGGTACCCGGCGCTTTGGGTGCGCAGAAAAAAACAATATTAAGTGCAATCAATCTATAATTTGGCAATATTTTAACGAAATATGATGAAGAGTTTATAAAATACGAACAAACGAATATTCATTTTTATATATTAGATTTGTGTATTCTTTTAGAATTGTAAAACTTGATGTTCTTTCAGAACGGTAATAAAAGAAACTACTTATTGCATCTCGTGATTCGTTTCATATTCGTTCAGAATTCACAAATTTAATTTCAAAAAGTGATTAAAATATTTCAATCAAAATTCATTAAACATAGACAACATATTTATACTATAAATTTGAACTCTAATAGTTTTGGTAATTGCTGCGAAAAACGCTAAAATATTATTAAAATTTAAAAATTTCAGGGTTGGTCTCCCCAAAACATTCTTGCATAATCTGTAATAATATTGTTACTTCTAAGAATAATTTGTATGAAATTTGCGTTCTATAAGTACAAAATATTAACCTTTAACTTGGATTTAGCATTTTTACAGAATTTATTGTCTGCGCGGCGAGTTATTAGGAAATTAATCCTTGTTAAATAAAAGCGGTTGAAATTCGAATTTAAAAAAATTAGATCATTGTACTATACATGTAACCATCCCGTAGATGTAAACAATGAGCAAACCAAGTTTCATCGCAATCGGATGAACGGTTTAGGAAGGCATAAGAGACTTTAAGACAAACATTCTTTTTTATTTACATAGATAAATATGTGCGATTAATTCCGAATGAGATGTGCCTTTTACTGTGGGACTTTTTTCAACTATCAATTTTAAAATATAACCTACGCGGACGTGGAAGCAACAAGTTTTACCAAGTTTCATTGCAATTGGTTGAACCGTACAGCAGCGCATAGGATACGAACAAAAAAAATTCATTTTTATATAACAGATTTATGTAATCTTTGTAATTATAATGCTTAATGTTCTTTGAGAATGGTAACAGAAGAAACTTTTTTGTACCTTTCTTGATGAGTTTAATATTAATTCAAAATTTTCAACATTAATGTTTAAAAATGTGATTAAAATATTTTCTTTTAACATTAATTATAGACAGAAAAAATATTCATGCAATAAAATCTTTGATGTAAGTGAATAAATAACTTTTTTTAAGTTAAAATGGTGCTGAATTTTTTGTATTCTAATATTTCCAAAGGATACTGCAATAAAAGCTAGAATTTGATTAAATGTTTAATTAAAATTTCAAACCTATAGGATTGGTTCCCCTAAAACTTTCTCGCACACTCTCAAATAAAACTATTACCTCAGAGAACGACTAACATAGTAATTAGACGCAATAGCTACGAAGTATTAACGTCTGGCTTTACTGAATCTGTTGTCTCTTCAGTGAGTTATTAAGTGGTTATCGCATAGTTAATAGATGCTGTGAATAGATCCAAAAATATTTTTTATGCATTAGATAATTTAATTATACCTATACCGTAACTGCAAGTAATAAATATTCAAAGTTTTATCGCAATCGTATGAGCGGTAAGGCGGCTCATAAGAAGCACACAGACAAACATTCATTTTTATTTATTTCGATTTATTCTTTACCTCTTCCCTCAAGTAACCAATATTTATAATCCCTTTATATTTGCATTCATACTGTACATTAAAAAGTTAAATTAATTAAAATTTCAAATCCATAAGAATGGTTCCCCTAAAACTTTCTCGCATAATCTCTAATAAAAAATTATCTTAGAGAACGACTTATGTAGCATTTACGTACAATATCTACGAAATATTAACGTCTAACTTGAATTTAACATCTTTACTGAATCTGTTGTCTCTTTGGCGAGTTATTTGGTGGTTAATGCATGGTTAATAGATGCCGTAAATATATCTGAAAATACCTTCTGTATATTAGATAATTGTATTATATTGTATTATATTATATCTTTTCTCATAAGTACAAATAATATG
The DNA here is from genome assembly GCA_026543055.1 of Argiope trifasciata. Classification (NCBI taxonomy): domain Eukaryota; kingdom Metazoa; phylum Arthropoda; class Arachnida; order Araneae; family Araneidae; genus Argiope; species Argiope trifasciata. The sequence goes on from JAPMOQ010016726.1 coordinate 338,796, forward strand.
CTATCGAAATTTTATCACAATCGGATCAGCGGTGCATAAAATACGAACAAACAAAAATTCATTAATGTTTGCTTAATAGTTGCAGTAAATAGGTCCAAAAATATTGTTTATGTATTAGATAATTTAACTATACCCATACCCATCCCGTAACTGCAAGGAATAAGTAGAAAAAGATTTATAGCAATCGGATGAACGGCACAGCAGCGCATAAGAGACACACAGACAAACATTCATTTTTATTTATTTAAATAGAGATGAATGCGTGTATGTGTGTTTGCTGTCTACAGGCCAAGCATTCTGACTTGCATGCAGCAAATTTAGCTCAAATATACCTGGGAAGATGCTAATGTACACCTTGGAACAGATTTTTTTTTCTAAATTTTAGTTAGAATTGTAATTAGTTAAAGATTAAACAGAATTATGCCATTTTTCTGCGAGTTACTAATAAAATTTTTAAAAATATTAATTGAATTGTAAAATTTAGTAGTATTTTACCTTATTTGAAAGTTAAAATTTTTTTAAATGACATCAATTTTGCAATCTTGCAATTTTTTTCTTAATTTCAACAATTTATATATATATATATATATTTAGCACAAGAGCCATAAAAAATTAAAAAATATATTTAAATATATATAAGTGAACATAACTTTTTTTCTAAATTTTAGTTAGAATTGTAATTAATTAAAGATTAAGCAGAATTTTGGAATTTCTCTGCTAGTTACTAATAAAATTTCCAAAAATATTGATGTATAAAATTGAATTTTGCACTATTTGAAAGTTAAAAATGTTTTTAATGATATCAATTTTGTAATCACGCAATTTTTTTCTTAATTTCAGCAACTTAAAAAATATCTTTTTTTTTGTACACAAAAACCTTAAAACATTAAAAATATATATTTAGGGTTCATGTGTGCTGTGAAGAGAACAAGTAACACAGCTTTAATATCTAGCAGTTTGATGAAATCATGGACATGAAGTTACATATAAACTACATCACTGAAATTAAATATAACTACCCTCTATCTCTAATTGACCATCTGGTTACCAATAGCAACTACTTGCGAATAAATACAACAAAAATTAATATTCGATCATTCATTAGCACAGCAGACTATCTCCAGTAAACATTATCATGTTTGAGGTTTCTGAATGGAGGATTGATTCTTTTTCTTTTACTATTTTTTTTTGTTTGTGGTTTTGGGGGAAAAAAAAAACGTTTAATTTTTTTTTTTTTTTCTATTCAAAGGGGGAAGTTTTTATGAGCCGTCTACCCATTACAAACCCATGCAAACCCGGATAATTTGACCTTCTGCCCTTTACAAACCCAATCCTACCTGTCACGCGTGGTTTTCAGCGAGTGTTACTAGTTTCTTATAACCCTAGAGATTATTTTAATGAGTAACTGTATGCCCAGTTGCATCCATGGAGGGTCTATCAGAATAGGGGCCGAGTGACAGTGCCTGCAGCCGGTGGTAGAAAGAACGGATAATTTTTTCGTTTCGCAGAAAACGTTCCACCTGCCCTGCTGTCTCACTCAGAATCGATTTCAGGTCACTCGAACTCATGGCGAACAGTTCTATTGAAATAAATATTTTCACTAAATCATTCAAATGCTGTTCTGAATTTATAATTTATTTATTTAACAAATCGTTTCAAATCTGTATTAAGTAAAATTATTTTTGCTTTCCTTGTATTTTACTGTTTAATTAATTAATTTTTAATCAATTAAATCGATGAATAGAATAACTTAAACTTTCAAGAAGAAAAGTGTTTTTATTATAAAGAAATTTAAATAAAATAATTAATTTTTTTTTAGCATGATAATGCTATTAGACTTTTTTTTTCTGTCAAATGTGTGATGTTAAAAAATTATTAAAAATTCAATTAACATATCAAGAGTATACCGTAGAATTTTTTAGCATGATAATGTTATCAGACATTTTTTCTGCTAAATGTGTGATGTTAAAATTATTAAGAATTCAGATAACATTTCAAGTGTATACCGTGGAATTTTTTTTGCATGATAATGTTATTAGACAGTTTTTTCTGCTAAATGTATGATGTTAAAAAATTATTAAAAATTCAATTAACATTTCAAAAGTATACTATAGAATTTTCTTAGCATGATAATGTTATTAAACATTTTTTTTCTTCTTCCAAATGTGTGATGTTAAAATTTATTAAGAGTTCAATTAACATTTCAAGAGTATACCGAAGAAATTTTTAGCAAAATAATGTTTTTAGACATTTTTTTTCTGGGAAATGTGTGATGCTAAAAATTACTAAGAATAACATTTCAAGAGTATTTGTAGAATTTTTTTAGCATGATAATGTTATTAGACATTTTTTTCCTGTCAAATGTTTAATGTTAAGAAATTATTAACAATTCAATTAACATTTCTAGAGTAGACCGTAGAATTTTTTAGCATGATAATGTCATTAGCATGCTATTGTTATTATTATTTTTTTGTCAAATGTGTGCTGTTAAAAAATTATTTAGAGTTGAAAGTAAGATTTCAGGAGTATACCGTTGAACATATATAACTGTTATATTTCCATTTTGCAAAAAACATTCATTGTAATGCCGTTCTGTATTTTACAGTTAGTTTTTTAAAAATAATTTTAATTGACTAGAAATTAAATGACATTTTAACTTTTTCCCTAAAACCCCCAAAAATATTTTAACACAAGAATAATTCTTGCACCATTCTAAAATTCAAAAAAAAAATATACTTCTTTCAATTATACTAATTTAATTTCTATACAAGTGTTTTCTTTAATTTAAGTAAATTTTTAGAATAGATATTTTAATAATATCTTAAAATTATGCTTTTTTAGAATTAATAAAATTACGTCTTTCTTTACTTTAAAATTATGCTATAAAATGTATTTCAATTTTAACGAAACGCAAATCGTTTTCTTTTACTTAATATTCAGCTACTGAATTTGAGAATATAGTAACAAGCTCTATTTAGATAGCGTTGTGTGCTTTATTATTTTTGTTCAATGTTTGCCTACTAGATAAGTGTGTTATTGATTTTGTTTGTATTTCTCAAAGCTAACCGAAAGCTCTATTTTTATGCTTATTTATTTATATGGATATTTTTCGGAAAACCTTTTGAATTTTATTTAAATTGCTATCGCGAGTTTTGAGCTCAATTCATTATGCAATCGATTAATGCAAGTCTTCCTGATATAATGCTTTTAGGCTTCATTCTTTTTATCATGTGAGAACATGATTCTGTTTTCGTTAGGAGGTTTTGAATAAATGAAGGCAACAAATATTTGAAGCTTGAAATAGCGTAGGCAATGAATAAAGCAGAAATAGCAATATTCATCAACATCTTTTATCTTGTATATTTCTATACCAACTTTTACCAGTATTGCATTAATATTATGTACCTTCTTTGAAAGCAGATGCGTTTTTAAAAGGTTGACCTACTTTCACCAGAATTGCTTTATTATTACGTATGCTTTTTTGGCAGCAGATGCGTTTTGAAAAGGTTGATGCAGTACTATGGCATCATAGCTGCTAATTTTCCGGAATGTAGTTTTGTTTATTTGTGGATTTGCAGGCCAAAGAAAACCTAAAACATTATCTGCCGCGATGTTTTATACTAGAAGCTCAATTTTCCAAAATTTTAACTGAAATGTTTTTAACTGATTACTTTTAATAATTTTTCTTATGTCTATTTACTATTAGGCACTTTCCAAAATTTTAATTGAATTTCTTTTAACTGATTACTTTTAATAATTTTTATACCTAATTACTATTAGCCACTTCTGTCTGTCAATTGGTTAGCTGGAAATTTGAATTGCGATCAATTTGAATCTCTTATGCATAACTTAGTGCTCATGATGTTCGCGAAATCGTTTCAATCATCAAATTGTGCTCAACAAGTTTGATGAATCGGTACCAGTTCAGATGTCGGCCTCGTTATTTGACCGCAATTCAGAATTACAGAGTCAGTCCCAAAATGGCCCTATTGTTGCTTTAAAACGAGACGTTAACATAACTAAACTAAGCTAAACTCATGATTTTCATCTTGAAATCTTTTCAATCATCAAATTTCGCTAGACATAACATTCCTATACTAACAGCCTTGTGACCTCTTGCTGGTGTGGTATGGAATTTAGTGGTTGCTACTGGTTTCAGTGCTAGCTCAGGTGCTGTCCTCGTTATCTGACCTCAGTTCAAATTTACGAAGTCCGTCCCAAAATAGCCCTATTGTTGCTTTAAAATTTGACGTTTATATAACTAAACTTTAATAGCCTTGCCTCCGTCCAGCTTATTATATTGATGAATTTTAACAAAGGAGTCCAATTCTAAATTTATTCAAAACTGTACGATGTCTTCTGCGGTAAAATAATTCCAATTTTTGATTTCTCATTTAAATTGCTCGGCTTAGAGTATTAATCGGTTAATAAATAATTCTTATTTCCTTTTAACAAGAGAAGAAAATTACGTGATTAAATACTTATCGAAACAATAAAAATGATTTGCATTTCAGGTAATAATGAAATTTATCGTTGAAAATCATAGAAAGAAAGAAATAATAATTTTTTAATGAAATGAATAAAATTTTTAAAAATGAAAATGAATTTTGAAAGGCAATTAAATTGGCCTCCTTAAAATCGTAGTTATTCAAATTTTAAAATGATTTCAAAATAGTTTTGTTGGTAATACTTACGGAAGTTATGGGAAAAAAGCTAAAATCTCGTTTAATTTTTAACTAATTAAAATTAAAATTTCAAAAAACTCGCACAAAGACAGATTTTTCCCATACAGTGCAATATATTTGTTTCCAAATTTGGTAGCTGTAAGTGAAATCAATCAATCTATTGAGCTCCAACATTCACACATTTTCCTTCATAATTAGTAGTTTGTGCCTTACCTACACGCCACACTGGCGCATGTATGAAATTGTAAATGATATTTAAATCTATAATCATTTTAGCAATTTGATTCAACAAATAGCCATCTGAGTAAATATAAATATCTCAAAAGTCTTGTATGCTCCTTCATAAATCGGAATAACTATAAATATCCAAAATAAAGAAAATCATTTTATAAGGTTGTTAAATAAATTTGTAACTAAAAATGGGTTATATAAATATGAGACTCCAAGTCTGGGTTTAAAAAAGTAAGAATAAATTTATTTCCTAGGGGTTTTTGAATGATTACAAATAAAATTACATTTAAATTTATTTTGACATATCCTAAAAATTGTTGAATTAGCTATTTTTAAAAAAAATTTCTCATTTTTCATTAATTATGACTTCTTTAATTTCTGATGTGGCTAAAACCTTTGTGACATTATAAAAAAAATCTTAAAATCAAAATATTTAAAGATTTGTGTTATGGTTTCGATAATTTTTATCACTCCCTTTATGTTTCTTCGCACTGATTAATTATAAAAGAAAAATTTCTTGATAGTTATAAGCAGGCCTATGAACTGGAAAATCAAATACCAGTCAAGCACTTATTAAGTATTTTTTAAAGAAATTTAGTTTAGTTTTGATTTTTATAAAAATAAATCCTTCGTTTTCAAAGTACACGAATTCTATTAAGAGACAGACTTAATAGAATTAGTGCATCATAGCATCCCCTACTTCACCAGTGGGTGGTTATTTGATACTCACAGTTTCAACGCGTACCAGGTCCCCTTATACGAGAGATCCTTCGGTGGAATCAAATTTCCAAAGTATCCTGTCAAAATACTTGATGGCAACCATGTATAGGAAAGTGAGACTGCAGTTTATTGTTTTCAAACTTCAAATTCCACAAAACGAAATAGAATTACCCAACTTTAGAACGACTAGTATTTTTCAATCTATGAAGATTTCAATCTTCGTCTAAAAGGCGATTTTTTTGTATTTTTAATGCTTTAAAAAAAGTTGGAAAATATCGTTTAAATTTTCAACATTTACTATTGTTAAATTTCCATTATCGTTAAAATAATTTATATTTGTAAAGATTAGCATTTGCTTATAAAATTGAATTCCAATACTTATCAAACTAATTCTAAAAATTTTTAAATTATAATATCAAAATATTAAATACAACATTTTTCTTATTTTGCGATAAATAATTACAAAAAGTAATAATTTTTAAACGAAAAAAATTCCTATTAATTTATTTTAATATATTTATAAAAATTAATTTAAAATCAATGTTCTTCAAATTCGACAAAATTTTGAATTCTTATTGTTGATTTGAAAACAACTCATTACAATTACAGTAATTTTTCTTTATATATCCAAGTTTTGCTAGAAAGAAAAGTGCAGTAAATCTAACAAATTACGCAGCTAAGTCAAAACATAAAGAAATATAAGTCACACTTCCTCACAGCATTTCCAAAATGGCTGACTAGAATAAGAATGATCGATATAATTCTTTATGTTCATAAAAATTAATTTAAAACCAATATAAGTCGACATGCTCTTCGAATTCAACTGAATTCTTATTATTGATTCGCAAATGGCTCTATGCCATTACAATCCTTTTACTAGTATTCAAGTTTGCATGGAATGAAAAGATGCAGTAAATTCAACAAATTACGCAGCGAATCAAAACATAAGAAATACGATGAGTCATTTCCTCACAACATTTTCAACATGGCTGACAAGAATAAGAAAGGTCGATTCACTCAACGTCATAGTTAGTTGCATGACAAAAACAATATCATCGAACATCCAACTGCACTTATTTTACTTTATGTGGTGACGTAATACAAGATGAATTAAATTGAAAAGTGTATTTGATATAAGTTAAATTGACGTCATTATGAATATTATTGCACTTTATTTGCTTTCAATTAAGTGATATATTGCGAAAATTTATATAAAATCTTAAATTTCTCAATAGGGAAAATTTGAATAAATATTGCGAAGGTAACTGTCTACGTTTTAAAGGCAGTTTTTGGTCAAAATTGACATTTTTTTTATTGTTTTATTTTCAAATCCTTTTATTTGGGTTTATAAATCAGTGTTTGTTTTAATTATGCGATAAATAGAAACCGTAATATGTGATTTTTTTATATACCAGTGAAAAAATGTTAAAATTGACATTTTTTTACTGTTTTATTTTAAAATACTTTTATTTGGGTTTATAAATCGGTGTTTGTTTTAATTCTGCAATAAATAGAAACCAAAAGAAGTGATTTTTTTTTAAACCAGCTGATTTTTTTTTATAAACCAATAAAAAAAATGTTAAAATTGACATTTTTTACAGTTTTATTCTAAAATTCTTTTATTTGGGTTTATAAATCAGTATTTGCTTTAATTCTGCGATAAATATGTGATTTTTTTATAAACCAGTGTAGCTAAAAGCGAAACCAAAAGTGTTAATTGGAAGTTGAAGGATTTCAAACATTTTATCAAATACTTTTCTGAATTATAAATTATTTTATATTATGTTCCATCAGTAAGCCAGCTTATTATAATACGTTTCGAGTAGTTTTTATGTCGAAAGGATTGGCAATTACATCGGCTTTTGGACATTGTTTAAGTTTAACAAAGCATTTTTAGTACAAGACAAATAAAAACTTTAAATAATTTTTTTGATAAAAATTTTTTAAAAATTACATATGCAAAACTTGGTATCTTAAAACTTATAGAATGTATTACCTTGAAATTTTGCATGTATGTTACCTTAAGTATCCCAAAAGCAATGAACTATTGCTGTAACTAGGAAGTGAGTAATTTTATGTTTTAGAGCTGCTTAATGCAACTTTCAACTACAAAATTTCGTGAAACTTTCAACATAGAAATACTGAAAAAACTATAAATTTTTTGAAAATGCACATATTTCTTAGATTTTAGTTCAGTCCGTTCACCGTATTATATGCAATATAATTTATTGGAATACATGCAATATAATTTTTTGTATAGTGTTTTGCTTTTTGTTGCAATTTTCACTGTTTTTTACCTGAATTGACATATTTTGTAAAATTTCTTGATCAATTATTTTCATTATTTGCAATCACAGTGATTCAGAAAATGAGCTAAAATAGTTCATTTGAGGGATTTTTCAAAAATTTGTCTCTGTATGAAGATATATACCTTTAAATAATTCTGTAGCATTATAAAATCGGATAGACTGCATTTTAGTTTTGTGTTAGAAAATACAGTAGAGGGAAAAAAAAAGTGTTTGAGCAAAGCTCATTTAGCATGAAAGTGATGACGTTAATAAGTCAAAGTTGAAATTTATTTGCGTAAATTAAACTTTGGATGAAAATAATAAATATTTTGCTTCAAAAATCTTTATCATAAAAGTATTAATAACCTATGCTATGAAGAATTCTGTAATTTGGACTGGTAACTCGTAGAGTATTCAACTACGAGCTGACCGTCTGTTCTTTTAAAAATATGTAAATACGATAGCTAAAATACGCAATGACTTAAATATAAAAAATTTGGTACAGATTTTAGTAATTACAAGTACATATTTTTCTTTTATCGGTTGAGAAAAATGTATCTAAAGCAGAAGTTTTAGATACTCTTAAGCGCAAGCCAGGGATTAATCACCAGATAATTTGACTTAGATAACGCAATAGATTCGGTAAAAATGCTAATTTCGCGCCAAAAATTAATATTTCGTTGCTAACATATTTATGCTAGCTAATGTATCTTTCGTAGCTAATGTATCTATGCTTTCGTAGCTAATGTATCTATGCCTTCGTAGCTATGTAATTGGGAGAACATTTATCATAGCCAAAAAATAAAGTAAAAGAAGCCAAAGAAAAAACAATTCCTGAGTTTCTAGAAGACCTTGAAGAAAAACAAATCCAAGGACAATGAAAGTTTAATTTTCACTATTTAAGGCAGCGAATAAAATAAGCCAAAATCTTTGATTTGTTATTTGAAGCCATATAACACCAAGCTCAGTAGCTAGTGAACGGGTATTTCAATTTCAGGCAGTATTATGTCCGAAATAAGAACAAGACCTAGCAACAGTGGATATTTTATGGTTTTAAAATTCTGTTTTCTAATCAAAAATTAAAATGAGTGAAAATAATATAAATATTATTTGAAATTCTTGTTTGAATTTTCGTTATTTTGTGTAAGTAATAGGTATATGTAATCCTTAATTTTTTAAATACATTTTTTGACTTTGGCACATTGAATTTCTTTTTTGTTATTTAATATGAATTAAATAAAATATTTTCCCTATTCTTTTTTTTCACTAAAATTCAAAAACCGGCTAAAACTAGTTTGAAATTTTTTATTTTATATAAATTAAATAAAATATTTTTCTCTAATCTTTTTTTTTGACAAAAATTCAAAAGCAGGTTTGATTTTTTTTGTTTGTTATTTCATATAAATTAAATTAAATATATTTCCTTATTCTTTTTTTTTTTGACAAAAATTCGAAAAATGGCTAAAATAGGGTTGAATTTTCTTTTTTTGTTTGTTATTTTATAAAAATTAAATAAATATTTTTCCTTATTCTTTTTTTTTGACAAAAATTTGAAAACTGGTTAAAACTGGTATAAATTTTTTTTGTTATTTTATATAAATTAAAATTTTTTTTGTTTGACAAAAATTCGAAAACCGGCTAAAACCGGCTTTTTAGAATTTGAAAACCAGTATTTCAAAAAGTCGGTTTTTGTATAAATCCTAGAAAGTAATAATAATCTTAAATAAAATCCATAATATAGTTTGGTCCATCTATTTAGTCAGGTTCTAATAAAAATGTCAGTGGCAATATGCTACCAAGATGTAGGGGGAAAAAAAACATGCCTCTTGTTTCGGATTACACGGAGCAAATCTTTTCCCTCTTTTGGTTTGATAATTAAAAGTGTTTATGTTCTCACTTCTCAAATAAAAGTCAATCAATAAAGTCTTTCTTATTTAAGAATAGCGGTCATTGTTGAAAAGCATGTCCGTTGGGAACATTGATGGTATTTTGTTTGAAGTAAGTCAATGATGAATAAATTAAAGTACCCGACTACATTTGAAGGGAAAATTTTGAAAAATTAGATTTTTTAGAATATTTATGGTTTTTGGATGTATTGTCGGTAATAAACATTATAAATACAAAAACAATTATTTAAAAACATTATATATTTTGAGAAATATGAAAATGTGTGGTAAATTTTATGAAATTGAACCCAAATTGTTAACACTCTACACAAAATTGCAAGGCAGCTATCCTATTTTGCTTTGTACACAAGCTATAGAATATAATGATAAATGAAAAACTAAGAAACATTTTGAGATGCAAAAAAATTATGGGTAAAATTATATGCCTGCATGCATTTTTTTCCAAAAATTCACTCCTTTTTTTTCTCAAATACCTATAAATGAAAAAGTATTTGAACAAACATAAAACTTTTGGTTCATTTCTTTCCCCATATTATTTAAAACATACGCTGAAATTTATATATAAATATCCCTATTAGTTTTGGGAATATTATATTAACGGTAAAGAACCTTAATGAAAATTACAGTTTTGAGAAAATGGAAGTGAAAGGCAAATTTTAACTGAAAAATATGAGACCGTGGAGGATAGGACAGGATTTCCTTTTCTTAGAAAACTGGACTGTTTTGGGAAGAGAAAAGTCTGAACTACAAGAAATAATTGAGAATTTTTAAAATATCGCCAATGTAGTCGATAACCAGTGTTTATAACGTAGTCGGATACCTTAAGTTTCATAATTTTCTTACCAAATTATCTTTATCCATCAAATAGCATGACCTATGTTATTTTAATAGATTTACGTGTGATCTATTTATTTCATGCATGAATCTTCATAATACAATTGAGGTCCATGAGGAATACTTCCATTAAAAAAGTAAATGTTCCGGTCATCTAACATCTAATTGCACATTTTCTTTGGCGGTATATGAGTAAAAATAAAGTTTAAGGACGGACTGCGCCAAAACATCGCCAAATTCTACAAAATTCACCAATTGTTCTCCATCTTGGATTGCTCCAAAATAGCGCTATTACACCCATGTAGTCCTAAAAAAAATTAACTAATAAAATTAAGGAAGAAAAAATTAGTCTTTAAAACTAATAATGGTCTTAAAAAGGGTAGAAATTAATACATTTTAACGCAAAATGAGACAACATTTCCATGAAATTCAACGAATTTTCCCAAAGATTTAAAGAATAATTCGTTTTGGAACACAGGATAATTAATTATTATTAAATAAAATATCATTAAAAAGACGAATCAATTTTTACTTTAAAAAATGATTAGAAAAAAAAAGAAGAGCGACCCCTGATCCTTCCTGGACAGACCACTTTAGGGTTGACATAGGATAGCCACCGGTCAAGCATTGGTTACCATATTTGGCGATATACCGCCAAGAAAAATTCAAATTTGGTGCCGTACCTTAAATTTACTTTAGCCGGTCCATGCAACTTACATGCTCAAACCATTAACAGAATCTGCCTTTCTTCACTTTATATATTGGACGAAAATAATCAAACTCTTAAGGTATCCGACTACGTTAAAAACACAGGTTATCGATCACATTGGAGATTTTTTTTTATAACTATTATTTCTTGTAGTTCAAAATTCTATCTTCCCAAAAAACAGTTTATGTTTTCTAATAAAAGGAAGACCTGACCTATTATCCAGGGTCACATATTTTTCAGCTAACATTTGTCTTTAAATTTAGTTTTCTCAAAACTTTAATTTCCATAAAAATTCTCCACCGTTGACATATCTCAAAAAGTAACAGAGGTATTGACATAAAAATTTCAGCGTGTGTTTTAAATGGTATGGGCATGAGTGAATCCCAATTTTTATTGTTGGTCAAATACTTTTTTCATTTATAGGTGTTTTTAGAAAAATGAAATTGTGAATTTATGGAAAAAAATTCATATACTTTTATCTATAATTTCCTTGCATCACAAATTTTTTCTTATATTTTGGTTCATTTCATTCATCATTGTATTCTATAACTTGAGTATAAAGAAAAATAGGATTGCTGCATTACAATTTTATGTAGTTTTGGTTAAATTTCATTAAAATTTACAACAAATTTCCTGTTTTTCAAAACATATTATATTTTCAAATAATTTTGTTGCCTTTCTAGTATTTTGTATTATATTTGACAAAACATCTAAAAACCATAGTTTTAAATAGTTTTTTTTTAAATTAAATTTTTCAAAAATTTTCCTTCGAACCTAGTCGGATACCTTAAACATTTGGCAATATATCAAAATAGTTTCATTTTCATGTAATATTTTTAAGTTATTTAGGTTATAATGTAAAATAATGTGTTTTTTAAAAATAAATTTTGAAAATGTGCATCATTTAAAAATATTTTTTTTAATTTTATAAAAGTACAAAAATCCTTTTTTAATGATGACATTTCCGAAGTTTTAGTTTAGTTTAGTTATATCGTCGCGTTTTAAAGGAACATTGGGACTATTTTGGGACCGACCTCTTAATTTTGAACGTTTTAACTAAGGTCTTAACTCAAAAAATAAAAATATTATGTGCATATGTGTGGAATTCGTCAATACCAAATTCATCAATATCTACCAACATTTTTTAACACCTATATTTCAAACATTTCTATTTTAAAATATGAAAGACTCATTTTCAAAGTCTCATCAATATTTATGTTATAGTATCTTTCATGTCAGTTTTTGACAAAAAAATGAATAATAAATGCAATATATAAAGGCAAAGAATACAGAATTGATTATAAGTTTTCTCCTCAAACAAATATAGAAACGTTTAAGACATCAATGTCAGTATCAAATAAAGGGAAATGAGACATAAAAACGTTAAAAACTCGGAGTTAAATAGTTTATAGTCTAATAAGCATTTAGAAAGGCTATTTTTTTATATTCATACACCATTTTGCCATCGACAGTGAACATGTTGGATCACGTATTCGAGTCATTCTGAACTACAAAGGGATGTTGATTTCGCATGCCATTCTATAGAGTTGGGATTCTGTAAATCCCTATAAATTGCGTAGCATTGCATTACATTCCACACAATAGCTACATTTCCAACTGAAGACATATTCAATTTGGAAACGATACGTATTCCAAATTGAATATGCAAAATGATTTCAACACTGAAACCGTACCTTCTTTGTCTTATGTATAATGAATCATATATATAATGTTTTAATATCTTATTACTAAACAGAATTTACTAATTTGATGCTATATACATCTTATATTAAATTAATTTCATGAATTAAAACATTTTTTTTTTACTTAGAACAAAATAGTGTTCCTGGATTAGCATTCAGGAATTTTTAGTTTATTTAGTTTCGCATAAACTTTTCTTCTTTGTCAAAGTATGAAATATATATAAACAAACGTATGTAATTTACTTTGTTATCTGTTAAATAAATTACTTTAAAATTTTGTTAACTGAGAGTGTAAAAAATTAAAATATTTTCAACTTGAGCAAATACTATCAGTTTAGGACCCTTGAAAGTTAGTTAGTTCAAGTTTATAAAAAACACTAAAATGTCAATGCAATTTACAAAGAATTTTAAAAAAATCTTTACAATTTTTATTTACTAAAATGATTACTATTTAACTGTTGAATTATAGTTTTAATTATTAACATAATACATCAGAAATTGAAATGTGTTAAATTTAGAACAAAGCAATGTAAACACAAGACTCCCAAAAATTCACCGTGCAGGTTTACACAAAGAATACCAAGATTTCAGTAATATTTCTCACTAAATGTGCACAATCCAGTCTATCCACAAGAAAACGAACCCCTCGAGGCACGATTCCAAATTATGTTCGAAATTTCATAGCTGTCAGGAAAATTCTAAATTAATCATTCCTCCACTAAGCGTAGTCAAAGTAAGTCCATGGTCTTTATCTGCGCCATTTTTCTTTCTTATTTTTTTTTCCTTCTTCTTTCTCTTTCAGGCAATCGACCAGAGAGCCGCACTAAATAAAATCGATGCCATTCTGCTATGTAAAAAAAATAAAAAAATAAACGCCATTTCTTCGGTGGTCTTCCCAATGAAATGTTCTGTTACTCATATCACTCGCGCGATTCAGTGTTCTATAAAAAGACGCGGAAGTCAAACTGGCATCAACGAATAATGGGAAAAAAAAAAACAACCGTGTATATATTTAAATAATTGTTTCTTTGGATACTGATACGCGTCTTTGAAATGGAGGATTTTAGATGCAAAGTGGAATTTCTTGTTTACTAAGAGGAAAAAATACGTTATATTGATAAAACAAAAGGATTTTTCAAGGCGACATTTTCTGGATTAAGATATAAGTATTTTTCGTAACTAAGCGTCATTTGCTCGTATTAGTTTGAATTAAGAAAATTAACATTTTATTGTAGCAATTCTGAACGTAATTTCGTTTCTTTAAATTCAATAATAAAAAATATGAAATTTCTCCCGATTTTAAAAATTAATTTTCATCTTCGAAATTTTACAAATGTTCTAATATAAATATTATTCAAAACATTCCATTTTTAATAAATAAATACAAATTTTCATCTTAATGTTTCTTTCGTTATTTTTGTTTTGTTTTCCATTGCTAGCAAAAAATAATATTCCAGTATGGAATGAAATAAAATTCCCTTCATGTACAAGACAGATGTATTAACAACATTTTGTAAATACGATCTTGTTCGAATATTTATGAAAGCAACACAGAACGAACAAAAATTCCACAATCAAAGAAATAGAATTCTTCCAACATGTATTAAGAATTTAATAAGAACAAACATGCACTCATAATTGATGTGATAAACAATTGTCGTTTTCACCGTCAGAAATGTTATTCTAATTATAGCTCCTTGAAAGTTATATTAATCGAAGTGGATAATTATAGAATGTTTACTCTACTCTCTACTCAATAAAGATGATTTCCTACTCATAATAAAGATGATGCATGTGTTTGTGTGTTAGTGCTGTACAGAACAAACAATTAAATCTGGAACTACCACACTTAACATACATATACTTTGGAAAGTGAAAATGTGCACCTTGGAATGATTTTCTTTTTGAAATTCAAATTAGAATTTTTATTAATTAAAGTTATATTTTTATTTTAGTGTTTTTACTCGATAACTTTGAAAAATGTAATTGCACAAAATGATTTTATGCTTTCTCTACATTAAAAAAAAAAACCTTTTACTGATATCAATCTAATAATCTTGAATATGTTTCCTAAATTTTGGTAGTTCAGTTTAAATTTTTTTGCCACCAATAGATTATAATGTTGACCCAAAATTCAAACAGTTTTCATTTTTTCATCAAATATTTAATCTCAAAATCTCCTTCCATGGTTGAAAATCGGGGAAGTAGGATTCTGTTTGATAGTTTATATCGAATGAAAGGTGAATATGGAGAACTGCGAAAGTTAGAAGACAAATGAACCAAATAAATTAGCTTTTAATAATGCTATGATGTCCCTAATCTGGATAAAAAAAGTTTGTGTTTACAATGAATAGAAATATGTAAAACTATCAAAACAATAAAGTTTTAATACCGAAAAATTATATAGAATCGTGAACTTGTATTCCATATTCTTGTAAAAAATACCATTAATACTACAACAGAATTGTTCTATGTATTTGTATTCAGAACTTGGACATAATTAAATATTTTTTCAGCCAATTAAAAGTCCTTTCTTGGATTATTAAAATTTTAAATAATGTAAATGAATACGTGTGTGTGATAAAGTAAATGGGATAGTGAATGTATATGTACATGTGTTTGATAAAGTTAAAGGGATAGTGAATGCATATGTGGTAATAAAGTAAATGGAATAGTGAATGTGTGTGCTAAAGTAAAAAGGATAGTGAATGTGTATGTATGTAATAAAGTAAATGGAATAGTGAATACTTATGTGTGTGATAAAGTAAATGGTATAGTGAAGTATGTGCGGATGTGTGTGATAAAGTAAATGGGATAATGAATGTGTATGTGTGTGATAAAGTAAATGGGATAGTGAATGTGTATGAGTGTCCAATGAAGTAAATGTGTGTTTGTGTGTGTGATAAAGTGAATGGGGTAGTAAATGTTTTTGTGTGTGTGTATGTTATTTTAATATATAGCAGTAGAAATGATCCAAAACCATCTTCTTGGAGATGAAAACATACCATGTTATTATCATGCTATCGTAGCAAGATTAAAAAGAAAAATTGTACTAAAATGAACCGGAAAAAGTGGAAATCATTTAAATGCTCAATATTTTTGCCGCTACTTATTAAAGAATATCTTAAAATTATCACTTCATATATATAAAACTATTGATCCTATCCCATTTACAGTATTTTTTATGGTAAATAAAAACAAACATATTTTGGCGAACTCATGGATAATCAGAAACAAGCAAAAGAAGATAATGCTCAGTCCTGTATTTTGAAATATTTTGTATTTTCAGAAATATTTATTTCTGATTAGATTCATAAATTGATCAAGCATCTTGGATTTTTCAGTACTGTTTGCTTTCAGCCTTTTATCACGGCCTGAAAATGTGTCCGAATCGGCTCTATTTTAAATTTATTTAATTTAAATTCTCTACTTTTTAATTAAAACTGAGGGTTTATCTTTTGGAAAATACATAAAAAATCAAATCAGTCACGAGATTTAATTGGGAAAAAAAATGCTCATGAGAATTTTCTTTTTCATAATACTCTCTTATATTTCGTATTCTTATTTTATGTTTCCAATATGGTGACTATTTTAATGAATTATTTTTAAAAATACCGTTCATTGTCACATTAATTAATTTTTGTGGCACATTTTTATTTTTGATTATGTTCAAAATTTTGCTATTATCATTACTAATATAAAATAATCATTTGTCTCTAAATAATTAGAACATTTCAATTTTTCATGCTTTACCGTTACTTGATTCCGAATTTAAAATTATTTCGATTTGAAAGTTTGTTCAATTTTTCTCAATTGCATTCCATATGTAAACTGTACTATATATTCATAAGTATTGTTTTAAAATTAATTTGAACATGAAAATTCCTTTAATTGTTATCTAAATAAGTTATAATCTTTGGCAGCACAGTTTATACTGTATTATGGAAGCATTTACTTGAAATGTGCATAGAAATGAGAATTCTTTTCAGCTAACTTCTATCTATAAAAGCAGCAAGTGACACGCTGTCTGGGATTCGTGCCATCAGGTCGTCGTCCTCATTATCATGGCGTCTCCTATTGATTTTATCACTTAGAAAAAACCCAATGGTCAGTGATTTAAAAACTCATTTTCAGATATTTTAATATGTTACTTTTGTATTGCAAGATATTTCAAATAATTGATTTCTAAGTATTTGCGTTCGTGGAATGAATTTTCAAAGTATTGTTTCTTCAACATTTTGAAATCATTTTTTTTTTCTCTTTTTTTATCCTTCAGAAATAATACAATGAAAGAAGCTGAAAACTTGTTATACACAGAGAGAGATATAAACACGCATACACAAACATATGACAATCAAAAGTAAGCCCTATAAGAAGGGCATTATTAATTAGCATAATTTGTTCCAAAAGATACTTGCAAACTAAAATTCCTGTTACATATTTATCATAGTTTTTTATTGGAATTCTGTTCGCTTCAGTATCGATTCTGATTCTATCTCGCTAAGGGATGAGCTTATTTCAGAAATTCTTTGCTATTCTTTGGCACTCATTTCTGCCCAATTATACTACTTTTTCATGTGTTTTTTTTTTACATGTTTGTGAGTGACAACGTTTCTGACTATACAATTCTATTTTAATTCAAAATTGCGTATTGTTTGTTTATATGGCTAGTTCAAGTGGAAAAAAAAATATGTCAAAAGTGACATGAAAAATATATTTTGTATAATATCATAAAATTTGACTGAGATTATCTACAATTGTTAAAATCAAAACGTTGTCAAAAAATTCAGCTATAAAAAAATGCTTTTATTATAAATTTTTTAAAATCTTTCTTTCAAAAAAAGCGAATTACCAAATTTTTAAGAACGTTGAACATTATCCATTTTCTTAGTACAATTTTATCAGTTAGTTGCTTATTTTTAATTTCTAGTGATTATCATTTTGCTTAAAATATACATTTATATTTACTCATTTCTTTTATTAAAAATATGAGCTGTTCTGAAGTAGATGAAATATTTAATCTTCCCTGAATGCAATTTTGTTATTGTTCTGTCAGAACAGCTTCCAGTTGCTTTTCAGTAAACAGCGAGAATGAAAAAAGCAAAAGTTTTCAATAGAAAAGGGCAAATTGAATACTTTAGAAGATTTTTATTAATTTTGTTGAAGAAAATTTCGCTGCACGCACAAACCTTTATAATTTCACCTTGCATGTGATATTCTTATATGAAACCTGATGTTTTATGTGGGAAACACAGAGAAGAATATATCTTAATTTGATTTTGTGGTGTCCTTAAGGGGTTCAGTAAAAAGTTTGAATTTATGTAACAGTTATTTAATTACAGGTTACGTTACATACAGATAATTTGCATACAAAAATTCTAAATAATTTTAAGACATATATAAGAGCATGAATTAAATTATGCATCACTAGATCTGATACCATCTCTAGACCTGAACCGAGTCATAACGCTACATGGACTAAAGGTGGGCTCACACAAGGCTAACTATTGCACGCAATCGTTGCCTTTCTGCTGCTGTCCCGGCATTGTCCTCGTGTGAACAGTTGAGACAACGACATAGGGACAATGGTCAACGTTTGTCCCGGCGGGACAGTTATTTGTCATTACCCTTTTGTGGTCACATTTCACACTATTGCACTCAATAGAAGATCAAGACTACTTCCGGAAAAATCACCTGACCACAACGAGACAATGACATATAGTTGCCCGGTCGGGACAATCATTGGTCATTGTCCCAACGATGTTGTCTCAACTGTTCATACGAGGGCAATACAGGGACAACAGCAGAGAGACAACGATTGCTCGCAATAGTTCGTGTGAAATCACTTTAACAGAGTCCTGACGTCATCATAGTCAGTTACGGTTTGTGTTACAAGAACGGCTACAGTTTGATTTATCCTTATTTTACATTAAAGTATCAGATTAAATTCGTTAAACGCCCCATTATGATAAAATAACTCTTTAATTTTGATACTAGTTTGCCTAAGTCTAAATTATGTCTTTTATAATGCAATATGATAATGATTATCCCTAAAATATCATTTGTCTTAACTTAATCGTTTATTTTTTTAATATCAGACCACTAGCCGATTTCAAATTATTTTCAGTCGCTTATTTTAAAACGTTTAAGAATATATTTTGCAAAATAGCTGATAATGATTATCAATCTCTTTCACTAAATATATTACTTTTTCAGTAACAGATGAAATATTCAGTCTTTGCGTAGTGTTATTTTGTTGTCGTTCTGTCAGAACAGCTGCCGATTGCTTTTTTTTTAAAAAAATGAGATTGAAAAAAGATCAAAATACGTTTTATTATTTCAGTATTTAATAGTAATTATTTATTAATGTTTAAAAATTAATTTAACAGATTTTTAAACCAAAAAGTTTGAATGAATCTATTGACCACTACACGTTTTATCAAATCTTGAAACAGATACAACTACTTTCCGTTTTCACATTGGATTTCACACAATTTTCGCAGTGATAGTATTACAATAACTGCCGAAAAACATCTGCTTTGCACAAATAAAAAGTAACTAATAGAATTAAAATTCCCGTAGGAGCGGATATCCATTTACTGACTACCAAAACTCGGTTAAATTAAATTTTGTTTTCAATGAATTGTCACAAGACAGCTCAGGGAAATATCTCATGGCGCCCTGTGAGGGAGTCGAGACTTCCCATGGCGCCAAGGCTAGCACTATGAGAATAACTGGTGAATGCCAAAGGCAATTGTTTTTGACTACATAGTCTGTGGACGCTATTCCAAACAATTATATTTTCTCTTGAATCAGTGACGGTTTAGGAATTTTTCAGCTAAATTTTAACTTAACCATAAATGCTTGATTTATTTCATTACTATTTCTTTATTTCAGAATCTTTGTTAAAATATTTTGTTTCTTATTTAATTATTTATAAATATGTTGAAAAAATTATTAATGAAATAAATTTCTTGAAAAATTAAGTATGATTATTCGTTAATGATTAACTTTACTTGCAAATTTAGTTTTAGAGAGTTAAGTAAAATATACTACAATAGATTAAAAGAAAAATTAATATTTTATATATTAGAGAGAAGTTATTGATTATACTCCAATTTATTTAATAATGATTGTAATAATTCAATTTTAACATATAATGCATGTATAATATGTTATCATTTATATGTATTTTTACTAATTTATTTATTAATTATATCTGTATTTTTGCAACTTTATTAATTAATTAAATAAATAAATAGCTTATTTCAATCTACATATCTACTGTACTGTCAGCTCAGCGATCATATGTAATTGTCCAATCTACCTATTCGGAGATACGCCACTGCTTTAAAAAAATTTTACTATTACAAGTAATCAAAATCTGTTTATATATGTATTCTATATACATATATCTGTTTATATATGTATTCTATATACATATATCTGTTTATATATACATTTCTTATACTTATTCTTTCTATTATATATAATAGAAAAAATATTCTTTCTATAATATATAATAGAAAGAATAAGTATAAGAAATGTTCTAGAATAATCAGAAAGAAAATGTTCTAGATTATGTATGCTCTAAATGGAATTGATTTGCAATTCATCAATTCTGACATACAAATCTGTAAATAACGGTTTTGAGAAGGTTTATTGTGTTTTTTTTTTTTTTTTTTTTTGTACAGAAAGAAAAAGAAATGTCACTTTCGATTTGATTATTGCAATTCAGTTTTTAAATCCTGTCGAATTTCTACTTGAGATAAATCTCTTTTCTACTTTTTCAATTTCATCATCTTGGAAAAATTAAGATTTCATGATTTCATGATGAATTTAACACGGACTTTTTTTCTAACATAAAATGATCCAAATACTCAAAAATTTGCTATCCGTTTAAAGTTAGAACTGTAATAACAATCTTTAAAAAAAATACTTTCCTCTAGTATACAGGAGTACTAAAAAGTAATAACTAATACAGTCACTAACAAAAACCTAATTTCAACGAGCGTTTGAAACAAAATTGTACTTTAAATTTTTTACTAATTGTCCACGATTCATTATGGCGTTGATGAACATTAATGCAATTGAATTGACTTCTTCAATTTGATTTAAATATTTGGTAAAATAGGGCCTTTGTTGCAATTTTTATATGAATTTATTTTTTTAATCCGAATTCAACTGTAAAACACGAAAAAAAGAAATAATTTATGTTCTTTGAAATATTTTTCTAATATTATTTACTTTAGAAGCTCTGTATTTTTATTTCTAAAGAGGAATTTTACTGAATATTAGAAATAATTTTAAATTACATTCGAAAAGAGATAAAGTTTCGAAAGTTAGTTTAATTAAAGAATAACTGTAGGAATAAAAAATTTGTGTGTGTGTGTAAGGCGATAGTAAATTCAGCATGTTCATAAAAGCAGCTGCAATTGAAGCAGATGTGCTGCAAACAACCACAAAATAAATCAACAGTTATCCTATGATTGCTATAAATGCTCATTTCCCTTTTTTCATTTTATTTTTTTATTTTTATGTCGTCGTTTTATTTTTTCGTTTTATTTTTATGTCGACAGCTTAAAGAAAAACTGAAGGACCAGGATGCATTTCAAGGTAAATAAAAGAAAAACTTCCTACTCTTCTTTACAAAACCTCGATTAGATCTTAATACTATTTTTAACAGATATTTGCACGAGCTGCATCAATTACTTTACGATTTTAGTTCTCTTTTCATAGCTTACAATAGACGGTAAATGATATCAGATATTTCATACCAAAAAGATAGAAGAAAAATTTCGATCCACATAAAATTCGAAATTACAACAAAAAATTGTTAATAAATATTGAGATTTAAAAAATTTACTTATTCAGAGAAATAAAATAGTCGGTAGATTCAAATATATAACAATTGAGAATTATTCTTTTGGCTATACTAAATGACTTGTAATCATGTAATTCATTTGGCTTGTAATCATGTAATTAAAACAAGTTGTCTTTTCTAATAATATGAGAAAGGCATTAATTCACACACATTAAGATTTGTTTCTCTATTGTATAATTAATGGTATATCTATGTTTTTATATAAAATTAATGAAATTTCTACATACAATTTTTTTGAAAATAATGTTATGGTAAACATTCTTTCTCCTAAGTTAAAATATTGATTGGAATTTGTATATAAAAAATTGTTCGCATTTCTCGGCGTTTCTTATGTGTATTTTGATTAATTGCATTCTAAAAGAATTTAAATTTTATGTAATTGAATAAGGAATTTAAATATACAGAGAATATATAGAATTTAATTATTCTCTTTTTTCAACCAAAACAATGTAATAATGCCTAGGTCTTGGCCTAGAGGTAGCGCATCTTTCCCTTGATCTAGGCTTCCTAGATTCCTGACTCGGAAATGGTTGCTCTTTACCTGTGTTCTATATATGGGGTGTGTGAAAGAGACCCCTATAAAAAGAGGTTGTGAAAGCGAGTGAATGTCATCTTTGTTTGAGCTAGAAGTCAGTCTTCTGCCGGGTGCTCAGTTGCCTTTATCCTCAAAAGTTACTGCGCAAACTCGACTTAAAATCGCTGATTTTGTCAGTGGTCTTATCTATGACAAATGCCATAAGTAACAGATATGAACCGTAAATGTAAAATAAAATTAATAATTCATGAAAGCTGTCTAGAAGCAAAATACAAAACAAATCAACGGTAAATATCAACATTAAAACTTAATTCCATTTTTTATTTTTATAATTGCTTGTTTCTAAATAACTGTGTGTGTGTGTTTTCAATTCTGAATTTCTAAAGAAAATATAGTATTAATGATTTCTTTTGAAATAATCCAAATTAGGAATCAATCGTACTATTGTATTCTTCATAATTATATTCTAAAAGAATACTTGTATTCTTACTTAAAAATAAAATTACATTTGTGTGCCTCTACATTACTAGCGAACCAAAGTGAATCGTCTCGAAAGATGCAGCTTAAAGTGGAAGCGATTTCATTTAAGACTTACGAACAATGAACGAAAATATTTAGAACCATCTGCAAAACAATTGACATCTTCTAGATACAGTGCTGATGGACAAATGACAATGCTTTTCTTCACGTGGAAAACCGACAGACCTCAGTAACTTAATCTGATGCTCTTCATTGTACTACAGCAAGGAAAGTTTGACAGGATTTTCATTTATGAAAGAATCAAATCGCTGTATGTAGAAAATTATATAAATAATTTGCCCGAAAATTAATTTAAAAGCGTGAATAAAAAACTCATAAAAATAATATTCTGTTAATGAAACTTTATTTTAATTCGGATAACTTCGACGACGTTCTTTGGAGTATAAGACCCAGTATGATCAATTGGCCCAGTCCAAACTTATTCATCTAATTGCTTATTTTCATTAACATAAATTATACAATTTATAAGGCCTATGGTTCGATCTTACATCGCATTCAAATAAGTGATTGTTGTAAAAAAGTAATAGCTATAGTGGTAACATTGAACACAAATTACAATAACATTATTAAAACAACAACGATAAAAATAATAAAAGATAATTAAGTATAAATTCAAAAGAATAAATAAATTTCTAAATATAATAAAAATAACAGACATATAAAAAATAAATATTGAATAAAAAAACAAACAATGAAGCACTGATGATGTCGTGTCCGTGTTTCCACGGAAAGGTAGTGCAGTAGCTTCTGAAGGTAATGACCCTTGAGCACACAAAGGGCAGAAGTCTGACTCATAAGAAGATGACACAGACATTCACTTGAACAACCCCTTTTTACAGGGGGATCACTTTCATAACTCATAAATACCACATAGTGCATCATAGACCGATCCAGGACTCGAACCCTGGATGCTCTGATCACTGGAAGACGCGCTACCGCTATGCAAGGATTCCAGCATAAAGTACCCATCTATACTAATATAAATGTGAAAGTTGGGATGGATGTTTGTTACTTAATCACGCCAGAACGGCTGAACGGAATTGGGTGAAATTTAGTACAAGGATAGATTATAGTCAGGAATAGAACGTAGGCTGCATTTTATTCCGTTTAATTGAGTGGTTAATTTTTTATTCATTAAAAACTAACTTTCGGGCCAAAACACTGAGGCCAAATCCCTCCAAATATGAGTAAGGCTCTAGTTTTTTTCCCCAACAGTGATCAGGTTAGGATTAGCAGAATGTCGACCGATTATTTCAAATGATTCTGTTTATATTTTTAGTGTTTGATGTATTTAAAATCAAATGTTGTTCATGAATCGATATTTCGGATTCATTCTGAAGTACTTTTAAATTAAAAGAAAATTGAATAAAGGAAATAAAAAAAAATTCTAATATCCATTGCGTTACCCCAACTGGCGTAGGGAAGTCAAGTATTTGCGTTACGTCAACTAACGTTGGAAGTTCTCGAGTGATTGTTAACAACTGTATTTTCATCTAAATTAAAAGTATGAAAATTATGTGCATAATACTGTTGTAGCTATCTCAATCTCGATCCATAAATAAAATGGATTTGACTTGATTTTAAGGAAATACAGACTTGATTTGCTGTTTCGTTTTTATTTCAGGTGCACATAGTAAATAAATTGTTTTTAGGTTAGTTGTGTACTTTAAAATTGGTTAAGTTGTATTTTTATGCTATATGTTTTTAGTATATGCTTATAGTTTAAAGTACATTATTTTTAGAATAGTTTTAATCTTTTTGATTTGTTATTATATGATAGTTTTACGAAATGCCCTGAAAATATAAAGCTAAAATTTCGAAAATGAGTAATCAAGCTCCATCCTGGCTATATACTCACGAGGCTTTAAACTCACGAGGTTGATCTCAAAATAGCCCTAGAGGTGCTTTTAAACTGGACATTGATATAATTAAACTAAAAAGCTTGAGATTTACAGTTTTATACGGTTTAGAATAGCACCTTTATTGAGGAGAGTATGAGTAAATTTTAAAGATAGCAATAATCTATGTAAATAAAAATGAACGTTTGTCTGTATGTCTCATGCGCGGCCACTCATCCAATTGCGATAAAACTTATACTACTTATTACTTGCAGTTACGCAATGGTTATCGGCATAGTTAAATTATCTAATGTATAAACAATATTTTCGGATCTATTTACCGCATCTATTAACTATGCGATAACCACTTAATAACTCGCTGAAGAGACAACAGATTCAGTAAAGATGCTAAATTCAAGCTAGAGGTTAATATTTCGTAGCTATTGTATACAAATGCTGTCGTTCTCTGAGGTAACAAGATTATTGCGATAAAACCCTGAATTCTTATTACTTGCACTTAAGGGTTGGTGGATGAAAAAGGAATGTTTGTCTGTGTGTCTCTTATGCGCTGCCGTACCGCTCATCCGATTGCGATGAAACTTTGAATACTTATTTCTTGCACTTATTTATTTCTGCTGAAGATGGAAAAAAATATTGCCAACCCTGAAGTTTTGAATAATTAAGTTTTAAAAAATAGAATTAATTTTATTTATGCTTCTCCTTAATATATCCCCCAATTTTAATGAATTTATATACATTTATTAGTACATTTACGATACTAAAATAAATATTGTTTTTTCTATCATTCCTGAATAAACAATACAGCTATTTTAAATTTCATGCGATATTTCCCAAATTATTTCTTCTGTGGCAGCAACGCGCCAGGCACCAACTAGAGTTCAATAAACCTTCATATAATTTCCCTATTTCAGGCATATTGTCATGGATCACAGTACAAATTAAGAGATTCTAATGATAATCTTACATTTGATAGGAAAGAAATAAAAACCAATTTTAAAAATGCAAGAAAAAATGTATTGAATATACGATGATCATGGAATCATTCATAAATAATCAGTGTTTTAAATAATCGTTTCTACCAAAATTTTATTTTATTTCTAAAGCAACATTACATTTAATTTGAGAACTGTAAATTGTTTAGTTATGTAAAGCACATTAAAATAAAATGCATAAACATTTTTTTTTCCAAAATAAATTACTGATTTTAATGCCTCGACCAATATTTTCTAGGACCCACTTAATTTACGACAAGCAATCTAAAACGCTTAATAGCTGATGCTGCAGAATCGTTCAGCGTTTTTTCCTCCTGAATTCCTTAGAATTACTTTTAAAGTGATTTCCTATAGAGAACAAAGCCCGGAACCTTGGCACACGCAAACAAACAATTAGCGACATCGAGTCCTTCAACATATTTTGCCCACAATAAATAACATGCACGGCATTCTATTCATAATAAAGAAGTCTAACATTAATCCCTCTGTGCATCACATTTTCTTGCCTTTTAAGGTATCTGACTAGGTTCGGAGGCAAATTTTTACTAAAAAATGTTTATAAACATTTTTTATATCACGAAATAACTAAAACAGATTCGAAACATCATTATTAGAGGAAAAATACATGTATTGCATCTGGTTTTTAAAAACTTATTAAATGAAAATTTGGCAAAATGATCAATATTATGAAAAACAAGGTAAGTTAAAGAAGAATGGCAACATTTAATTTTTATCTCATGTATATAAAAATCATACTACATAAATAGTGTTCTAGGCTTCCCAGGTTCGAGTCCCGGCTCGAGCATGATTGTTATTCTGTGTTGTATCTGTTGAGTAGTGTGAATGTGTCCTCCTGTAAAAAGAGGTTCGTTAAGGCTAAGTCATACTCTTGGCCCTAGTTAGCACTGCTAAAAAACAAGGGACGCTAATTTAGGCTTAAAATCTCTGACAGCGATCAGCGGGCTTGTCAATGACAAGTGTCATTGAAAACTACAATACTACATAAAATGTAGCAGATCACAAGATAAAAAAATATTTTAATAAATAAAATTTTTAGGACCATATGAAGTTGCCGTTAATTATTTTTTTTGAAAAAATTTGTCTTATGTTTTGAACTGAAAGTGACTGTAAACATGTATACATGAGGCTATTTTAAAATCTACGGCCTATTATGCCCGGAAAGGTTTTGGATGCATACACACCAAATTTCATAAAATTTCATTGAAATTGTTTTTGTGATATCATGTTTTCCGTGAATCAATAACAGAGAAATATTCAATCTACAGAAAATGCTTTAAGTTATTGTTACTGATTTTCACTTCCGTCAGGTTGTTTCTGTATAGTGAGTGCATGGTGTGAAAACATAATCAGTACACCTCAGTAAGAAATAACTAAGACGTTTATTTACACAGGGCAGCACAAAGACAATAAATATTTACAGCCGATACGAACACACAACAACATTTACCCACAAGTAGAAATCGGTAGTAGCAACGTCCACAGCACACAAAGAGGTCAGACAGAATTCATCAGGAGAGGGGATTCCCAAATCTTCGCTCTAACGGTCTCTCCAGACGACTGAAACATTCCTCTGTCTCTTCTCGCATTTGCTGCTAACTCTCTGCTTCACACAAGACTGGTAGTTCAGTTCACCACAACCCAATTCGTGACTACTCGCAGCTTGAGATTGCTGGCCTTTTATAGTTCCCGGGAGGTGGGCTTAGAATCTACTTGAACAATCAAGACATAACTGGGGGTATCTCAGTTCCTATTGAATGGATCGTTAAAATCCTTGATGTTTCCAGTATTATCCATTTCGCCGCCAAATCCATTGCCAAATCACCAAATGGTCGCCAAGTTTGTCACCACTTTCTGAGGTACCCGATCAGCCCTCACAGGGCTTATCGCACAACAGCCTTTCTTACCATGATATTATTCAAGCAGGGAAGCAAAATTACAGGTTCGTAACAATAATTTAAATTAGTTCATTCAAATACTCTAGAAACAAATGAAGCTTTCACGCATTTTTAACAGAAATGCCTGAAATAATTAAATAAGGGCTGAGCAGGTAGAGAATATATATAAAAATAACAATTGTTATTTTGGAAAATTTTACTGCAAACATAAAATAAATCACTCGTTTCCTGTTAAAAATACCATTGTTTCCGATTCCATTCCTAATTGCTGTGCAGTACTGCAATTACTGTATTTGTAGTTCTATTTTAATCATATTAAAAACCAAGTCTATTTTAGAATTTACGAATTTATTATTTTGATTTAGTTATTTTTATAATTTATTATTTTGTTTTCAGATTATAAAAAGAATAACAGATTATTCTTGAAACTTCATGTTTACTACCTATTCGGATATCTTAAAGAGAAAGTATTGTAATCCTCCAATAATTCGAATGGAAATTTCAACGAATCTCCATGTTCCAGAAGTTTTTCTGTTCGAAAAACACACTTTTGAAATCATTTTAATTTGTCAGCCTGTAAAGATAATGTAAGAATGCTTTCAACTAGACGGATGAAATTTGATTTGTGATCTTAACATCAACTTTGTAGATGTCTATTCATTTGTGTATATAAAGATAGATATAGAATAGTGTGTAAACACAAATCACAATGAAAGCAACATGGAAGGCTTCTGAAACAGTATGTGCTATATTGGCCTATCAAAAGTTGAAATTTAAAATTATTTTGCGAAAGAAGCATTAGAACCAAATTTCACAAAATAATTAATTGAAATTAATAGCAATTCTTAATCCTGATGTAAAAGAAGGGGGGGGGGGTATCGGTTAGAACTAAATCTGCCTAATTTGGCTGAATTGTGCTTTAAAAAATGGAAATGTGCACTTTTTTTTTAGCTTTTTTTCACAATAATATCTGTAGATATCCTAGTTCAAAACTGATTTTTAAATAATTTTAAACTAAAAGAATTGTATTCTTAATGAAGTTAATTATTGTGCAGTTATTTCTTCTGACATGTGACAATTTAAAAAACAGACAAAAAAAACCACCGTTTGCTTAATTTTCATCAACAGATTTTATTATAGCATTCGAATTGAAACAGTTCTCATGGTTTCATCCCATATTCAATTAGTTGATTTTCTTCCAATGTTGAAAGGTAAGGAAGGAGGATTCTGCTTAATGTGTTTGAGACTTACATAATGTTACATACGATATAAGAAAATGAAATTACAATTCACGAAAAGATAGATGATATCTTACATTTTTAATAACAATATCATTTATGGACCTATACTCCATTAAGATAAACCTTATCCATAATGAAATGAATATATGTAAAAATATTATATATCTATACTTATAATAAAGCTCAATGTGTGTGTGTGTGTGTGTGTGTGTGTGTTGGCGCTCTACAGACCAGACCGTTGGACCTACAGCTACCAAATTTGGTACATGTATACCTTGGAGGTCAGGAATGTGCACCTCTGAGCCTTTTTTTCGAATTTTTAATTAGAATTTGAATTAATTAAAATTTAAGCGAAGTTTCGACGTTCTTCCGCTATAACTTCTGAAAATATTATCGCACAAACATGATTTTTACATCAATTTAAAGATAAAAAAATTAGCTTTCTAATGGTATAAGTGTTTTAATGTGTAACTTAAGTTTTTATTTTTAACGAATTTTCAAAGAAATATTTTAACCATGTTTTTCAACAATATATTTCGGACAAAACAATAAAATTTAATCTGCACGAGCACGTCAAGGGGGAAAAATTAGGTTTTATCAGCGTGTTGCCATCCTATTGACGGAAGTTCACACTAAAAAAAACAACTATCATTGCAAATTAAATCTAAAGAAATGCAACTTTTAGCACGTGACTGGATAAAATAAGAGAAATATAATATGTGACATTTTCTAAAATAGATAATGAATGAGCAAAGGGAAAAAATAGCTTTTATTAGCTCTGTTGAAATCATACTGACAGAAGTTCAAATTAAAAAATAAATTAACTATGACTGCAAATTAAATCGAAAAAAAATGTAACATTCACCACGTGATTGGATGAAATTAAATAAATATTAAATGTTATGTTTTCTAAAAAAGAAATACAATACAAAGGTTTCTGTGATCGTTTGCAACATCTATATTATTAATTTAGTAAATCAGTGTTACGTGACTTTCGAAGTTTAAGTATATCTGGCAGAGAAATTATAAAGAAAGCAAGGCACATAAGTATTTAATTGAAAATCTTAGACCCCATTACTCTTGGAGAACAAGCTGGTCGCCAAAGGCGTCTAGTATTTAAATAAAACTGCTTTCATATTTAAAAAATGGTTTCAAAAAATTCATGATCAAGCTATGCATAAGAGATTCAACTGAAAGTAAATATAACCAGCATTCCTTGTTAACCGGTTAATTGCCAAATCCATCTAATTTAAATAATCATTTACATTATGAAACAGGGATTGCGCTCTAAATTATTATTCATTAAACTCTAAATGTAGCGAGAACAGGGAAAGAAAGTTCTTCTGAGGTGAGCTTTTAAAAATTAAATTTAAATGAGTTTTTGAATCATTAGGAACTGTTTTATTATTTGAAAAAGGAACATTTTAATCGAAAACATGATTAATGTTTTCAAAATTCGAAAATATCGACAGATCGTTTTTTTCTGATTAGAAGAATAGAAATTGTTTTACTGCAGAAATTAATAAATTTTTCGATGTAATTTTTAAAAGAGAAAAATTAATCGCGTTAAAAATCGGCAAATAACAATAGTGGGACATGTATTTTATGATCTTAAGTATCAAGATTATTTCTTATTTACACATTTTTTGTTAACATTTCACTAGAAAATGTTAATGAAAAATCTTGAGTTTTGATCGTGTAAGCAGTATGGCAAAATGCGCATTTTACTCTAAAGATTTGATCACAAAGGACATTTAAGAGAATAATTAGAAATGTATGGAAAAGAAAATGATTTAGTTTTATCCCTTTTCCACAAAATGCTTACAAGGATTCGCAGCTTTCATTAAGGATTTTTGCATTATATTCACAAACAAAAATCTCTTAAAAATTCTAAAATATTTGAGATGATACAGAAAAAGGTTTTGGATCGCAAATTTTTCTACCTGAATTTTGGTTAAAACATAAAAGTTTTTAAACAAATAATGATAAAATTATTAAATATCTGAAAAATATAACAAAATACGAAGGGAAAGATATTAAATCATTTGTTGTTCTAAATAAATTTTAATTACGAACTGCGAAATATAGCATGTCTTTCCTTCAATAATTTCAAAATCTGATATATAGATCAATTTGTGTGAAAATAACAGTTGAGTATTCTTAAGATAATAATGATGAATATAATATTTTCTCTACTAGCAAGCACAGCCTTTTGTTATCAAATATATTCTTTTTTCAGAGTAGCAACAACTAAATTTTACTTGTTAACTTTGTTTGTTTTGAAGTTCATCACTTATGCTAGGTTTACACTTGGCCAGTTAAAGTAGGTAGTGAATACGTAAAAAGATGAAAAATGCTATTCGGTCGATGGCAAGTAATTGTCCCGACGGGACAATTACAAGTCGCTGTATTTTTTCTTACTGAACATGCGTTTGTAGAATTTAGGTTTTTTTGGAGTGGAAAAATTGATGACTTATGCTAGATTAATTCCAACAGTTTTTTCTCTTTGTTTTTTTTTATGCAAGGTTGTTGCTTTTCTCATTTTATTTGCCATTTTTTTCTATAATTTACCAAATTTGTGTATGTTTAGGGATCGATTTATGTTTGTCACAATTTCATAGGATAGATTCAGACATTCCATGGTTGGCTATAAATTGCCGTTTTGTCAACCTCTGAATTTTCCTTTTTCATTGTATATCTTATACTATAATACGAGGAATGGTTGCCAAGTCGAAAATCGCCCCAGAATTAATAAACTTCGGTAAACTTGGAGGTCTGGGGGTTTTGGTCACGAGGAATCGATTGGCCCGGGTTTGAAGCTCTACGGTCGAGCAGTTCGGAGTTACAGATAGGATATTTTCAAACTTTATTAGTTTGCCATATGGCTACTTAAATTTTCAAGCGGTAACGTACTGCCATCTATAGCCAATATGGCGAACTAATAAAGTTTTATGTTTACGCTGTTATAGGTTTATAATATGTTTCTTATGTATGTATATATGTTTGGTTTTTCTAAATAAATTTGTCAAAAATATTGAACTTCAACACACTTTAATCTTTACCTTTACTTTACCTTTGTATAGAATAGTTCCCTTTCCAAACTCTAACTTTGTTTAGAATAGTTTACAATGGTGCACTTTAACCGGTTATCTTTTCACCAATGGTTTCACAAATTTTCTTATGGCATGTATTGTTTTGATAAATCACAATTGAAAATTTAAATCTTCGAATTAGCTTCGATACCTGTTTTTTTCGAGCGGAGCTCGGTCACCCGCTGGTCGTTTTAAAATGATGGATATTTAATGAAAGAAACATAGTAAAATAAAAATAAAAGTCAGCATACCTAAATTTGGAAAACTATAGAAATAAAATAGCAAATGAAATAAAAAAAGTAAACAATTTCACAGTTGAAAGAAAAAGAAGCACTTATCGAAATTAATCAATGATAAGTGATCGAATTTTTTTCACGCCCAATTCTACAAACGCATGCATGCGCTGTAAGCAAAAAAAAAAAAAAAAAAAAAAAAAAAAAAATAGCAGTGCAGCTGTATGTTGTTGTTCTGTAGGGACAATTACTTGCCATGGTCCGAACAGGAATTTTCAGTCTTTCTACGCATGCGCTGTCTGCCGGCAATCTTATAACTGGTCAAGAGTAAATCCGTCATTACAATATTAACAGTTCGAAAAGTTTTTCCTTAATCAGTAAAATCGTTAACAGATACGTTTTGTCTACTGTTAATATTCTGAAATGATTTGCTTTCGATATGGTTATTAATTTCAAAATGCGGGGGTAAAAATCCAATTACAGATTTTTTTTTTTTTTTTTGAAAAGAGGTCCTTTTGCAGATAGAAAAAAAAAAAAAAGATTTCGTTGTTGCTTCAAAGTAAAGCGGCAATCAAGTGAATACATAAATTTTAGTAAGTCATTATTGCATTTCGGATTAATTCCTCCATTATAAATAAAGATTGTCCAAAAAGATTTTTACGTTGATCTGTGTCTCTCAGCAGCAATTTTGTAAATTAATTACCGAATGTGTCTATTCACGATTCCGCGCCACTCAATTCAGAAGATAATCAGGAGTTTATTACACGAAAAAAATAACTTCAGTTTTAATTACTGAATGTTTCTTTAATTACCGTGGTTCATATTATAATATATATCACTAATATTTTCTTTTTTCCATCGCACTGCTTTCTTTGGAACGTTTCAATTGTTAAGATGGGTTTTCATGAGGCTTATTATTGCCCGCAATCGTTGCTTCTCTGCTGTTGTCCCGGCATTGTCCTTGTGTGAACATTTAAGACAACGTGAACAACGTTTGTCCCAACGGGACAATTATTTGCCATTGTCCCATTGTGGTCACGTGATTTCCCGGAAGTAGGCGTGATCTTCTATTGCGGGCAATAATAAGCCTCGCGTGAACCCACCTTTATTCATTGTTATAAAATTTATCCGCAGTGTGAAATAAAATTTCTCATGCAACAAAAAAAGATCGTGAATCGTTGGTGGCTAATTATTATTCCTTTCAAAACAAGCTGTTTCTGCTAAAAATCAA
Organism: Argiope trifasciata; assembly: GCA_026543055.1. NCBI lineage: Eukaryota > Metazoa > Arthropoda > Arachnida > Araneae > Araneidae > Argiope > Argiope trifasciata. Next base: position 372,396 of record JAPMOQ010016726.1, read on the forward strand.
GTGAAATTGATCGTTATATTGTACTGCTGACTCTTGTAAATATATTTTTTTTTACTCTCGTTATATCTAAAACATTTAAAAATTATCAAGGTTATTATTATTTTTTTCTGATTAATTATTTATCTTTATTCCAATATCTAGGGCTAGCTAATATTTAATATGCAACAAAAATAAGACTAGTTGTTGAAAAAAACTGATTTGCTTGCAAAACCCATCTTTGATTAAATAACTAGATAAGAAAACGAATACAGTAAATAAAAAGTATAATATAAATTTTTTGCTTCTTCTACTGCATTCTTCTATTTTGTAATTCCTGCTATTAGTTCACACTCTTCCTATTAATATATTTCTTGTTCAAATTTTCAATGGTTAATAAAGAACTTTTTATTCATTCATTCGAATTCAAATGCATTTTTTAAAACTTATAGTGGATGATATTTGATATTAATGCAGTTTTTTTCGAAATATTAGTTCATTCATTAAATTTGATTCATTTTTAATGCTTTAAAAAAGAGTTTTAGCAGTTTGTAATGAAAATGGAAATTGAAAGGCAGTAGCTCAATCGGTAAGATGCGAGAATTTCAGTATTTTTCTTGTGAAGGTGAAGAATACGAGCTCAATTTGGCGAAAATAAATAATTTTTTTTATGCTTTATAATTTTTTGATAATATTTAATAAAAAATAACTGAAATAAAAATTTCCTTTGTTGACCTAAGTAGAAATTGAATTAAAAAATTTCTTTGTATATTAATTGTTCTGATATTTTTCCGTTTTCATGTATTTTCAATAAATGATTAATGATTATATTTTGGTGTTATTGGCTGAATTCTTTGAAGATAGATGGCTGAATTTTCTGTAGCTTCTTCGCTTAGTCAATTATTGCAAAAAAAAAAAAAAAAATCAATACCCCTTTTATAAAATCGATTGAACCAATAAATAAGCTTATAATTACGAAAACAAATTATGATTTTATGTTTGACAAAATTTAATATCTTTCACATCTAAAAAATCTTAATCCTCAAAGAAAATAATAATTAAAGCTTTTGTAACGAGAAGTTTTGCTATTTTTATAGCTGTATGTAAAAAAAAAGTATCAGTAATCTTTACCTCTGTATCTGTATTTATACTATGTGATAAATCAAACACATATAATTTAAATGTTTATAGAATTATTCACCGGCGTCCTGGCCTAGGGATAGTGCTTCGTCCCTGTAATCTGGGCATCCCTGATTCGAGTCGCGACTTGGTCATGGTTGTTCTTCCTCTGTTCTATGTTTGAGATGTGTGAATGTCCCCCTTGTAAAAAAAGGGTTGTGCAACGAATGAGTGAGTGGCAAAATCGTACTCCTGGCCCTGGTTGGCGCAACTAAAACAAAAGACGCATCCTATCGGCTTAAATCGCTGTATTCGTAATAGCGGCTTTGTCCACGGCAAGTATCATAAGAAACAACAGCATATAATTATTCTTAGATACAATAAATAGTTTCTTTCAAGTACGTGATATTGTATACATGTATGTACAATATCAAACTAAATGTTTTGAATGCAATGCAACGTCATCTAATAAAATAATGCGGCTTGTAAATAAATCGAGTAGCTAAAATCTTTCGAAAAACCTTCATTCTCAAATAACGAATATAGCATGGAACAAGCGCAAATGAAAGCGATAAAATACAATAACGATTGTAATTAAAATTTGATTTGCATTTCAATTATCTGTAATTAGATTTGTTGTCAAAACGTATTCGAAATGTTGAAGTTTTTCCTAAATAACTTTATAAATATTATCAAGGGGAAAAAACTAATCTTACATCACTTTATTATTTATAATTACTAAGTGGACAAAAAGTCCATAGAAAATTTAAAAATTCACAAAACCCGAAAAAATAATCAAAATAGAAAATGGTACGCAAGTTTAGCATTGATAGCTCATGGAATTTTTTTAAATGAAAAAAATCAGAAAACAGCCGGCAGACGGCGCTGGCACGAATGACTAAATTGGAAATAGGCAAATGAGACAGGCGCTTATAAGTACTTACGTTCTTGATTCAAAATAATAGTCTAACTATGAACTAACTTTGACTGTCAGATACCGTAAAGAAAGAAGAATTTATGACCTGGGCTTTCTCCAAAACGGAATAAGATCCCTTCTGGGTCTTTAAAATTTTGTGGACAAGGTAAAGCTCATTTTTCGCTCCACGGCTACGTTAGTTCCCTACACATAACTATCGCAACTGGGCAACGTCAAATCCATGAATGTACACTAAGAAACCATTGTAACCCCCCAAAGTTACAATGTGGTGTGGGCTCATAAGTTCCTTCATGATAAGTATCCTCTTTGAAAACTCAGTGTCCAGTAAATGGCTGGTATATGATGACAGCAAATGCTAAGTTTTATTTGACGCTTCTGCGCTAAAAGTTTGTTCCATGTTTACATGAAAAAAGGGAGGCTTCTACTGTTACATTTATGCAATTTGTAGCAAAAAGTCACACGGCTACTCTAGTCGAGGAATTCCAAATACAGACCTCTGGAGAAGAGAGAAACGTTAGCAGACATTGCAAATTTTCACGGCCTCCTTGGTCTCTAGATCTGACACTAGATGATTTTTCGTTATGGGTAAGTTTAAAATCCCGGGTGTGTCGATCCCGTCCATTCAATAAGTTCGGAATTGAAAGATGCAAAACGCCGAGAGGTATCATGTATACAGCCGGACATGCTGAACTCTACCGTTGCTGGATTTGTGATAAGCCATCAATGTGTTATTACCTGGGGTGGTAGGCATATTAAACACATATTGCAATAATAAATGATTGTTTTTGTTATTTTGGTGTATTTTCTTCACTAATGTACGAAACGCCACCTATTGGTTGTTTTTTAAAATATTTTTCCTTATCTTAAAAAACTATGACTTTTCGACGCTAAACCTGCAAGCTGTTTTTTATTTTACTTAATTTTGTGGGTTTCATAAATTTTTAAATCTTGTACGGACTTTTTACTCACCCTGTAAATTCCACATGGGATTTTCAATAACCAAATTCTGTTTGGTAAACAGGTCAACTTTATTTAGCACATGCTAACTAAATCTTGAAATACGAATTGTTTGAAATTGCAAAATGTTATGTTGAGTTTATTTTTAAAAAAACGCTCTCTCTTTAAATGGAAATCTTTCCAACCCTTCCTTCCCTTCTGATGTGCAATCAACTTTGTCTGATCAACTTCATTATAATTGCAACGTAACATTTATATAAAGTTATTTCATAACGTAACCCTTCTGAATCATTCATTATAAATATCCTATGATTTAAGATACTTGATCATATCATCTTTGAACTGAACAAGCCATACAATTTTGCATTCTTTTTTTGTAATATAATCATTTCTTAAAACATTTGCCACAGTAATTATTAAATCATGTATAGAATTTTTCTGGTGGTGGGTCTCATGCCACTTGGTCATACCAAGCCCAAATGAGCGGAGCTCTTTAGAATTAAGGCAAAAGTGTGCGTTTTTCGTTGTGAATGATTACCGTTAAAGTGAATGCATAGAATTTCTTTACTTTTTCTAAAGATGGAAGTACGACTCTGCTCGAACACACACCACACAACCCTTTTTAGGGGGCGGTCGAACTCATTCATATTCTCATTCATCCATCCGCAAATCAGAACTTAGATCCAAATCAGAGACCTACTCATCCCTGATTCAGTATCCCCAGAGGTATAATTTGTTATGGGCACTTAGAGGACTTTGCAGTCACGATCTATTAAACGTGCCCCAACTGCCATTAGCCAACACGGTGGTCTTTGGCAGAGACGAGGACAGAACTCGCCACCTTTCGGTTATGAGACTGACGCTCTACCAACCAGGCTACCGTGGTCAGAATTTTCTAATCCATATGCTCAAAAAGAAACTGTTGTCTCAAAATATGAGAAAGATCCTTTTCACGTGCTATTTTTCAACATATATAAAGATCTATTTTCAAAGCTAGGTTTTCTTTTGTAATAATTTGTATCTCAATATGTAAATGAAATAATATATTTTGTTTTAGAGAAATTACATATTACCTCTACTAAAAAAACTTTCTAGAGGAAATTTTTATATAAATAGAAAAATATGATGTACTGTGTGAAATAAAAGTTTATTCTGTATTTAACAACTGACGTTCATCAAAAAATTTTAATTCAATATTTTAAGATATGATAGGCGATTTCAATAAATTCTACTTATCATTAAGCCAAAAAATTCCCAAACAAAATAAGCATTTAATACTTCCAAAAACTATGAACTTGCATTTCTGAGGAAAATCAATAGCAAATGAGGATATCTTTTGGTTTGTGAAATTCCCATATGATTCACATTTCGTTTTTTTTCCTCCCTCCTTCATCCTATTAACTGTGACCACGTTGTAGCGATTAAACTCGTTTGAAACAGACGGATTATCGCATTTTACCTTTGCTTGCAAACGATAACATGATTCGGCGAAAATATCTTAATGTGTTTAAATAAAAACCTTTTGTTTGGGGACAAACGATTTTGTCAAACAATGTTATCGTTTGAGTAACAGTTCTCTTCTTCAAGTAAGTATAAACACAGCGAGTTTCAATCGACATTGAAATATTATCACTGTTAGAAATTTACTCATGAGACGGTTGTTCTGAATTGTTTTATGACACGCTGGCAATTAATGTGACGTCATAAAGCAAGACAGGACAAAAAAAAAGTAATAGAAGCGCTTAACCGAAAAACTCAGAAAACAAAATTACAACCTTTAGAGATTGCTTTAATCATTTAATTATTTGCATTTAATGATTTGTAAGTACATCTGAAAATATTTTAATGAAAAATTGTGGTATTGTTTATATTATACATTTTATATTGCTTACAATATATAATTGTGCAAAAAATAATTGAAAAAAATAAATGGAAATTGATAATTAAAAAATTAAACATTTTCTTAAAATTTAAATGGAAGTAATTTTATTATTAATCATATTTTTCAATGATAAAATTTAAGGCCTTTTTACATATTCTGAAGTTTTTAACTGCGATTTAAAAATATTAAAAGTTTTCTATAGAATTACAACATTGTCAAAAAATATAAATTGTAAATTTTGCTAGTTAAGAAATTGCTAGTGTCTCATCATACTTATTAAATAGACTTTTAAAAAAGAAAGTTTTAAATAGAAATAGAAAAATGAGGAGGGGTGTTGAGGGAATTTTTTAAACTTATTTTGTTATAGTTTATTTATTTGCAGTTATTTCTCTAGTGTAATTTGCTGAGATTAATTTCTTTAGTTAAATTTTTGTAAATTAAATTTAATCTACTGTATAAAACTTATTGAAACAAGTATAAAATCTTATTGGATAAAAATAAGCTTATATTATTAGCTTTTGGAAAAAGCTTATAAATATAAAAACTTATTGAATATAAATAAGCATTTATTATAAGCTTACTGGATAAAAGTTTATAAGTATAAAGGCTTACTGAGTATAAAAAAGCTTATTAGATTTATTTTGTTCCAAACCAGGACAAAAAAAATTGAGCGTAATCCTTTAAATTATCTTTATTATAAAGAAGTACAAGTTGCTTTCCGTTGCTTTCATCGATAAATGTTATGAGATTTTTTTTAAAAATTATGATTAACAAAATCCATGGTTCCTATTCGTTTTCTCACAAACTTAAAACAAACATATTTATAAAGTAACTCATCTTTGATAAGCAGGCAATGAAATGTGAAAATATAAAGTATACAATTTCTATCAAAATATAAACATTATATCAGGAAAGTTGACTTTATTGCAAGAAAAATAAATAGAATTTAAAGGGAATTATTTTGAACAATAACCTTTGCATATAAATATTTTTAATATTTATGTAGAGAAATAAAAGACAACAAATTTCATCCTAAATATTTTATATACAAATTGTGAAAAGGCAATATAAAGTATTGCAAGGAAACGGGGAGCGTTCATATATTAAAAATGGCTTTACACATTTGAAACTTATGCTAAATTCTTATTTATGAAATGGTAGATTTGAAAATGTTATACATCCTGTGTTAAGAATGTTTGCAAATAATTCTATCGAAGTTTGTTAAAATTTTAAATCGCAAATTCTTTCCTGCTTAAAAATGTATTGCAAACTTTTTCACACATCCTATCTTGAAATCATTGATAATTTTGTTGCGTTACAGGATTGAATATACTATTTCTTATCACCTATAATAAACTTCAAGCTCTTCTCCTCCGGATTTTCTTGTATAATTCAACAAAATGGTTCATAGTGGTCTAGTGGTGACGTCTAGATATCAGGGACCGAAAGCTCTGGACTCTAAATCTGGTGCCACTAAAACCAAAATGGTTGGTACTGGAATCTTCAGGAATTGTGGTGATAGAACCAATAGGAGGTGAATTAAGTTGACTATTCGAGAACCTTCTGTGCCCTGTTCCAAGAACTATAATATCCCTGCTGCTCGAGCCGAAGTGAATCTATTGCGAGTGTGTGTTGAATCAATGTGAATTAGTTGGAACAAATTAGGAAGTACAAGCGTTTAGTGGAATTCGAGCTATTAGTGGATTGAGAAGTGAGCCGTGCCCTGAGTCCTGGAGAAGAAATAATGGAGCAGCATCGGGATGTTAGAAAGTGTGTTGAATAGCGAGTCGTACAGTAGTTTGTCGGCAGTTATGTACAACTAAAGCGAGGGGACGGGGAAGAATAACAGACGTTTGGAGGGATCTTTGAGAATAGTTACGTGAATTCTTTTTTACTGCTCAGTTCTGTTTAGCCGCTTTTTGTGCTTCTGTAGTTTACTACCGATTACTGCTTGGGGGATTCTGTCTGTTATAAGTGCTGCTGTGTATTGCTTGTGTACGTCTTGACTGTGTTCTGTCTTTTGGGCATTCAGTTAACAAACGTCGTTATTTGTTATGGAGCCCTGTTGGTTATGTCACTATGCACGCATTAAAACGTCCTTTGATTTTTGTGGAATTTCCGTCACAATCTATTTGTTTCAGAGTTTCACAATTGAAAATGCCCTGTTGTTAATCAGTTGAGCTCCAATGATTAAAGACTGAACAGAAAAAAGCGTTACATTTTCAATCAGGAACTAGGAAATATATCTATTAAGCTATCTGCAAGATTTTCAGCAAAGCATTTGATAAATTTTTCAGACTGGGAAGTCTTGCTTTATATTACTTTGTAACAAAAAAAAATCATTTTTTTTCCAGTTTTTATAATTATATGTATGTAAAGATTTAAAATTTTCGAAACATTGGCAGTTTCGAAGAATTTTCATTTTAAAGTCCATTTTATTGTCTCTTTACGGAGACAATAGGCGTATATTACTGCGAACATGCAGAAGTAGCGCAAAAGAGACGGAATTAATTTTCCCTCGTCTTATATACCACATTTTGATAGGAAAAATTTTGTTTACAGTGCTACTATATTATTAATATTATTATATTGATTTCTGCATGTCAATCTCAAGGCAGGGAAAACACAAGGATCTTTTTAAAAAACTACTTATTTAGATCAGAAACTTTTATCAATTTCTTGCAGCGTGGGAATCACTGACTAAGCATTTTTACCAAGCATTTTTAGAATTAATTAAGTAGATAACGAGGAATCGGATCAGCAAATAAGAGAATTTTTTAGAATGAAGTTACTATGGGCTAAATTAAGATAAAGTATTAGCAACTAATTTGGATTTAAATTAGATGTTAGAATATCATTACATATACATACAGTAAACTCCTGAGTACCTGACCTATTGTGGCGGAAGGACAGATTGGATAGATAATAGCCGGAATTCTAAGAACTCATTTCTTGGCTCACCAACACCAGAAAACAAACTTTTTATACCAAAACTGACTGTTATAATACGTATCTTATCACTTTTTATTGAGTACTAAGCCCTCCATTTATCTCAAATCACGTAAATGTAAACGCGGTAGCAACACGGTGAATCATAGAAGCAGTTGCCGGCACTGGTAGTTTATATATGTTTATATACTGAACTGCAAGAATTTATTTGGGAAAAGGTAAGTTAAAGGATACAAACTGTTCACATTTTAACATGAATTCTCTGCACTTCGCTGTGGTATACTAAAAAAACATGACAATGATACAGCAAGAATAATTTGCGATTCCCGTACATACTGTGCAGTTATAATCACGAACAGTGGTAAAAATTGAGGTTCATTACATGCAGACAAAATAATGAATTGCCTCAGATTAAACGTGTAAAATGTGTGCAAAAGTGGCTTCACGATCAACAGAAAGCCTTTTATTTGGAAAGAATACGTAAGCTCGTTGACCGTTGGGCCAAGTGAATTGAAAAGGAGTGAGATTACATAGAAAAATGATGTGCCTAGTCTAACTAGTCATATTAATAAACTGTAGAATGAAAAGTGTAGATAATTTTTTACTTGCCCTCATATATCTGTAAATAATCGTCAGTCGCCTTCTATTATTTTCACTTCTTGAAAACTAGTTGATATGAAAATGAAGCAACTTTTGCCCTTCATACCGTATTTACTCAGGGAGTATTGTATGTATGCATTAAGAAAGTATGTGACTACAAAAACTCTATTCATCGACCAATAATCTACAAACAAAGACACATTTAGACATGTTTAGAAAAGAAAGGGGTAAGTTAATTTCAAGAGTCATTATCCAATCCACATTTCTTATGTCTCAAAAATCTGTACGTAAAGTGTGCCCTTGACTTTGGATGCAAACTGGTAACGAGATTTGATGATGTGTTGACAATTTTCGGTGAATTACATACCCATGTTTAGAAGGAGAGGGGAGAGATTGTTTTATACCACTGCCCTATCTGCATTTTTAGTATCTGTATCTCAAAACTCTGTGTCCTTGACTTGAAATTTCTTTGGAATCATATGATCTATTTTAAATAACGATTATCCTTGTATAAATAAGGACTTGAGAGATGATTAATCTGCTTACATCAAGAAATACAGATTAAGTCTAACTGCAGTCGGACAATCAGTATAACCCCTACTCAGTGAATGCTTGCTTAGCGATAAAATTGCCTAAGGCATTTCTATTTTTATAATTCCTTTTATGTGTGGTCAAAAGTTTATTAAAGTTACATTATGCAGACACAAATGTGGAAAGCTTATGCCCAGAGCCGGCCTTCTCTATGAAAGGGCCCGGGTGCAAAAAACCATTCGAGGATCTAAATTTTTAGCAAAGAATAAAACCCGAACATGTGCATATTTATTCATTGATGCATGATTTTGTTTTTGCTATTAATTACTCCAGGCAAATTACAAATTTTTCAGTTTCCTTTTCGATACTTAGCATAGCAAGAGCGTTTAAGCGTAATACCCATATGCTTGAACAAAGATAATCCTTTATTTAATTTTAATTTGCTGAAATTATTTATAATCCTTTATTTATAGCAGTTATAATTTTTAGTCACTGGCAATGTGAAGGATTGAAAAAAAATATTACATTAGATATGAATTAAAGTAGATAATTGATGATTTACAAGTCCCTTTGAACCCAACCTCAGCCACAACTTATGGGCTCCGGGCACGCCGCTCTGTCTTGACAAATCTGAAGGGGATTTCCTTATTCATAAACAAACTTTTTCAGTATTTTTATTGGTATCATTGCGATATTTGCGTAATAAAGGTGCCAGTTAATGCTCATCAAACAACATGGAAACAAGCTTGAAGATTTTTAGTATGTGTAACATTATTATTGCTCAGAACTTTATTTTAATTCTTAATCATGGTGGGGACCCCTCTCAGTCGCGGGGCCCGGATACATACCATCCTCTGCACCCCCAGATAACCTGTCCTGCTTATACTTGGTATTCTAGCAACACACGCTTGTCTCGCTTTCTGCAAAAAAAGCCCAATTTAGAAAAGACTGATTAAAGTACAAAAAATAAATAACGGATTAAAAAATGTAAAACGATTTATTTGTTATTGATATTCTAAAACTTCGAGAAGTATTACAACCTGCTCAAATGCGCCCAAATCTCCATAACTCAGTATTGAAAATAGTCGTACATGAAAGTTTTATTTGTTTCTGCCTTGTCGAAAAAAATCAATTTAGGAAAAGAAAGTTTTTAAAGGAAATATAATGTAAGTATTTCAAATTCAAGTAATTAAAAAATAACAGGTAATAATAAAATATTTTTTAATAAACAAAAGTAAATAAAAATTAAATAAGTATTTCGGTACAACTTTGATATACCCCCCAATAAAAATTACGCGCCAAATCTAGCACTCCCTATAAACTTTTTAGGGTTGCTGTTTCTTATTTTGGTGTTGCCAATTTAGGTTTTTCCAGTTTTTAGGTTTTTGCTGTATTTAGCGAGAATCCATCTTGGCGAGAAAAAAAAGGGGCCAAAAACAGGTATTTTGCTTGGGGAGAAAAAAAAGTCGCAAAATTTCCGATTTGGGGTGGGGGTATATCAAAGTAGTTCCAGTATTTCAGAGTCATTTATTTAATAATCATACCCAAAATTTAAAAAAAAAGTTTTGCCAAACGTTTTGCCACTTGCATGATTTCAAGACATTTCAGAGTTATTTAATTGAATGTATTAACGCTAACAGTACTCGCACAGTGTTGTCCTTGGCAAAACATCCAAGATAAAAATTTAGCTTTAAAGTATACGCTGACTCTAGCCTTAATTGACATACTTTCTGTCTCTATAATTTAAATGCAGTGCAACTTAAAGCTAAGACGGTCACTTCACTCAACAGTAAACTCTCCTTCCCTAAATGTGGTCATTATTTCTCTGATATTCACAAACCGAACGTTTCTTTTTTTCTATTTCATTATCGCTCTACAAACGAAGCGTTTTGGCATTTAATGTGCTTCAAAGGTTTGCTTTTCTTTTAATGAGTTTTGAATCGTCGTTTAAAATCAGACGTAAACAAAGAAATATACCGCATATGCTTAGCAAAGTTCTTGCAATTTGCGCAAGTGCAGTTGAAGTTTTCGCACATGAGTATATTTGCTGCTGTTTTACGCTTACTGCTTACTGCTGTTACTACTTACTACGCGAATTGTAGTAAAAAATAATTTAAACCGCAATTATAAAACACCTTTTTTTATTTCGATATGACGTCGATACACTAGAGCCTTCCCCATTAAATGCCCTACAAAATGATAGTAATATCTCTAATATCAATTAAGTATTTCTCGAGTTTTTCTGTTTCAAAAATACTGACGCTTTCATGAGACTTCATTTTATACTTCGTATAGATATCCTCAGTTCTATCTGATATCAATGAAGTTTGTCTTAAACTATGAGCTGATTGATGGGAAAAATCTGATTAACCTTCATAAAACTGTGATATTTGAATTTAATGTAAAAATTGATTATGCTACAAAACTCTTGAATTTCATTATTATTATTATCATCTCACGCGAATTAAATTAAACTTCAATTTAAATTCCGATTGGCATAATATGAAACATTGTTTTCTTCCGACTTTAGTGACAATACTTCATCTACCGAAAAACATTTTTTCGATTTCAACTTTATAAATATGTCTTCTTAGTACTAAAATGAATGCAATTGATACGTCTATAAATTTTTTCGATGATGTTACAATTAATGCAATAGAAATGGAAGATTCGGCAGAAGAATGGGACAGTGACATTGCTGAATCCATACTATCTATAGACACGGGAGAAAACGAAAAAGAATCGGAATGGTCGGAGTTACCTTCCCTTCCATTAGAAAAAATTTACTCCTTCCTAAGCCGTGCTGATCAGATAAATCTGTCTCAAGTGTGTCGTAAATGGTCTGAAGGATACGGTTCACCATCTGTGTGGAAAACATTTCGATTCTATTTGACAGATTCAGAGTTATCGATGGACACTTGTCCCGAAATCAAATTTGCTCGAAAATACAGCAGTATGTTCCGGCATGTAGAAATCGTTTGCAGGAGAATTAATCTGCAATTGATTGACACTTCATGGAGACATCTAAAAGTATTCTTGGATATCTTGACCAACAACTCGCAACTTTTTTCTATCAAGTTCCGAAATCTGGGTAACTACCTTCGACAGTTGGACACTCCAATCTATGATGACATATTTAGAGCCATTGCCAATCTATTGGGATCGCAGCAGCATCTGAAAAGGGTGGAGTTCCATGAGTGTTTCTTTCGATTCCAAGAAGGTGTTGAGCTTCTGAAAGACATCACTGAAAACAGTAGGGAGTCCCTAACGCATCTCGTACTTCGTGGATTTATTCATGAGGACCCCATAGACCATGAACAGGACTCTAATGTCGCACAAAGCCTGCCTACATTTGTAAGTCAGAGATTTCCAAGGTTAACAACACTTGAAACAGACTATTCGTTGATTTTCGACAATATGTTTGTACGCCAGTCTGCTGCTGTAGATGCATTGAAAAACTATCAGATGCGATCTCTCTCGAAAATAATCTTGCATTGCGATGGCTTCAGGCAGTCACATTTTCAAGGGTTAACATCAGTTTCTTGGAGTTTTTTGAAACAATCATGTCCGAGTCTTCAAGTGGAATTGTATTTTATTCCTGGTTCTCAATCACGGAGGGAGATGGAATTTTTCATTCAGGCAGAAATGCCAATTACTCTGCTGGATTACAGATTGGATCGGATACATGGCTCTTCCATCATACAAATCGATACATTATTCAATCATCTTCTTGCATGCAAAGTCAACGACCATCTGGTTTCTTTATATTTAGTATGGATGATGCCTATCCATGACTTAGCCTCCACTTTCATTCCATTCTTTCAGGTTTGTTCGAAATTGAAATGCTTGCAGCTGTTCACGGTTTTTCCAGCCAATGGTATAGATCTTTTGATGAGATCTTGGCTTGAAAACCGACCTGAATCTCTGGAGGAAGTACTTATATCTATTTCAAACGTGAGAAACGAAGATGAACATATGAGCCTTATGACCTTAGCTGACGAATATGTTCCTCTCTTACAAGTATTAGGATTAAATGCGTTTCTGATTTTAGATCATGGTTGGCGATAAGTGAAATCCTTTTTAAGAAACCGTAACTTGAGAGCTGCAGTTAATTTACAGCAGTAAGTTACTCGTATTATCTGAATTCTTCATATGTGTCAATAACATTTTTAGGCTTAATGGCTTCAGAATCGTAATTAAAATTATATGCTATACTATATCAAGTATTAAGATTTATAATTTCATCGTGCCAGAATTGAATGTAGTGAATATATATAAAATAACTTTCATATCAAGAAATATTTTTCTAATTTTTTACGCATCTTGTTTTATTATTAAGTTTAACATACATATATATAATAAAGTAGAGCATACATTTTTTGCACATAAAATTTATTACAGTTTCTTGTGTTTTCTTATTTAAATTATCGATTATGTCTCATCTTCTCATCATGTATATTTCGTAAGGCATAACAAATGCGGAACAACTTTGATATACACCCCCAAAAATTACGCGCCAAATCTGGCACTCCCTACGGACTTTTTAGGGTTGCTTTTTAGGTAGGATTAATTATTTGTGTTTCGCGAAAATCCATCTTGGCGAGAAAAAAAAGGCGCCAAAAGCAGATATTTTGCTTGGTGAGAAAAAAAAGTCGCCAAATTTCCAATTTGGGGGTGTATATCAAAGTTGTTCCACAAATGCAAATATATATATATATATAT
>JAPMOQ010016726.1:386468-408968 GCA_026543055.1 Argiope trifasciata
CTGGCTTATTAAGATGTCACCACAAGGTGAACCCTCAATTGTTTAGGCCACTGTATGTCAGTCACATCTGCAGCCGGATACAGGTTTTAGAGAAGTTTATCATTCAAATCCTCATTCTTAAATTTTGAATAATCTGTAACTATTAAATAAAATAGAAATGAATTTGAGCAGTTCTTAAATTAATTAGGAAATAATTTTTACCACTAAACTGGGTTTTAATATTCGGTAGAAAGTTTATTTTAGAATTCACAAATTTTTCCAAAATAAATTGTCTTATGAAATTATTTGGAATGAAGGTGGGTAAAACTACTTATTTACTACTATGAATTAATCAATAAAGAAAATACATTTTTTGTAAGCGTTCTAGAATATCGATATTCATTTTAATCACCATCAATAGAAATGTATCAAAGTATTAGATATTTTGTGGCTTAATTTTGAAAAAAACTAGTGATTTTTTTGTAGACAAACGGTGGAAGATGTTACAGAGTATGTTCGTAACTCAATATTTATTTTAGCTGAAGTAACTTAAATAATAAATATAATGAAGGTAAGGAAATTAAGGTATCCGACTACATTAAATACACTGGTTATCGACCCCATTGGCGATTTTTAAAATCCTTATTATTAGTTCGGACTTTTCTCATCCCAAAATAGTTTATCTTTTTTAAGAAAATGAAGGCACCGAGGGTCACATATTTTATCAGCTAAAATTTGTTTTTAACTTCAATTTTCTCAAAACTTTAATTTTCCTAAAAATTTTGCATCGTTAACAAGGTCTCTCAAAACCTGATAGAGGTATTTACGTAAAAATTCCAGCTTGTATTTTAAATAATATGGGCAATGAAATGAACCAAAATTTTCAGTGTTGGTGAGATGCTTTTTCACTTAGTAATTTTTTTTAGAAAAATTAAGTTGTGAATTTATGGAAAAAATGCAAATATGCGCATATTGTTACTTACAACTTCTTTGCAACTCAAGATTTTTCTTAGATTTTGGTTCATTTCATTCTTCATTATATTCCATAACTTGTGAACAAAGAAAAAGAGGATTGCTGCATTACAATTTTGTGTAAAGTGTTAACCCCTTTGGTTAAATTCTATTTAACTGTGCAGAAATTTTCCTATTTCACAAAATATATTCCATTTTCAAATAATTGTGTTGTATTTGTAGTATTTTGTATTATAATCGACAATACAACTATAAACTATAATCTTATAGTGTGTTTAAAAAATTCAATTTTTCAAAAGTTTTCCTTCGAAAGTAGTCGGATACCTTAATAGAAACTAGTTGATAATGGAAGTCATATTTCTAACTAGCTTTTTGTCCATACACACTTATGTGATCAAAAAGAAAACAAACTTTAGTATCAACAACTAAAAGAACATTTTTCAGGATAGTGTAAATGTTAAAAATATAATTATTGCAGTCATTTTAAAAATTCATTGTGGACTTGTTTATTTAATAAAATATATTCATTAAAATAGTTATTGCAAAATTTTATGCAATCTTTTATTATTAAAACTTTGAGCATAAATATTTCGCTTCGATGAATTTATATTCCATCGCCGCAGTGTATAAACAACGAAATAAACAAAACCACTCTTCAGGAAATTCGGAAATTCCTTGTGACGTGGAAGAGTAGAGATAAAAAAAGAACATCGGTCTATTGCCTTATGTTTCCATGGAAACCACCCTCGTTCGTGCACATAGCGGTTGCCAAAATGCATATCTTTATTTTTGTTTTTTATTTTACTCCTTCATCCTCCGGATAATAAATGTCGTTTGTTTATTTTTAAAAGGATTATTTAGAATTTTCGAAGAAAAGGCTTGAAATGAATAGTTTTGCATTATGCATAAACTATTATCTAATCTGGTTTTTAGAAAGGGATTGAAAAAATAATTAAACACATTTCTATTTTATAAAAAAACTATATCGAGATAAAGCTTATAAACTCTCGTTTCTGCGTAATGATTAAATTGCTCATTTTCTATTTTTGTAACCCATATATATTTTTTTAAAGAATTCATGACACAAAAATAAAACAACAAACATTTAATGCAAATCGAAGAAAATCCTTTCTTTAATTTTTTTTCGTATTTTTTCATTAAATATTTCTCAGCATGTAATCTAAAACCTTTTTTACCTTTACCTAAACATTTTGCAACTAAACATTTTAAATTACCGCCAATTAAAATACTGTTGAATAAGTATTTAAAATTTCCTTTCGTATGACAGTTTGCCATTGATAATATTATGATTAAGTAATTTTAATGCTTTTCGGTAAAGGTTTTAGGATTATTTGTCAAAAAAAATATTTTTTACAATATTAAACGAATTTTAATCAGTATTTAATGGTCACTCTGGTTTTTTATAAGGATGTTCGCAATTTTTTAAAAGATTACTCAGAATTCTAACAACAATAATAAACATATATATACGTTTACTAACATTTTCATAAGATGTGTGCATACACATTCAAGTAAATGGATTAAATGATTAAAAACTTAAAAGTGATATTTTAATGAATGACACTTATTAATCTATGTACATTTGACTGTTCTTGTATTGGTTTCATAAATGATTGAAGAAAATTGATTATTTATAAATGAAAATAGTTCTATCTATTGAGAACTTATTTTGGGAAGATAGGGATTGGAATGTCTTTGAAATATATTATAGTGCTTTTGGGATTTGATTCCACCAAAGACTAGTTGGTCACTTCAAATCTGTTGACAAATGAAACTGATTTCAGATGAAGCTAGTCCAAGCAATTTTAATCCTTATCTCCACCATGGTTTAAAATTCCATGGTCTACCCTAAAATATCCTAAATCTTAAAATCTATCCCAGATTTCAAAATTTAACGTTATCTATACTTATAATAAAGCTCAATGTATGTGTGTGTATGTTGGAGTTCTGCAGGCTAGACCATTGGATCTATAACTACCAAATTTGGTACATGAATACTTTGGAAGTCCGGAATGCGCACCTCAAAGCCATTTTCTCGAATTTTTAATTAGAATTTTAATTAATTAAAAATTAAGCGAAATTTCAACGTTTTTCGCCATAACTTCCGGAAATATCATAGCACAAAATTGATTTTTACATCATATTTAAAAAATATCTTTTTAATGATACTAATATTTTAATCTACAAATTAAATTTCTAATTTTAATGAAGTTTAAAAAATAATTTCATCATATTTTTTAATAAGTTAGTTTTAACAAGCTTACGAGAGAAAAGAAAAAAATTATTTTTTATTAATATGTCACCATCAAATTACCAAAAATTCAAATTTAAAAAATAAATAAACTATTATTGCAAACTAAACATATAAAAATGTAATTTTCACCACGTGTCTGCATGAAATGATATGTTTATCATTTCCACTTTAATTTAAAGTTGATATTTTGCGAGAGCTGACAGATAATTAGAGAGACAAATAGTACATTACGGGGTTTAAGGCCTTTATAACTGCTTGCCTGCATTATATGACTATCAAAATTTGAACCTTAAAAATATTTTGATGAAGTAGCTATTAAAAGACAAGTTACATAACGTATTTAATTCACAATGACGTTACATAAAGTATTTAACTGACAATTTTTAAGAGCGGTAAGATTGACGAAGAAGCTGGTCGCCAAAGATTTCTAATCTATATACTTATAATAAAGCTCAATGTGTGTGTGTGTGTGCGTGTGTGTGTGTGTGTGTTGGCGCTCTACAGGCCAGACCGTTGGACCTACAGCTACCAAATTTGGTACATGTATACCTTGGAGGTCGGGAATGTGCACCTCGGAGCCCTTTTTTCGAATTTTTAATTAGAATTTGAATTAATTAAAATTTAAGCGAAATTTCGACGTTTTTCCGCTATAACTTCCGAAAATATTATCGGATAAACATGATTTTAACATCAATTTAAAGATAAAAAAATTAGCTTTCTAATAGTATCAGTATTTTAACATTTAACTTAAGCTTCTATTTGTAATGAATTTTTAAAGAAGCATTTCAACTATATTTTTCAACAATATATTTCGGACAAAACAATAAAATTTAATCTGCAGGAGCACGTTACGAGTGGAAGGGGAAAAATTATCTTTTATCAATAGGTTGCCATCAGATAAAAACTCAAATTAAAAAAATAAATAATTATTGCAAATTAAACATTTAAAAATGCAATTTAAAAGCACGTGTCTGCATGAAATGAAATATGTTTTTTCTTTTTAAATAAAAGAAAATGCTAAGAATTTTTTTTGACTTTTACAATATTATTAATTAAATAAATCAGCTTTGTTTAATAATAGAAATACATCTATAAAAAAGTCTAAATGAAGTAAATAGCTGCATAGTATGTAGCACAAGTCTATAAATGCTTTAAAAAATGAAGAATATTTAGCTTTTAATTAAAAAGAGATGAACTTGTGATATCAGTGTTTTAATGTATAACTCAAGCTTCTATTTTTAACGAATTTTTAAAGAAATATTTTAACCATGTTTTTTTGAGCACGTGACTGGATAAAATAAAATAAAACAATGCCGGAAGTTCAAATAAAAAAAAAACTATCATCGCAAATCAAATCTAAAGAAATACAACTTTCAGCATGTGACTGGATAAAATAACATAAATATAAAATGAGATATCTTCTAAAAAAATAAATGCAAGGCAATGGATTCTATGATCGTTTGCAATAGATATATAATTAATTCCATAAATTATTTTTATTTACTGTAAACCTGGTTGAATTTAGACAGGATATGCATTGAAATCCCGACTTAATGGCATATTTCTATAATCGTTTGTAATATCTGTATCACTAATTCAATAATTTTTCCCCTTTTTCGCTTTCTTTAAAAAACCTATTTAACATTTTGGCATCATCACCGAAAAAAACATTTTTAATATTTTGGAAGCATAATCGATAAATTGTTAGAGCATTAAACTGAAAAAGTTTTTCGAATAAAGTTACCGACTCTTTAACTACTAATAACTGAATCTTTTAACTTTAACTATTTCTTAAATTTTGGCTAATGAATATGTGATTTAATTGAAAATTTTAGAACGCATTACTCATGGCGAACCAGCTGGTCGCCAAAGGCGGCTAGTTTTAAATAAAATAAAGTTGACATGCTTTACCAAAATTTAGGTATAGGTGGATTATTTTACTGTAAGAGACACGAAACAAATATCATCCATTTAAGTCTTGGTATTTTGTGTTTGCTCACACAAAAATAAGTCCAAATATGGTTTTAGGTACTAAGAGAGATATAAATCGTTTAAATTAGCCAAAACCTCAATGCCGATTATTTGTAAGAATACAACGCATCATTTTTGTTGACTTCATATACGGAAAAATACAAGGAAATGTAGACTAAAATATGCTTTAGAGCTGAGCAAAAATAGTGATAAATAATAAAACATTAATATGATTTTTTTGTTCCCATAAGCATTTCTATATTTGTGTAGCGTATTCATTACAATGAATAAGATTGTTTTATAAATCTTTTTTTCATTTTTAACATTAGTTTATAATGCTAATTTTTACGGCAGCGATTCTGTTTCTTTGAAACAATTCACAAACATGAGGAAAGTCTAACTATGCACATCTTAACTTAATAATCATATTAATTGCAACATGTGTAACATACTTTTAACTTACTTTGAATACTGCATCCACTATAATAAAAGTTTATTCGTTTTTAATTATTATCATTAGTCATTATCGTCATTTTATTTTCATCATTAGTCATTGTCATCATCATTTGGGACGAGAGGGTTTTCGGACCAATCAGGTGTATCTCAGCTTCTATTGGATAGATCGATAAAATTCTCGAAGTTTTCAAAAATCTCGATTTTATCACCAAATGATCGCAAAGCTCTATAATTACTGACTCGATACCCCATCAGCACCCACAGTGCTGACTGTAAAAACTGTCTTTCTTACGATGACACTATTTGTGATAGGAAGCAAAGTTACAGGTTTGTAACACTACAGATTAGTAGATATGTTCCCTTTAAAGAATGAAATCCGTTATTTCATAGAATTTCTAGTTATTCCATGAAATAACTGATCGTGTCCGTTAAAGTTTGTGATATGTTATTAATTTGACACTTTAACTAGTTATTTCATAGAATAATGATCTGCAGCCCGTTAAAGTGTAAAATAATCTATATCATATATCTCGCTTTTTAGTATAGGGTAAATTTACGTTTCGTTTTACAATATGGAAAGTAGTAGGGAAAAAAACCGTTAATTTCGAATCCAAATAAAAATAATTTTTGAAGGATGGCAAAAAGACCAAAGCATAAAACAACGAGAATGCTTTTTCGCCATACTCTCAAAATTTCAACGACAAATACATTTACCTTCCATACTGCTTCTTTTTCATTTTAATTGTCTATCATTAGATTATTTATAGAATACCTAGTTATTTCATTTTAGATAAATTGTTTGTTTTACACTTTAACTGTCTCTCATCAGTTAATTTATAGAATACCTAGTTATTCTATGAAATAACTAGTTAAAGTGTCATATTAATAACATATTACACACTTTAACGGACACGATCAGTTATTTCATGGAATAACTAGATATTCTATGAAATAACTACATTATATACTTTAACGGTGTCAGATTTACGGATTACCCCGCGACAAAATGAATTACGAATTCTTACATCGTATTGACAGCAGTTTATAGAAGAAAATGTTTGAAATCAACAGTAAAAATTTATTGGAAAATCAATGAATGGGGATATTTTGGTCTCCCTGCTCTGAAATTGACTAGAAATGTTTGAGGAATCACTAAAATATTTTTAAAAAGATAATAGGGGTATCGATTGCTAAAATTTTAGTTTTGATTCTTAAAATCTTTTGGAAAAGTGTATGATGTTTAAAAATGTTTTAAAACTTAGTAAATTGCTTCAAGAGTGTAAAATAAACCTCTTTAGAGCAACAACTTTTTATCCCTCGACGGAATCGACTTTTTTTATTTTTAGCGATACAAACACATTAGAAACAATACTACGGGCAAATGCGTTAAAAAATCATCCAAAAAGTCATAACACATTAAATAAAAATTTTCTTCATCAAATTTTAAAATGTTGGTATAGAGATGCATTGAATCAATATGAGTTCTATCTGTGTTCGGAACTGTAACCGTCAGAGATTTTTCTGGGAACTATACACCAGCAAATATTTCCTTTTATAAGCATAAAGTTACTTCTAAGTTGAGTTTATTATTATTATTATTTCTTTAATAAACATCTTTGGCACCAGTAGATTTGTCTGGAATACTGGCTGCCTTTACTTTAAATTAGACCTCTTATACTCCACCATGATTTGCTCAAGAAGATATTTTTAAACATTAAATCTATTATTTTAACAATATTTTATTGCTTCACTGATTATGAGTGCAAGTCATCCACCAGAAATCATATTCCATGACAGCACAGTGTTTGCCTGCTTCATCTATTTTCTAACTTTCGTAGTAATGAAACTTCACTACTTTATTCCTCATATGAACTAAACAGATATTAAGCAAAATTCTTCTTCTCTTGCTTTCAACAATGGAAGAAACTCCCATGATTAAATATATTTCTCAACGGAATCAAATCTTATAACAACATGAGACCATTAAAAACGCTTATGTCCTTGTAATCTACTATTTCAAATTGCTCTTTACTTCTACAGCTATGCAACTTTACTTCTTTACACTTCATTGGCCACCTTTGGTGAACAATTGATTTGTCTGAATTAGTGACATTAAAAAATTTCGATTTGTGTGTGCATGTGTGTGTACAACTTGATTTTAATGGTTCCCAAAGCAAACTATATTTGAGTTCCAAATTTTGATAACTCAGTAACATATTTAGAATTTTACTTCGTTATATTCATTGTATTATGCATTACCCTTTTTTGATATCTTTATATATCCAACTAAACTATAGAAAATATCAATAGTCTTTTTAAAAAATTAATGCACTTCAAAAATGTTTCACCGTTGCCTTAATTCTAAAGTTAAATTTTAATTCCATTCGAAATTTTATCAAAAGCATGAAGTTGAACATCTAATCAATATGAGATAATAAAAAGATTGCTTTGGTTTGGTTTTATGGTCATTCTGAGCCAAACATTTGGTAGACCAAATAGAGAACTTGTTAGAAAAACAATCTTCATATTTTAATCATCAATAATGGGAAAAAAAAACCCAAAATATTTGGCACAACAATAAAAACGTTTGGGTGATTTAAATATATTGTTATAGTGGAATATATTTTTGTGAAATAAGTTTAAAAAATATCTTAATTAAAAATAGGCATAATATTGTACAGCAAAAAATTATATCAATGAAAAGAATTTTTAAATTTTTTTATTGGGATTTAAATGTTATTTTTGAGCCAAAGCACTTTCAGAAATTATAGCGAGCATCAAAATTTCGTTTGATTTTTAATTAATTAAATATCTAGTTATATATTTTTTTAAATTTTCCAATATCATTTATTAATTATTATTCATTTATTTTTATGGACTACTTAAAACGAGAGGGGATGGTAACCCTGAACATTTACGAATACTCTCTAATACATTTGTCTTTCCAAATAATGTTTTACACGGCACTGACATTCAATAGTTACAAAATATTAACTTTTGGAGTGAATTTTACACATTTTTACTGAATCTATTGTGTCGTCCTTTTGCGAGTTATTTAGCGATGTTAATATTATCTAAAAATCGAATTTATGTTATGGATAAGTTTTTCTCAACTGATTAAAAGAAAGATTTTGACACAAAACTGCACTTGTAGTCACAAATTCTCCTTATGATTTGATATGTTCAAATCATTCCTTTTTTCAACTATAACATTTACCTTTTTCTGAAAATGGCGATAGACAGCCAGTCAATAGGTAGCAATAATTGGCTTTGGCTCAAAATTTTGACAGGTGCCTACAGTACAGATGTTAAATCTGTGAACTAAAGTCAATCCATAAATCTCTCTTTGTTTTGTAGTTGTTGTGTTTACTTATATTCGAATATCAGATAGACGGACTTCCACTAAACGGATTTTACTCTGATAGAAGCCTGCTAATGCGATGTAAAGACCGTGTAACCGTCTAATTCAAATCATTATGTGTTATTTTTGTCAGAAACAGACAGAAAAAAATCTATAAAAAAAATCGATCTCAAGGAGGTATGAACTTGGATATTCGACAAAATATTGAATACGAATTTTGTGACAGTTACTATCTCCACTCTATATATACGAGAAAGTAAAAATGTAAAATAAAATGCTCAAAGTAGCTATGGGATACATTCATGCAAAATTCATGTCAATTTTCATTGATGTTCGATTGATACGCTCTTAAAAAAATAATTGAAATGAACTAGTATACACATGCGCCATTCATACTTTGCAGTTTCTTCATGATCTTTGATATACGTAATATCTCGCTTTGACTTTCATAATTGTTTTCAAATCTACAGTTATTTCGTAAAATCCAATCTAAAAATGTTCCACGAGATTTTATAATATTTTCTTTCAGATTTTTTTAATATTTACTTTAAATGTACTGCATTTAACCGGTATCGGTTCTTCAAAACCTTGACGCTGTTTTGAAATTGATAAAACTTGGTACACTGAATTATTAATCATTACTCAATACCAAATCCATCAATTCACTTTCCCGTATACGTAGTACAGAGAAATTACTGTAATCTTCGAAAAAATTCAGATTTTGACGAATTTCCAAGTTTCAGAACTCTCTGAGTTCGAAAAGCGCATTTTTGGAAAATATATGTCTGTTTGTGACAGAGATAATTAAAAAAAAAACCTTTGAGCTAGAAGTAGGAAGTTTAGTATATGGTCTTTAAACCAAATTTGTGAATTTCTGTCAAATTTCATGCAAAATCTATCATATAAGGAAGCCTGTTAATCCGGCTTTTTAAAAATAAATTAACACGATAATTATTAAAAAAAAGAAAACTAAATAGATAAAATTTAGTATATAAATTTCACATCAATAATTTTGACACCTATCAAATTTTGAGCCAAATCCAACAACGGATTGATCGTTTGTTGATCGGCTGAAATATGTATACGTTATAACTGAAAAACTCAATAATTTAAATATATCATATTTCTTAAGGAATTTTTGTGACTACCAATGTAGTTTTGTGTAAAATTTTTGTGTCTATCGGCTTGAAAAAAAGAGCATTTAAATTACAAATTCTGTTTTCCGATACTATTAACCACATGTCAGGTATTAATTGTCTGTGTAAATAACCCCCAAGGATGATAAATTAGATTCACAAAAATAGTAAATTCACTCCAGAAGCTGATATTTCGAATGTGTTATAGTCCAATGCTGTGTAAGAGTTTTCTGGGGTATGAAAAGTATATTAGAGAGTATGTGAGAAGGTTTTGAGAAGACTACTATCGTTAATTTATCTCCCTAATAATCTCCCTAAATTTAAAAACAAGTATATCTATACAAATTTCATGGATAAAAATGGTTTTTACTTTATTTATTTTTTGCTTAGATGAATGTAAGAGAAACACTTCATCAGTTAAGACTTTAATAATATTGGAGACATATAAAAATTTAACATTTCTAACTTCTTACTTTCAACCTCTACAGAAGCCAAAATGTCTTCACACGATTGCTTACCTTATGTAATAAAACATTGCATTTTGTAATAATACATTTAAAAAAAATTTTTAATCATTCTAAGGTGCAATTTGATTGAAACATGAATGTAATTAATTTATAAAAATATTGTCTCCATTTCAAATGTAATACCCAATTTAAGACGTGATAACTTCTGTTTCAGATGAACAACTTCTAACTTAAAAGCTATTTTGTGGAAAATCCCTTATAATGATTATGTACATTCATGAATATGGAATTTTTTTATTGACGTACTTTGCATTCTCATGTCACATTCAATGTATTGAATATGACGATTAAATTTGCTTTATACTTTAAAATATGATCAAGAGTGTAATATTTGATTGATTATAAAATAAACAAAAAGTTAGGAAAAGGAATCATACAGAACGCCTTAAAAGTGTTTTCATTTAAAGAAAACTCCGAAAGCAATGAATTTCGAAATTTTCGGTGTATAATGTTTGGATTTGTAAAAACAATAGTATTGGCTGATTCCAATTTTTAGAAGATATAACATAACGTTGGCTTAATTAACACATAAGTAAATGTGTTTGATGCCCCATTTCATTTTTTGACATTATTTAAAATTAGTTCTCTTTTATAGAGGCTTATTAAATTAAATCCTAAGAGTTGCCTTCTGTAATCATTATACTATTTATTAAATGATTGATAATTTAGTCCGAATATTGTACCATAAAATGTCCAATATCATTAATAGACAATCAGTGCGCGCACCAGGTCTGATATTGTCCAGAGAATTTTGACGGACGGATCTATCATCAAGTTTGATGACGATAAAATCGCAATGAATGTGCTGTAAAATCGGGGATGAATTTCAAAATATCTTTTGAAAAAATTTATATGCCCTCTAGCTAGATAAAATATTTTATATACTTCAATCATTTTTGAAAAAAACATTGTTAAAGAAAAATAGATTGCATCCTATTATTACAAAATACCCAACGGCACTTTTTGACATTCAGAGTATCGAACCATTTGACTGGCAAATACAGTGTTTTGTGCTGGCTCAGTACGCTCTATTTGGAGCATAATCTTTTGAATCAGAAAAAAAAAAGAAAAAAAATCAAGACTCTTTCTATACTAAAATCCTTTAATTTAGAACATTAGAATCCCAAAATACCCAAATAAAAGATATCAGAAGCAGTTAAATCCTGTCGAAATTATTTGAGGAGGATCCGTTTTTTTTCATTTCAAAATTTGTAAAGACTGTAGGACCCAGTGTAAAATTGATTAATCTTGTTTGACGATATTAGTTGGCAAATTATACAATTATATTCTGAAATTCTGAAACAAATTTTAACATTTTATTTCACTATTTCGAAGATCAGTTTGGTTTTGATCAGAAATTTGCTCTTCATTTTTTCTATTCTTTTTCTTTCGAAGTTGCAAAAAACAACTGAAATGAAGAACTATTGATATTGATGTTTTTCACGAAAGGTTAATAAACAGCGAATGGTCGGCATTCTATAAATTAGGTAACACTATTATATAATTTTCACTTAAAATCATTACTTTTAGTTTTTATCATCGGAAAATAAAAGGAACATTTATTTCTAATTCTATAAGTATTTGGATTTTTTTTTTTTTTTTTTGCCTTATTTAAAGTTTCTGTTAAATCGCTATTATCTTGAATAATAATTTTCTCGTTTCGGCTTTCGGAATTATGGATATAATGTTTTACATGTAATTTTTCATGATGTATTGTTTTATTCGGGCAGCTTTAAATATAATGTAATGAGATTTTATTTTAAACTAACTAACATACTTAAGATAGTTTTAATAAAACCCCAAATTAATCAAGTGTTCATTAACCTTCAAAGTAGGAAAATTATTTGAAGTTTTAACAGATATGTGATCTTATTTTTATTTGAAATCTATTTTATCGTAATTTTATGGATATTTCTTAATGGTATAAAAATTTATTTCTGAAGCAAAAACAGATGTGAAATTAATTTTGATTATTTTCAGAATTTTAAATATTCAGTTATAATTTTTTAAATATTTCTTTTAAAATAGGAAATATTATTTCATACTTTGGCCGAATATTATTTGTTATACTTTATACATTTAGGTAAAGTTTAAAAAGAGAAAACATAGGATTTTCTCAAATTATAAATATTGTATTCATTTTAAAAGATAGAATATGATACAATAAGTATAGAAGTGAAGAAACTATAATAAGATTTAAATTATTAGGAGGGACGACTTTATTCTTGAGGAAAATTTCAGAATATAGATTTAATCCTTCAAAGGTCATTAGAACTTTGATATTTTAAAAACTTTTAAGCCGTCTGTAACTATTGTCTCTTCTGTGTTCTAAAAATAACTTCGTTTTGAATGTTTGACTTACATTTAAAGTTCATTAAAGTTATATTTGAATTATGTTGTATATTGCGTTTACCATGAATTCTTAGTAAATAAACATATATTGCTTGTTATTCGTGTACTGTAATTTGCAGTGATGAAAAAAGAAAAAAGGGTTTTCTGTCCTTTAAATATATTTGAATGCATGACAATTACATTGCAAATTGAAGTTCACTTTTAAACTCTTGATCTGAAATGATGAGTCCTTCTCGTCATGAAGTGTTTTGCACATACTTGCAACGACAAACTGAACTTTCCTAAAATTATTGTAAATTGATGCTTTGTATGAAAATAATCCATAAATTTTAATATCAATACCTTTTCTTTTGGTGATTAATAAAAAGTTACAAGTTAATGATTCAATTGTAATTTTTAATTTAGCCGAGATGCACGATGTATGTCTTGACTAATTCACAATTAATGTAAAGCTAGAATTTACTGTGTGTCAGTTAATTTCAAATGCATTCAATTTATTATTAGAAATGCTCAGTGAATTATAATTATACATCTTTTGTCAACTTAAATTATCACTAACTACTGGAATCTTTGAGATTAGATACTATTATGACATTAAGTACATTTAAATCTTTGATTTACAAGTAATGTTACTACATTTTTGTTCTGCAATTTGTCACAGTATCTTTTATTTTACATCAATTTTGAATTTGAGTATAAAGAAAACATATTGTAATTTTTAATTTGACTGAGATTCACAATAAAGAAGCTAGATCAAATTGCAACAAATATAAAGCTATAATTTGCTGTTATGACTTATTAGTTTAAAATAATGTCAAGGAAACATTAAAGTTTCAAATCTTGTTTATAATTTCGTTCTCATTATTAATATTTTCTTTTACAAAAATAAGATTGTTATTTAAAATTTCATTAGTTATTTTGTATTTTAATTTTGATTATGCAATTCTGTTCATTTTCTTTTTCTGTGAAAAAGAAAAAAAAAAAAAATAACATTTCAATTGATTTTTTATTGAACATTTTAAATTATGCTTTGTATATTTTGCTCTTGTAATAAAGTTGTTGATTTTTTGTGTTTGCTGTAGTTTAGGTTTTGCTTGCTCATTCAATCAGGAATTACAAAATGTATTTAAAGCTTATTAAAAAAAGAAAAGAAAAAGCAAATCTTACTTCAAAATATGTTACTAAGAATTTTAAAATAGTTTGCAGATCAGTATAAGATAAATTTTAATTCTGCTGAATTTTAAAGTATGTATATGAAAGAATGAATTTTTGAAGTATGAATTTTAAAAGTATGTATGTATATTTAAACCCATATTAAGATAAGTGTTAATGAACTTTTTTTCACTCGCTTTTCCAGCATTGGGCACCGTATTGGAATATTAGAATGGTTATTGCAAAAGAGTAAAATACGAAATACGCCAAACTTGGTGCAACTCGTAAAATGTTTGAACTTCTTTTACATGTAGTGTTCTAAATAGTTTTCTTCTTATAAAATTTGACATAAATTTTTATTAATAATATTTTTTCCTTTATATTATCTTTTTCTATTTTTGCCAAAAACTAAAAAGACTATTTGTTTCAGAATAGAAGACATTGAGCTAATATTATGAAAATACAGATATAAATATTAAAATTTAAAAAATGCACATTTAAAATTAATTAAATTTTTCAGTAAAAATCATGCATTATAAGAAAACAGAAAATAACCTAAGATTAGAAAATAAGCAGGTTTACATATGCATACATGTATAAATGTCTTCATTTTTTTTACTATAGTACTTAAAAGAACTTAATTTTTGCTGCATTTTGTCACCATGCACCTGGTTAATTTATTATTAAAATCATTTGCAAAATTCTAAAGATGTTATTCTTATATTCGTTTGTTTAATTTTTTTAATTTGTAAAAATTGAACTTGTAATTCAGTTTCTATTGCCTCTTGATTACTAGAATTTTGAAATTGTTTCATACTTGTATATTTTAATTTTATAATACACTATTTTAATATTTTCAAAAAGCTATTAGTTTATTGTGTTTTGTTTAAATGTCACTTATTAGTGAATCTGAACACATCATTAAAAATAATGATTTCAAGATTCTATATTATTTATTATAATGAAAAAGTAGAAAATAGTTGAAATAAAATTAATTTATGCCTTTTAATATATTAATAAAAGTTTTTTTAACTACTGTTTTTATTTTGAGTTATTGACAGTTAATGAAATACTGATAATAAGAAATCTTAGTAAAATGCAAATGATTCTTAAACTGTTTCCCTCAGATTTTAATTGTTCATGGAGGATAATTCTAAAGCAGAGAAGTTTTTGAAATACTGGTACACTTTAAGAAGATATAAGTGGGTAATTCTTTTCCCTACAGTATCATTCTCACTCATCTACTTTGATTTCACTCGCACTTTGAAGTATAAGGCTGAAAAGGCTAAATTAGCGGCTTTAGCTCAATAAACATTCAGGTAAGTTTTATCAGTTATCTAAACATATATGTGGAGAAGAATTTAATTGGCTTTTCATTGTTAGTTTAATGTCATATGCACATTAAAAGATGTTTATCAAGATAAAACAAATATATATTAAATATATGATAACATAAATATTATAATAATTATGATTATCTATGCAAATCTTATAATGATTATAAGATTGTATAAATATATATTAATCTTTTAAATGTTACTTAACTACTTTAATCTGATAGAAAGATGGACTCAATAACAAATAAATTTTCATAGATACATAAATTCGAGTATTTATTCATTAATGATGAATGATTGGCAATTGTTGGTGAAAATAAGCAACAAACAAATGAGCATTCACAGAGTTGAGATACCAATTTGGTTTTAGTTTTACATAGGTGTATTTTGGCTATTTCACCATTAATTAATGCCTGAATTTCTATCTCTCTTACACTTATAAAAATTTATATAATTTTACATAATATATATTTTATTAATGTATAATTTATATATTTTTATATAATGTATATTTTATATAATACACATATAAAATTTTATTCATATTTTTTTCTGAGTTTGTACAGGCCAGTATTTTACTTAGTACTAATAGTATTATGTAAGTATTTTAGTAGGTATGCCAGTATTTTATATAATAATTAACAAATACATAATACTTATTATGTACTTGTAATTAAAAAATAATTAAATTTAATATTTAAAGCTTAACTATCAAAATTTTAAAAAAGGGTTCTCTAAACCAGCGGTTTCCAACCGTCTGAAGCACCGTGGTGTGCCGCCGGGTCTGGGTGTCACGGTGCTGTTCGCCCGCTATAACTCCTCCCGTCACTCCCCAGAGGCGGTGTCATAGGTGGTCACGGCGCTCCTCCTCCTCCCCCTGCCAATCTTGACAAGTGTCCGCCGTGTCCCCGCCCCCATGAGACGCAGGCAGACGCCTCACACAGTGTCAGAGAGACAACGGCTGCTGTGAGGAGAGAGACACTAATACTGCAGTGATGGACAAGTTTTTGAAAAGGAAAGAACTGGACTCTGAACAAAATCTGGAGCCAGATGAGAGCCCGAGTATGAGTGGGGGTCAAAAGAAAGCAAAGATGGTTAAATTCTCTGGCGCAAGGCAATATAGCGAAAGCTATATTTCAGTTGGATTTACTTTCATTGGAGATGAACACAAACCAACTCCACTGAGCGTGGTGTGTGGTGAAAAGCTAGCTAACAGTGCTATGGTCCCAAGCAAACTTAAACGCCATCTCCAAATGAAACACCCTTTGCTTCAAAACAAGAATGTGGACTATTTTGTTCGCCTGCGTGACAACATGGAGAAACAGGCAACTTTTATGAGAAAAACAACAAAGGTAAATGAAAGAGCTCTTAAAGCTAGCTATCAAGTTGCTGAACTTATAGCCAAGACAAAAAAGTCGCACACTGTGGCAGAGACATTAATACTTCCTGCCTGCAAAGCTATTGTAGAGGAGATGCTCGGACCTGAAGCAGAAAAGGAAATAGCCAAAGTCCCTCTCTCAAACAACACAATTTCCAGACGTATTAATGACATGTCTGCAGACATCGAAAGTGTGGTTTTGGAAAAGATCCGCATCAGTGAGAAATTTGCATTGCAACTTGACGAGTCTACTGATATCAGTGGACATGCTCAACTCTTAGCTAATGTGCGTTTTGTTGATGGTGATGCAATTCGAGAAAACTTCTTTTTTTGCAAGGTATTGCCAGAAAAAACATAAGAAATTTTTCGGGTCACATCAGAATACCTTGAACAAGGAGGACTTAAGTGGGAAAACTGCACAAGTGTCTGCACCGATGGAGCTGCAGCCATGGTCGGGCGCACCAAAGGCTTTGTAAGCAGAGTGAAGGAAATAAATCCAGATGTGATTATTACGCATTGTTTTTTACACCACGAGGCCCTCGTAGCCAAGACTTTACCATCAGCCTTAGTTCATGTGTTGGATGATGTTGTGCGCATGGTAAACATTGTAAAGTCACGACCCATGAAAAGTCGCATATTTGCAGCTTTGTGTGAGGAGATGGGAGCAAAGCATAAAACCTTGCTGTTTCATACGGAGGTCTGGTGGTTATCGCATGGCAAGGTCTTGGTTCGTGTGTATGAGCTGCGGGAGGAACTTAAAGTGTTTCTGACAAATGAGGGGTCAGATTACGCAAAGCAGCTTGCAAGTGATGAGTGGTGTGCAAGGCTGGCATACCTGGCAGATATATTTCATCATCTGAATGAATTGAACACCCGAATGCAAGGCCGAAATGAAAACCTGCTTACAAGTACAGATAAAATAAATGGATTCCGTTCAAAGGTGCAACTCTGGCATCAACACGTGGAAAGTGGCAATCTTGAAATGTTCACACTCACCATGCAATGGCAAGATGTTCACACTGCTGCACTGTGTGAGATAATAGTTAAGCATTTAAAAACTCTTGAGGAGAAGTTGTCATTTTATTTCTCTTCAGTCTCCACTGAATGCCTTGACTGGGTTAGGGACCCTTATAGCTCAGCATCAGTTGTTGGAAAGGAAATGACTTTACAGGAGTAGGAGGAACTAATTGAACTGAGACAAAATCGTGGTTGCAAGCTAAGATTTTCTGATCTACCTTTGGACAGTTTTTAGTTGGATACTGCCAAGGAGTTCCCCCTTCTGGCAAACAAAGCTATTTTGACATTGCTCCCTTTTTCCACTACATACCTGTGTGAGATTAGCTTTTCAAGCATGATTGCTATGAAACCCAAATACAGAGAGAGACTGAGAACTGTTGACGAAGAGCTACGTGTGTGTCTTTCTTCGATTCCAGCCAGAATATCAGCTTTGTGTTCAGCCAAATAGGCCCAGGTTTCGCACTGAAAGTATTTTATAATTTTTCACTATTCTGTTTACTTAATATTTCATAATAAAGTAATTATAAAATACTTTCTTTGTGCTTATTTGATTCCTAATCAAGAGAATTACTTTATTATAGTCAATATAGGCACAGAGTTAATTTTTTAACATTTTCTAATGGTGGTGTGCCTTGTGATTTTTTTCCCCGTGACAAGTGTGCCTTGGCCAAAAAAGGTTGGGAAACGCTGCTCTAAACAGTCTCTTATAAAGTATATTCTCTTTGGAGAAACCTGAATGATTGTCACTAATGGATTATTTTCATTTATAAACAATTGTTTATAAGCAAGTATTAATTATATACCCTTATTTATTTAATAAAAAAATTACCACTAGTATTAAACAAATCTATGAAAATAAAGGAATTATTTTTGTAATTATTTTAAAAACAGTAATGTAATAAAGTTGATAATTTTTATTCAACTCTCTGATTTTTCTCTAGCAGCTTGCATTTCTGTTAACTTTCTGCTTTTAAGTAATCTTGTTTTCATAGCAATAGTTTTTATTTGGCATGCACAGATTTCTATTGCTTGGATAAGTTTAATGGATGTAAGCCAAATAATTAAGAATCGATTTTAAATTGTTAATTGCATTTTTATGTTTTTTAATTAATAAATTCTAATGTATTCTTTTTAAAATGTATTTTATAAATTACTTATTAGGTGTGGGTTTATATGTCAATTTAGGATTATAATGTTTCAGTCACAATTTATGATTATCTGGAAGTAATTTGGATAAAAAATGTACAATATCTTTTGATTTTCAAAAACATTTTTAAAAATTTATTTTGATAATTAATTGTGAATATTTTATATGGTCTGATAAAAATCTTAATACATTTTTCTTTTTCAAACTTTAAATTAAGTTTTTTTGTAACAAAAGTTAAGATAAAATAATATTTTCTTCACTCTAATAAAATGATGGTTTAGTTTAAGCTAAAATATAAATTGTGTCTATTAGTAGTATCATAGATATTTATTACCTTCACATAAATTTAATTATTTTGAAAAGAGAATAATTCATATTTCAAATATCTTTTTCCATATATAAAGGAAGTGGTTGATTTATATGCCAAAAGTTTATTTTTTAAAAAAAATCAAGAACTCTATTGATTTTTAGCTTTCAAAATTCCTGAAATATGATCAAGAATTTTTTTAACATGCAAAACATTATTTTAAAATCATTTTCCACATTATTTTTTTAATATAAATAATAAAGAGTACCTGATATAGATGCATAAGCAACATTTGAAAACTGCCTATAAAAGTATCTTATAGTTCTAGATAATTTTGATTGATTTTACAAGCCTTCAAGTAAAATTCTTTAATGCAATTTTTTTTTTGTTTCAAAATTAGGGCAATTTTCCATACAGATGTTGATTAGTATTGCTATGTTTGTTAATGTGTCTATTAAAGTATAAAATGAAATATTTTATAATTCTTTTATTTTCAGTTTGATATTTCTCTTAAATCATCATCTTAATTATTTCATAATTTATAAATTTCAAAAATAGTTAATTTTATTTGGTTAACTGATTATAATTTTTTTCTTTCTTTGTGCTTTAGTGTTAGTCTGCCAGCCAAATAAATCTCTAGCCAATTGGACCAAGCATAGTAGTTGTATATAATAATGAATATGATTTTCTCCTTCAAAGTGTAAAATTATATTTAACATTCTTTTCAAATTAATTAAAAAGTGATTTTCTACCAACATTTGTAATTGGTAATATTATGATTCCCCCCCCCCCTCTGCTTTTTTTCTAAGGGAATAATTGATTATTAATGAAACTAGGGTTTTCTGGGTATTTTAATAGTTTATGAAAATATTACTTCTACATTCTTAAGCAGTAAAAACTTTAAAAAATTATTTTTCTATGTGCATAAGTTGCTCTATTTTTTTTTAATTCTTTGTGAAATCTTTAATTACAGTTACTATTGAATATAAAACTTGCAGGTTTTTAGACTTATATGGCAACCTTTAATATTTAATGAAACAGAATTTTAAAATAATCTATCGCTAGTAAAAACAAAATGGAAATTTGAATCATGCAGTTGTAGACTCTACTTCAAAAATTTTATTATTAAAATTTTTGTGTATTTTGTATGTTGCTGTTGAAAAATAAATTTATTTCTTATTTCAGTATATTGCAAGATGAGTAAAAAACAAGCAGATAGTTTTTAAGAGTGTGTTTAAAACTTTTTTTAAAAACTGGATAATTTTTTTAAGTTAAAATGTTAAGCTGCTCAAAAATTATCATTTTTACCATTTAGAATGGTATTATTGAAAGTGATAAATAAATAAAAATCAACTAAATTGTAATGCGATTTCATCAATTTTTTCCCTCCCTCAAGCGTCTACTAAGAACATTGCGCTAAATTCAAATTTTAATGAGCTGTAAGTTTTGATGTAAGATATAGATTAGTGAAATCTCTAAACTAATATAGGTGTGTCGAAAACATTGCATGTAGCAATTTGTAATATCACCCTATTGTATTTTCATAAAACTGATTGATAAAATATGAATTACTCCGAGTAATAAATTTTATTTCTTAATTCCCTTTTCAGAAAAAATGGTCAGTACCAGTTTCCTTGTGAAAAGATATTGGGTGTTTGTTTTACCAATTGGTGGCTTCCTTTTTGGAAAATATTTGGATGATTCAGAAACTGCAAGAATGTCAGATTTCCGTAATACAAGCAAATTTTATGGAGCAAATCGTAAAGAAGGGGACCCTTCTCCTTGGGATGCTTATGTAAAATAAGCTATTTATATGCTGTTGTGAAGTAGAATGGATAAATCATGGTTTTCTTCAAAGATTGTAGTTTGTGAGTTGTAAATAAAAAAAATGTTACAAAACTGTTTAATGACTTCTTTTTAATTGCAAGCTTAAAATTTATAAATAATAAACATCTTTACATTCTGTTAAATAATATATATAGTATATGTTTAATTTTCTGAATAGATATTTTTACTAACATGCAGCACAGGTTTGTTATAATCTACGAACCGGAACAATGACCTTTTTTTATAGGTTGAGATATTTAATTTGGTCATGCTTTCATTTACTCCGTTATTACTAAATGCTTAAGAGAATTGAAGGACTAAAATCTCCCTGAGAATGTTTTTCATATGTAACTTTCTGTAATGGATGGCCATCTGATTAATTACTGTCTTTCTTCAACGATCTACATTCTTAATAAATTTTTAATTCTAATTTTAAATTGTCTGTAAGTTTATAAATAGAGAATATCTCATAGGGAATAATAATTACAAGGTAATGTTTTTTTTATATTTTATTTTAAAGCTGTGACTTGTTAAAGGGTACTTTTACCAAGTCTTCTCTACTATAGCAATTATCTTGATTAATTTCTAATCTTTGAAGATATATATTTGGCTATTCATTATTCAAGAAAAATATATATTTAAGTTGCCATAAAATTCACCTCAAGAGGAATTAATATGAATAATGCAGTACATTCCAAATTCGAAAAGAAGTCTTATACCCTGAAAAAATTTCTACTAATTACAAAAAGAATGCTAAGCTATATTTCAATGCCTTTTAATGTTATGTATTATAAATAATGGATTTTATTTATTCAAATGATTCTTATTTTCATTTATTCCCAAAGTGTTCAAATTCTGATATATATTGATACACTTAAAGGATTTTTTTATATATATAAAACTATAGGAATCACAAAAAGAAATCTTCAAAGCTGGTTAAAGTATAATTCTAAATGTTTGAAAGAGGTTTTGGATTTCAGTAGCAGATATTGAAATTAAAAGTGGGAGCATAGGAATACATATTCCTTTCCCTTTAATTTCAGTCAATGCTATTAATTTTCACTTAAAAAATTACTAAGCAATGTCTGACATTTCAATTTTCTCTCTCATATTAGAATTCAACAAATGCTCAGATTTCTAGTTTTCTTGTATTGAAAATCCATTGGTTTAATCATTTCTAGCTACTTAAAACTAAACTTAAAAACTTGAATATTATTAGTATTATTAATTTTTTTTAATACATTAATGCTAAATGTAGTACATTCGAATCTGCTTCCCAATAATTCGAGCAAATTGTGGAATAAAT
>JAPMOQ010016726.1:413968-524846 GCA_026543055.1 Argiope trifasciata
GTACAGAAAGTTTCCACTCTTGTTTCAATTTCGGATATTCTGTTCTTGTATGCCATACTAACACCTATGAGGAAAAAAATAATTTAGTACATATTTATTTCAGATTCAGAATTTTTTGCATTGAATTTGATAGAATACTCAGAAATTTAGGAAGTATATACATATTTATATTACTATGTACAATCTAAAAATTGTGATATGTTTTAAGACTTTTATTAAGAAATTTATGAAAAAGAATATTTTAGCAGAAATTCTTAAAATTCTAAATATATATTTCTCACTTGAATGATTTTCCAAAGTTGATTGTTTTAAATTGTAAATTAAATGAAAAGTTTGTGCACTATAAAATGGAGATTTTGCATAAACTAATTTTTCTTGAAAAATTAAATGTTGTCATTATAGTGTATGGTTAATGTTATTTTCATTGAAATACCAATACCAATATAAATTAATATGGTATTTCCTATTAAATTAATTAAAGAAGCTATTAAATTTTTGTGGCAAAACTTCCTATATTAGATAAATTTGCATTATGACCATCACAAACTGTCAGAATCTATTAAAATTTTCAAAATTTTAACTTTATGGTGAGTAATCAATTAATTTGATTTTTTTTAAATGTTAAGTAGGAAATCCAATCATTTGAAGTTTTCTGCTTTGAGAATAAAATTCTTTTTATAAAAATTATTAAATCTTAATTGCTTATAAATATTATACTGAATTAAACGGCTGATTAAAACCTCAACTGACAATTAAAAGAAGCAATCATTTTCAAAACTGAATATGACATCAAAATGGTGAATTTATTTAAAAGATTGATAAGGTAAAGGAACAGAAATATCCTTAATTCAAGCTGGCAGGGAAGCAAAATGGCATTCAGCCAGACAACTACATGAAATTTTAAAGCAGAGCTCACATCATCAATGTAACTGACCTGATAAAATTTTGACATTTCAGTTCTTATTAATACAAAAGGTTTTTTTAAAACTTATCTTTGCATTATAATCATTTGTTTCAATTCATTATTTAAAACAAAATTCTCTTATTATTTGAAATATTTACTTCAACAATTCTGCGGAAAAAAAAAAAAAAAAAAAAGGAAATCTTTATTATTTTTTACATTCAAACTAATACATTGATGTAATAAGCATTCATAAGCATAGCAAAACTTTTAAATATCCAATAATTTTGAAATATATTTTTATTTATCAGAAATGGATTTTATTTTAAATATATAAAATATTTAAAGAAAATGCAATCTCTTTTAATAACACAACTCTTTGAAAAGTACTCATTTTGTAGAAAAATTGTTTAACTACATTAAATAGATTAATATATTTTTAAACTTTGATTTTATTTCATTATTTCAAAAATAAATAGAGCTACTATAACAAATTCAAAATATAATAATAGATTGAATTCTACAATGTGAACCTTAAATAGTTAGGATTGAATATGTATAAATACACCAGCAAAGTCAAGTTTTATTTATTTATTTATTATTAGTATTGTGAAAAATAATTGAGTTTTTAATAATTATTAGTCTTTTTTTCATCTGAAATATATCGATTAAAATTTAATTACTTCAATGCAAAAAAAAATCTAATTTTACAACATTGAATAAACCATATGAATTTTGAAAAGGAAACAGATTTCAAATTAAAATTAATGCTATATATTTTGAAAATAAAATGCCTCAATCTGGGATATTTCTATAAATTATTATACTAATTTTAACTATTTAAATATTCTATAGAAAGGGAAAAAATTGGATTCTATAAAACACAGCATTTTTTAAATATGATTTTACTCAAATATTATTTGACTAATAAATTAGCCAAACAAAATAGACTTTTCTTAACATTACACATTTCTTGAAAAGTAATCAATCATCCACTTCAAAATTTGAATTCAGTTTGTATTTTTACATGAAATGTAAAGAAAAAAAAAAACAAAGGAATTTTTATTGTAAGGAAACATTTCCTCTGTTTTGGTTTACTTTTAAAAAGACTCCAAAAATAAAATCTAACCCCAAACATAATACTTTAGATTTGAAAAGAAAATTTATTTCGTTAAAATATTTGCAAAAAATAAAGTTATTCGCCCTACTGGTACATCAGCAAAGAGTGCAAAGTGGCAGCAGGACATATTCAGCATGTCACTGACGCTATATAGAAGAGTGCAAGGGGGAAAAAGGGTAAAGGCACCCCTTTTAATAAGTTTATCACACATTATAACAGGGAAATCTATGTCCAACAAGACACTCCATAACTAAATTTAAAAATCATCTTATTAAGAGTAGGTAAATCCCAAGAGAAATTAAAACAATTATCTGTTACTAAACATATTAAATGAGCAACGGCATTTTGATTCGGGAATACCTTGCACAGTTTCAGGAGGAAA
Organism: Argiope trifasciata; assembly: GCA_026543055.1. NCBI lineage: Eukaryota > Metazoa > Arthropoda > Arachnida > Araneae > Araneidae > Argiope > Argiope trifasciata. Next base: position 416,372 of record JAPMOQ010016726.1, read on the forward strand.
AAGAACAAAGTTTAAGGGCAGTGTAAGGTAATAATGCAATTAATTGTTAATGATATGCTTATTGCTTTCATCAAGCAACAGTTATATAATGTGAACTGACACGATAAAGAAGAAATGGGCAGCTGATGAAGATTTTCAATAATATTGTGAATCAGTGACATTGATTACCTGTAGAGCTAAGTTTCATAGTGAGAAGGTGAGTTTTACAGATATTTTAATATATACTAAATAAATTCAAAGTCACCTATTAGGTGAATGGATATATTAGCAAACATTTGGTAACCAAAATAAAGGTTCTAGAATATACAAAAATTTTAGAGATAATTCTAAAGAATTTACTCTTCAGTTCTGGAGATAATAAAAATATGCAAGAGCCTCTTTTCAAATCAATTCTCTCTTTGGAGTGCTAATTGTTGAGAGCTTTTTAGTTTACTCTGAATACTTTGAAGTATTACGATTATTTAACAGCAATTTCCTATTTGTCTGTGTATTCTTGACTTCGGGAAATGCTTTCTAGCTTATATTTTCATAGTGTTTTGCTACTCGTGTCTTTGGTTTTCTTGTAGAATAAAGCACCATTATCTATTATTGTGTTTTTTGGACTTAACAATGAAATGGTTTAATTTTTTAAACAATTGAGGTTAATTATTTGTGGAAGAAATCATAAAGATGAAGATATGCATAAGCGATTAAATGGCAATGTTGAGGTGTTTTGGAATTCTGTGGTGAGACAAGAAGCTCCACATCATAATTTGGAATAGCAATTATAATTTGTAAGTTTAGGGAAAGATTTATATTAATTGAATCTAGTTTAGATGAGTGCATAAAGTTCTAACATCATGAAATTTGGTATAATTATTAATAGAAAAATAAAATTTTGATTATTTATGGTGGAATAGAAAACTTTAATGGAATTACATCACATGTGCCTTTTATTATGGGGACTGAGTTAACTAATTAAAAAATCCCCCAAATTTTACTTGTTTAGCTCCCTGCAGCTGTCTAGTAATTTTGTGAGACTTTAATCCACAAGATTGGTAATGGTGTTTTAGAATTCTCAGTCCTTTTTCAGAGGGAAAATCAACATAAATACTATCAATTGCAGCTCTACGTCTTTCCCTAAAGCTGGGCCCAGCAAGATCATAAGGTGGCAGTAGAAGTAATACAAATTTGAGGTAATTTTTTGAAGAATTTAATTGATGTCCTTTAAACAAATTCCGAAACAGATTCAATTTGGAGGCTACCTTGAAGTATTAAAAATTAAATAGATTGGGTAAAAAAACAACCCCCCCCCCCCGAGTATTTACCAAATATTACTATTAAAAGTAAATTTAAGTTGAAGATTATTCTGAGATGCACATACATGTTAAATATATGAAAAAAAAAATTACTAAGAAACATCCCTCAAGAATTAACTCAGAACATTTATAGGTAATAAAGATTCTGTACAAACAGCTATATTATTTCCTTATATTTATAAATAGGCTGTAACCATTGATCCATCTGTAATCATTTATGCTGTAACCATCTAAGAATTCCTCCTTTAGCAGCCCTATGGGATATTCTCAATAGATTGTATATTGTTTTACTTATCTATCATAACATTATTTCTAATATGATGACTAGGTTAATTATTAATGAGAAAAAGCATTAGCCGAGGTTATAATTGTTAATGAAAAAAAACAAAAAACATACTAGCTAGGAACTATAAATCTTATATTCTGATGGCATGAAAAATGGAGAAATACATTTTGTTTCTGCTCTAATATGCCAGTCTCAAGAATTATCTAAGAGATTCCTTTCATCCATAATGTAATGATTATAAAATAATATGTATTTCAAAAGGAAAAAGAAAATCAACTACATTTCCATAAATGAATAGAAACTAAAGAGAGTGCTTACTTTAGTACAATTATCAGCTTTTGGTTCTAATTGGTCAACTCGGACTAGATCTTTCAAAAGTTTGCTTTCTTGGTATCCACGTGGCACTGAAAGACTGAATGCAGCTTCCGGGTGTTCAAGAATTAATTTTAGATTGACAGCAAAGCCAGCCATGTCAAGTGGAAAAGGACGATCTTTTTTCCACAAGGTATTCCATCCAACCACTTTTCCATTCTTTACAATTGGCTTCTCCACCATTAAACCTCCAACCAATCCAACTGGCCAAACAGAAACAGTTTTGGTATACCGCATCTGTAATATAAAAGTTTTTTACGTTACTTTGAAGCACAGAAGATTACAATAATTTATTAAGTATATATGTAAGCATTAAAAATTTTGGAAGCAGATGACAGTTTTGAAGACAGTGATGAGAAGACACTTTGCATTTTTCCATGTTCACTTTATTGTCTCTCTGGCGATAGAGTGTGTCAAAGAAAATGCAAGCATTTTCACAAAGCTACCCTTGAATGAATTAGGTAGAATAAATGGAATGGAATCAGGAAATAAGAGAATATGTTTAGAAATAAGTTGTTATGGACTAAATTAAGATAAAACTTTGGAAATTAATTAGAACTGAAATTAGAGTTTAAAATATCATTACATACACACAAATAAACTGTGAGTAAATGCGTAATGTCCAATTTTGTTTTAAGTACAGTCAAAATAAAAATAGTTAAACCAGGTTTTTTTTTTTTTTTTTTTTTTTTTTTTAAAAAAAAGGATAAGTGTAAATTATGTAGAAAAGAATTTTTCTCAATTCTGCAGAATATGAATTTTGAAAAACTGCATTTTACATTTTAAAACATAAATGAGAAATTATGAATTATATCCTAGTATTAGGCTCTGATTAATTTGCTGAACAGTTTACAATTAATGATTTGCTTAATTTTTTTTAAATTTTGAATGAAATTTTATTTCTCTTAAAAAAGAGGGGAGTAAAAGAAATATTCACTAAATATTTTCTTTTGGAATTTCTACTAAGAAAGATATCTTTGACTCAAACGTAATTAATGCAATTCTTTTATTTTTAAAAGGGAAAAGAGTGGAATAAAGTTATAAGGCAAAATGAAATTAAATGAATTAATAGAGTAATTCCTAAGTAACAACTTTATTAATAAAGTTTTCTAATTGTGTAAACATGTTTAATTCATGAAAATTATCCATTTAATTAAATACAATAAATTAAATCTTATTTTATTCTTCAAAGTTTTTGAGAGAATAATTTGAAAAATATCCCCTTATTAATTTGGATTTCTAATGTGAACAAATTATTTATGAATTTCTCTTATTTATACTTCCCTTTTATGCATAGATTCAAGAACAAATTATACCTCTTCAAAAAGATCTAAATCATATGTATTGTCATCATCTGCAAAGTACACAACTCCCTTTTCATCAGGGTGCACATGTTTACGAATCCAGCTGAGACCCAAATTGCGCTGCAATACACCTCTTGGCTTCAGCCAGTTAGGATCCTCCTTTGTCATTTTCATGGCAGGAGGGGTGGGAATATTTAAATGAGTAAATGGCAGACGGGACTTAGCTAAAAAGTTTGTGACTAGAGCCGTTTTATTTTCTGCATCTTCTACCACAATCCAATGGATATTTGTAACCTAATAAAAAAACAAAGACTTTTTTTAATTTATAAGTAAAAAACACAACTACGTAGAAAGGAAATACAAGCAACTGTTTAAAAGATATTCAGTGCAAGAAACAACTTGCAGAATTAGTTAAATACTTAAAGTTATAAAAGAAACAAACAAGTTTTTCACTATAATGAATGTTAATACATAAAAATCCAGTTTCATACCACCCACAAAGTAAATAAGTAATCAGTTCTCTTATGAAATTGTGATACTAATGCATTACTTTTCTATTTTCTTTAGCAATCCCATATATTAAATGCAAGCATCGCCTCCAAACAAATTTAACCTATTTTCATTATATTTTAACTAGAATAATGATGGCTCATGTAGTGCATTTCACACAAAACTCTACAGCATTCATTCATAATGCTTCCACTTAAAAAAAAATATCTGTTAATGTTCGATCTACCCTTAAAGTTTATCAGAAACTCTTCAGGTCATATTGTAAAAATAAATAAAATTCTTATAAAATAACGCTTTTACTAGTTATATTTACTGAGGTTCATTTACATTCATTGCAGCTTTGTTAAAAGCAATAATATAAATTTTTTAATGCAGCTGTTACTTCAAAGAGAATTTCTTCAATTTCTTCTTATCCTTATTCTTACATACATGCAAAAGAACCCTAAAAAAAAACCTCTTTTTTTTCTATTAGCAGATAATGAAAGTCTTTCATAATAATAAAGGTGAATGTATATGTTACCATTCTACAGCCAAAACCATTTGACACAAAGCCACCAAATTAAGCACACACATACTTAGAAAGTGAAAATAAGCAGTTCAATGCAATTTTTTTAAAAAAATTATTTAGAGTTTTAATGAATCAAAAATTAAGTATTTGTATGCAACTTCTAAACGTAATTGCACTAAAATAAATTTCAAAATTTCTTTAAAAAAAAAACTATTTTTTTATTAGTAGTATTTTAATAATTATGCAAAATTTCCCTAAATGTTATCAATTTATATAATACAAACGATTTATTTTTTCCCTAAATTTTATCAATTTCAATTTTTTTTATCATTAAACCAATACATTTCATAACTGAAATCTAAGCAAATTGTTTTGTCAAATATGTAATTGGTATTTTTTCCATTATAGAAAATTAAGGAAAAAGAATTATATTTTACATCTGAGTAATTTATGTATTTAAAGAAAGTGTAATAGTACCATAAAAATTAAAAAATAGATGGGCCAAACTGTTAAGTTTTTAATAGCACTTGAGTTCATGTACACTAAGAAAAAGGTTCATGTATGCTAAATACATATATGAGATTTAAAATAACAGTTTTAATTTCTGAAAACATACCCACTCACAAAAAGACAAATTAGTTTTAGAATAAAAAACACTAACTTATACAAAATACTTTTTGGAAAGATCATTCCTGTTTAGCTGCATGGCAATATAATCGAGCACTGTTCCTGGGAAAATTTATACAAGAAGGACAATGAGTATTATTCAAATGAGTATTATGTAGTAATAAAGTACATACAAAGCAGATCAAAAGTCTTCATATGATTTGAAAATGCTATAGCTCAACAATCACTCATCGGAGTAAATAAAATATAAATAGATGAAAAATAATCAAATTTTGTTTTATTATTCTAAAGAGTCATCTAAGAGACATGGGAAGGTACAGCAAGTCTCTGCTAAATTATGAGATGCTATTATCTCAGGAAAATATTTACTCTAATTTAATTTACAAAAGTAAAATTTGCTCTAGCCATAATATAAGTTAGAGAAGCTTTCATGCTCCAATAGACAGAACATGGCCTGGAAAGTAGATAGAAGTTAAATTAATCAAAAATGAATTTCTTTAAAAATCTTGAAATATTAGTCTATAAGGTTAAAATCTTGGCATTTAAAAAGTGGCCTATTTTTCTGTGCATGTTTATATATAGTTGAGAATGCAAGAATAAATCAAAAACTGTGTTTAAGTACCTGCAAGAAAATTTGAATGAGCTCAGAACAGGAATCGCAGCTGCAATACTTAATGATATTAGCTATGTTCTAAAATTGAAATCAGATCATGGATTGTTGAGAATGTGTAACTTTTGAAGGAAGAGGAAATAACATTCTTGAATTCAGTATTATTTGATATCTATTTCTGTAGATTGTGTTTATTTTTAAATTTACTAAATATTAGATTATTTTGATACAATATAATGAATTATGCATTTAGATGTTTAAAGAGATAAAAAAGGAGTAAAAAATCTGACATACCAATAGAATAGTATGAGATAGTCTTGTAAGTTCAGCTTTTTGAACAGGTCTTGCATAAGTAGGTGTTATCATAAAAATCTTAGGTTTGTTGCCATATGCACTTACCGTCTTTTCTAAAATTTTTAAAAGCTTTATACATTGTGGTTCACCTTTTGCTAATTCAAAAACTCTCAGAAGCAAATAATTCTACAAAAATAAAAAAAGAAAGAACAAACAATTAACAATAACATGGTTTTGCACAATAACAGGTTTACAATAGAATTCTTTAAACTATGGGAACACACATACAATTACTCAGAAAAATATTACGATGTTAATATCATCGAACCAATTTTTAAAATATTCAACATTTACAAACAAAGGCTGTTAATTTTTTTCAAATTGATTTTAATTGATTTTTTTATTCATTATAAATTATCTTATCTGTTATTTTGAATTCACTGATGCAAAAAGGAGATCTCTATGCACACATTTATTTTAACAAATTACAAGCAATTATAATTACAAGTTTGCCCAATCCAGATTACCAACAATGGGTTGTAAATTACTATTAGGACAACAAGCAACCTTCTAATAATGTATCAAGTGTTCAGAAATAAAAAAGAATGAAATGTTATCGATTAGAAAGTTGCAATTTAGTTTCGTTAAACTTTCTTACAACATTTGAAGGCAAATTACTCAAGGTAGCTGCAATTCTTTTTGATTTACTATTTAAGCAATAAATAAATGATAGCATTATTAAATTACAATCAGTTTTTTATCATAGAATATTGTATGCCTATTATCCAAGAAAACTATATATGCCGCCTTATAAATTATATATCCAACTATAGTATGCCGCATTATTTGAATCTATCAAATTAAACATAAAGATGATTATCGACTCCCTCCACATCTTGCTATGTTGCAAACATTATAATTGATTCTCTGGATTAATTCCAAGCAATACCCAGATCTGGCCAGAGGTCATACAAGATTTACTTCCCTTCCAGTATTATCGCAGAGAAATAAAATATTTATGTTAATTCATTGTAGTACAGCATTCCACTACATGGAAGACCTAACTTTGTTCATTTCTAAAATTGTCAAAGTCAATTATAAATGGAAAAAATAGGTTTAAGATTCCCTTTTAACCTTATTTTTTTAATAATAAATGACAATTTCAATCAAGTTGATCCATAATTTTTAGCTACAACTCATTTTGTAAATGCACATTTTTAAAAGGAATTTTGTTAATTTGTTTATAAAGTATAAAATAATTAGAAAAATAATTTCAGTATTACTTTGTTGGTTGTATCTTTAACTATTTATATAAAATATTATACTTTTAAAAAATTATAAATTATACTTTTATGCTTAATACTATAAATTTTTACTTTTTTATATAAACTATTATATATATATATATATATATATATATATATATATATACACACAACAGTAAATTTTCTATTATGAATTAACTGTATTGGAAATAGTAAGAAGAGATCGACCTCATTTCCCATTAAAAATGCTTTAAGCACTCTTTAATAGTGAATCTAAGCAAGGTTTCTTGTAGTGCCCCTTGGATGATCTTAAATCTGGTAAATAAGCATAAACAAGTATGTTATGTTACACTAGTATGTTTAACTATGTTATGCTAGTATGTTTAGTTATGTTATGTATGTAATACTAGTATGTTTAGCTATGTTATGTATGTAATGCTAGTATGTTTAACTATGTTATGTATGTTGTGCTAGTATGTTTAACTATGTGTTATTTAAGTTATGCTCAGCTAGTAAGTTTAGTTTTTAAAAATTAAATGTTAGAGATTTTACTTATTTTAATGCTTTACTGCTATTTACTACTGATGGAACACCAACAAAATCAAAAGGATAAGTATATTCACAAAAATTAACCAGTGTACTCCTATAAACCTAAATAGGTTATCTATATATATTTTTTGTATGAGTTTAAAATTTAAAAGATAGTATGCTGCAAAAGATAAGTAAATTCTTATTCTTACTTTGTCTGAATTTATTTGATATCAACAAAATTTGCTAAATCTAGGCTTGGGAAAAATGCATGGTTTCTAACACAATACCATTTTATGATGTGCTAATTCATATTCCCTTATAAATACTAATCAAACCTTAAAATGATTCTGATTTTAAATGGAAAAGAAAGAGCACTTAATTACTAATCTTTATATCATGATGCAATAACTTACCAATAAATATGCAATTAAAAATAACTGATAAAAATAAATTCATGTATTTACAGATAATTTCTAAATATAAATTTTAGGCTTGTATAACACCACATTTCAAATTTGAAAGTTTTTTTTTTTTTTTTTTTTTTTTTTGCTGTTGAAATTTTTAAGTATGCCAAATAATTTTAAACAATGGTCAATAACGAAAAATTATGCTTGAACTGACAGCTAGCATTCCAAATTTTAGATTATTAAATGGTAAACAGATTTAATTTAAGATGCTAAATTAGTTACATAAAAGGTTCATGTACACAACAGATTTTGAGAGGAATAGGATCACAAATCTATGAAATTAAAACAAAGATTTTAACAATACGTACTCCTTAGAAATATAGAATGCACAGCATGATTAAAATAAATCATTATTAGAACTTGAAAATTCAATAGAATTTTCAAGAATGAATATAGATTAGAATGAATATAGATTGTATATCTATAATGTATCAATTCATTTAATATTTATGAAGTTTTAACACATCTGCTCTTTTAACCTTAACTTACCTGCTCTTTTTGGCACAAAGATTGCATATTTGTAGGAACATAATTGGCAGCATGCCAGCATGTGTTGAAAACAACTGAAATACAATTTAATAAAGATACAAGTTATAAACACATTTAATAGCAACATATAAAAAAAGAAATATAAACTGCTTCTTTGCTTAACAGAAAACTTCTTTTAACATGGAAAGCATTTAAAAATTTCATTTCTATGAAATAACTTATTAATTATGTAACTGGTTTATTATACACAAAAATAATACAGAATTTTCAATGCCTCATGTTTCTAAATTAAAGATACAACTTACCAAATTGCATTGTCAGCCAGATTGCTGTTATAGTGCAAAAAATAAGTACAAACAGCTGCAGAGGAGACATCCTTGAAAATTTATTCATTTGTTGTTTCCCTTAATCATTCTCTTTCTGAAATACAGTTAATACTGATTCAAAGAAAATACATTTTAAATGAAGAATTGTTTTGAAAAAAATACACAAACAAAACATAGATTGTATATAAACCAATGTAAGTCAAGGCATGTGAACTGTCATACTGCATTATATATTTTGAGTGTATTCTTAATTACCATAAATTTCTGATTACAGTTGACATGTATTTGTGGTGCACTGTTCTAAAGATTACTTTTCTTTTTTTCTTTGAATTTTTTTTCTTGCAACAAATATTGCATTACAACCTTATCATTATAACTTATCTTATTATTATCATAATGTCTCATAGTCTCTCCTTATTTATTTGTATCAGACATCAGAGATAATATGTATATTAGTTTTAAAAAAATGAACAAACAATTTTTTTTTGGTCCTTATATTTATGACTAATGAATATAATTCACAGTGATATTTCAGCTTGAAAAGTTTGTGCTTGTGGAGGAATAATATTTCAAACAGAAAGAATTCGCTAAATGCTTATCATTTTCAATGAAAATATTTCAAATTAATTTAGGAATTCAGTTTCTTTTTTCCCCCACTAATGAATATCAGGGAACTACTTTGATATACACCCCCAAATCGGAAATTTGGAGACTTTTTTTCTCGCCAAGCAAAGTGTTTGCTTTTGGCGCTTCTTTTTTCTTGCCAAGATAATACAATGAATACATAAAAAATGAATAAATAATACAATGAATACATAAAAAATACAGATAAATGTCATTGAATAACAGATTATACACAATTTAGAAAACCGGAAAGCTGAAAAAACCTAAATTGGCAACACTAAAATAAGAAACAGCAACCCTAAATAGTCCGTAGGGAGTGCCAGATTTGGCGCGTAATTTTGGGGGGTGTATATCAAAGTTGTACCAATATCAGGATATAAATAAGAAAGTCTTTGATTCAGTTTTTGAACCAGGTTATTTAAAAGAAATATTTACTCATGTCTCATTTCAATGAAATTTTGACAATAATCTTGCTTTTTCAACATTTTGTGTATGACAACTTGTATTATATCAGAGCTTTATATAAACTACCCCCCCCCTTCTTATTTCTTTTTTTGCCTCTAAAGAGAAATTTATCTTAAAATTTAATTCTTTGGTTGGATACTGTGTAAAATTGTAATTCTTACTGTCTAAAATCATCACTTTTACACAGTATTAGTATCAAATACAAGTATGTTTAAAGGTTTTGAATTCAAGTATATATATTTTTTTAATGTGCAAGAATATAATGATACATTCATATGATGTGTAGGCAATACAGTAAAGGGGTTAATGATAAAAAGAGAAACAGGAAAAATTCCAACTATTTCAAAAACATGTAAGCTAAGTTGAAATATGCTAATGATGGAACATAGAAGAGTAATAAATGTAATCCTTAAGTATTGCCGATAAGCTTGAATTGGATAATTTTACAGTTTATCTTTTGGAGAAAACATGCTTACAAAATAATAAAAAACAATTTTATTATAATAAGAAAGAGAAATGTAAAGTTAAAAGAACACAAAATAATTTGATGCATGTAATTTTGATAGAAAATAAAAATGATAATTAAAGTAATCAAATTATTAAAATTTATATCTATTTTTTTAAAATTTAACAATGTTTTTAAAGATAATTCTACCCAGTAATAATTGTTTTTGTAATTCAGTTTCAAATCATGGATGAATGATACTTGATTATAACTTAAATGATACAACAAAATTGTTGGAATTGTATTACAAATACAACTATAAATCATCTTTTAAAAAGAAATTTATGCTGATAATAAGAATTATTTCATGACACTAAAAAGAGTTTTTAAAGAAATTTAGGATTATGTAAAAATTATTTTTAAGCATTAATGCTTTCATAATAAACTGCTCCAAAATATTACAATTTTATTCATTAAAAAAATTCTAAATAAACTTTCTAAAAATTTGCTCTAGAGTCCAATTAAATCTTCCCAAGTATATTTGAGCCAAATCTGAAGGGGCAGTTCCAATAGTCTACCCAATAAAAGCAGACACACATATTCACTTTAATTATTAGAGAAGATTGCTGATATGAAATCTACAAAATCAATAAATTTTTCATCTTCAAGCAGAATAAATTTTAGATTAGCCAATTTTGAAGTTAATTTAGAAGTCTCTTATAATTTTATAGAGTGCATGCATGGCTTTATTATAAACAAATAAAGTATGCTTTTTTATCGAGAAGATTGCCAAAAATTTCTTTTAAAGTTATTGGTTTCAGTAATGATGGCAAACAGATGTTAGCCAAACTTTAGATGCTATATTTAATAGGAATGTGAAATTATTTGCACAGCAATTCCATCTTCACAAAGATAGGATAAAAAAAAGGGGTAACAGACAAAATTATAATGCGTTAAGGGTTGGGAACATGGTCACGGCTTTTGAAATGTATGAAAACTGCCTCATACAGTATTTGCGATTCCAATAAACTATTGCTTGAGAAGTTTACTAGAGTAATGATAATTTTAGTGTATAGAATTGGTTTTAAACAATAGTCATTGACTTTATGAAGAAAATCTACAAAACAAATTATTCATAAGAGAAGTATACTCACAAATAACTGCTTTAAATTCAGGAATCAAATAAAAGAACGAAATATGTAAATATTATCAAGTCACGTAAAAAAAAATCAGAGCAATGCTCTGTTTTTTAAGTGGTTCATTTTCTATTCGGCTTTTTATAAGAAATGACAGTTTTGTTTACAAAACACACCATTAGAAAGCAAAAAAGAAAAGAAAAATATATAGCTGTTGCCATTACAAGCAAAATAATAACTACATTGTCATGTTCCCTAGCGTTCAATTTGTGAATTCGGTTCTTCTGAACGGGTTACACTGAACGGGAAATTGAGTGTGTAATCTCAATAGTGTCTCAATCGCAACATTTATCCTATGGGATGGGCGAATACATTGAAAACCGCATAGGTAAGAACGTTTCATCGCGAGGGGCATCTGGGATAAGTCACAGATATCCTTCTCTGTGGGATAAGTGTCATTTGTATGTTGAGTACTAACGTCTCAATCGCAACATTTTTTTGACTTGTAAATTCCCTAAACGAATTTAAGTGTTAGTGCTTTTATTTGTATCCTTTAATAATACTGAGCAATTTTTATGTGAGTTAGTGAAAGGCTTCCATACCGTGTTATTGTTTATGGTAAGATATTAAAGTTATTCCATAATTTGCATCATCATCTTAAATTTCATTCCAAATATTTTGTTTTCTGTACCTTTTATTGGTTTCGAAGACTTATTATGAACATCATGTTTTAATTTTGTTTTATAAATTAATACGCTAATTGAAATTTTTTTATTTTATATGAAAATAAGAACCGCTGTGTTAATTTTAATAAAATAATTTAGCGGAACAAATTCCCGTTTATCGTTAAATTGATGAGAGAAATAAGTTAATTCATTTTTGTAAAGGGGAGCAAAATTTAACCCTACTGAATAAATTTGATTTTTATGTATTCTTTTATACGTTGGGATGGAATCGTAATGGAATTTATTTTACCATTTATTGGTGATTTCTTTACATTGCTAATTTCTTTTTTATTCGTAACGTTAATTTTGTTTTCAAATTAGTAACTGTAATTCAGAAGTTATAAACATACATTCTTTCAATTCATATACCTTCATTTGCATCAACCATTCATGTTAACATGTAAATCTTTGTTAAACTTATGGGGTGTGGTTTTAAAATTATTGAAACGCTAAAAGTTAAAAAGTTGTTCATAAATTTTTGCCCATTTCATTATTTTTAATTTAGAGAATTTTCTCAAAAAAATGTGAAATATTTTTGTTTTAAAGCTTATCTTATGCCAAATGTTATGAAAAATTGAATTAAATGCCACTATCTTTGTTTAAATCTTTCTCTATGAATCTATAATATTTCTTTTTTGTCAGTTTATTTAATAAACTAAGTTGGAAAAGGGGACTTGTCAGGGTGGCACTGGAGCTGTAGATAAAGAAACTGTCATTGATCTATTTTCATCCTTTTCTCATGATTCTTTTTCTAATTCTTGCTGATCATTTTATTAAATAATTAACTTAGCTGTCTAAGTTTTAAATGAATGAATTTCTTGACAAATGACTTGTGAATGTGTATTGTTATATATTATTTTTTAATTCCTATCGTCAAAGAGAATGATATCCATAGTTATTTGATGTCTTGCAAGGTGTAATTTGAATTATATTCATTATTATTAAGTCAAAATTATTCTTTAGACTGGGTCAAAATTATTCTGCAAACTTAATTTTTGCAAAATCCGTTTCTTAGCTTGATTATTTTCTACTGAAAGTAGAACGAAACTGACTAATCTTATCTACCCTATACTGCAATAGTTTGATGTTAATATAACTGTAATGAGAATTCTTTTACTTGTAAGATATTTTGTAAATGTGTGAATTGTGATTAGATATAAGGAATAACGGTTTTAGTCCCAAGATTATTTTTTATACAATTAGCTAAAGGGACACAACACAATACCACATATAAATGCATAACATGAATCGTATCCTTTTTCTGGAGCTCTTTTCTCCCTGGCGAACTCTTCTCTACCTATTTCATTACTTTCTTTTCTAGTCAGTGATTATATATATATATATATTTTTTTTTTTTTTTTGCCAGACTTTTGAAAGGCCATCTGATCATAGCAGCATCTTACAATCAGTTTGAGAAATTATTGTTCAAACTGAGTTGCTGTCACAGGAACCAAGTACTTTATTTATGCTGTTCATACATTTAAAAAAAATTTTGAAGGTGAATTGTGATTTTCTATTACTAATTTTTTTGTTTGATAAAGTAGAGTTAAAAGGAATGGGACAGCAACATCTGTACATAAATAAAAAGAAATTATAATCTATTTCTAAATTCTCCATTAGGAAGAGCAACACTAGTCCCTTTCTTGATCCAAATTATTACACCAGTTATATTATATGTGTTTAAAACAGAAAATAGGATTTTGATACCTAATGCAAACACCAGTTATATTATATGTGTTTAAAACAGAAAATAGGATTTTGATACCTAATGCAAACAGTAAATACAAAAAAAAAAAATTCAGATTGTTTTCAGTCACTATTTACATAAAAAAATATTTTTAATGTATAATAAACTTTTTAATTAAACTTATAGTCAAATTAAGTTTAAAAGTTACATGATTTTTGTGATATATATTTTAAAAGAAAATTATGCAGAGGAAGGAATGGGACAAGCTTGATAGCATTTCAATACATTTTCTAAATTGCCAAGTATGCTAATGATTAATGTTTTTCATTTCTTTTTATGTTGTTTAATGAAATTAGTTGTTGGTGTGTTATAATATCATATCAAGTTGATGGTTTTAAATAAAAGCAATAATATACTACAATAATAATAATAAACTAAGCTTCCATGAACCAAAACAAAAAGCTTGAAATAAAGTTCCAATCATTTTCAGAAATTTATTTAAGAGCATTAGTGTCTGAACACGTTTCATCATGATTTGTCTAACAAATACACATGTTTTATATAGGGGAAGTAGGAAATGAATGCCAAATGTTTTACATAAGTTTTTTTTTTTTTTTTATAGTCAATTTTGTATTTTCTTTCCAATTTTAGGAGTTTGACTAATTTTTTTTTATTGCTTTAATGTTTCCTGCATAAAAAGGAGTGGTAAGAAAATTTCAGAAATTCTACTATAAATTGACTGAAAATTTTTGTATAATTTAGTTATTATTTTTTTTATTTTACTAATCTAATGAAAATTGATGTTAAAATTATTTCTTTATTGGAATTTTTTTTCTTAGAAATTTTTAGAAATCATTTTATATGTTGATTGTTATTGCCAGTGTCAATGATACCCAATTTATTTTCGTATTTCAGTTAATATGTTACGTTTAAGAAAAATGATTTACATTGCATATTGCTTGGCTACTAAATGTTGATATATAGAGATTGATTTGTAGTAGTGAGATTTCATTGGATAAAGTATTTCATTGATTTGAATTTGGTTTACTTAGGCGGCTTAAATATTAATGTGAATTTGTAGATAACATTTTAGCTTAATGTTTGAATTTTTCATTATAAATAATCATTTTTATATGAAAATACTAATAATTTTATTGATCTCATTTATATAATTATTACCCGTTGCTGTAATGAATATTGATTTTTATGATAATGATTAAAATTATTCCCAACAATTCACTTCACATATTTTCTCTATAATCTTAGAGTCTCATTTCTTTCTATTTTATTATTATAAAATGGGATATTTCATTTTTGTCTCTGACAATTATAACAAAATTGTCAAAGAACTTTTGGATTTATAATTTATTTAATTATAGATTTACATGAATTTGATTTTTTGAAAATTAATATTGAATATAAAACTGCATTTAAATAGTTTTTTTGACATTAATATATAAATAGAGAAATTCATTTGTTTATTAACGTCAGAATTATATTAATTCCAGAATAATGAATCCATTTGCTGAAGAAACTAAGCCTGCAGGATCTGCCTCTACAAATGGCTTACAACCTAAAGCATCATCAAATCAAGCCTCAAGTGGAGAATCATTATCAGAATTTGTCTCTCAGTTAGAAAATTATCCATCATCTGTAAGTAAAAAAAAAGCTATCGTTAAATTTGTTTTGAAAATTTGAGCATAAAACTGTATATTATTTTTACTAAATTGTTTCATCTGTACATTTAAACTTTTTAAAAAATATTCAGATACCAGATTCTGTTGCTTCTTACTTCATGCAGTCTGCTGGACTTCCGACTCCTGATGCAAGAATGTAAGTTAATTTTCAAAATATAGAGCTTAACTTTGATTTTATCTGGATGTAGTACTTGTAAGACATGTATATTGTTTTGAAAATTGATTTAGCAAATATCTGTAATTTTAAAATAAGTTTTAATTAAATTCTCAATATATTGTTTTTAATGATATTCCAAATCTGTTTAAAGTGAAACTGTCATTTCTTGTATACATTAATAAGAAGTTATCACATCTTCGAGTTTTAAAATCTAATATGGATGATCTTGAATCATATTACTTTATATGCTTTGGCAGGTGTAATTCTATTATTGTCTCAAATCTGTTTTTAAATTATTCTTAATCATTTCAGTTATTTAAAAAATTTTAGTTAACTTGAAAAGTTTAAATAAAAATAAAATTAAAGTTTTTCAAATATTTACTTAAGAGCATCTGTGTCTTTAAACATGTTTTGTTTTCCTTTATTTTTGTTAATTTATTTGTTTGTATCATAAAAAATATTAAAAAAGTTAAACTATTAAATTTCTGTGAAGGGTAATTTTACTGTAAAAAATAAAAGTGCCATGAATATAGTTGAAAAAGCACTTAGAAAGTGAAGAATATATTAAATTGTCTGGTATTCATTGCATTGCTGTTGCTGAAAAAAATAATATTAAGTACAATCATTCAATAATTTGGCAAAGTTTTATAGAAATAGGATGTACAGTATATAAAATAAGAACAAACAAATATTCATTTTTTTATATTAGATTTGTGTATACTTTTAGAATTGTAAAACTTGATGTTCTTTCAGAATGACAGTAAAAGAAACTATTTATTGTATCTCGTGATTCGTTTAATATTTGTTCGAATTGTCAAATTTAATTTTAGAAAATGTAATTAAACTATTTTGAATAAGCAAAGAAAATATATTTATACCATAAAATCATTAATATAGTTGAAAAGATAATTTTTGAAAATTAAGATAATGCAAAATTATGTGTATTACAATATTTTCGGATGTTACTGTGAAAAATGCTAAAATTTAATCAAAATTTAAAAACCCCAGGGTTGGTCTCCACAAACTTTCTTGCAAAATTTATAATGTTATTACCTCTGAGAATGACTTGCATGGCATTTGCATACTGTAGCTATAAAATATTAACCTTTAACTTCGTTTTAGCATTTCTACAGAATCTATTGTCTCCTTGGCTATTGTTATACAGAATCTATTGTTATTTGGCGATTAAACCTTGATAAATAGATGCAGCTTAAGATTAAGCAGCTTTATGACTCAATTTTTTTTTTAGATCATTGTGTTATGCCTATAACTATCTCATAGATGTAAGCAATAAGCTGATCGGGTTTCATTGCAATTGGATGAATGGTTTTGGAAGGCATAAGAAACATACAGACAAGCATTCATTTTTATTTATATAAATAACATATTACAATCAATGGAAATGGTTGTAAAAGATAAAAGTTTTCACAATGTGACTGCATGCATTAAAATCAGCTCCTATTTGGTATGTTCCAAACCATTAGATGAAAAAGATATCAAAATACATTTTTTATTAATGTTTTTCAAACCTTGTCCCATTTCTACCCCATATATATCCCATATCTCCATATTATAAGGGAGGTATGGGATAAAAATGTTACAATTTTAACTAAGCAGATAAAAGTTTGTTTATATTTTAGTTGGATTTTTATATATATTTTTTAATTAAAGGCCATACTATTGGATTTTTATAAATAGTTTAAACTAACTGTCCTCTGAGTTAGTTTAAATTAATGAAGGAATAAAAAATTGTGAAAACTGGTCCACTCCTCCCAACTCTCCGCTATGCTTTCAATGTCTGGCATCTTTCATTCATTTTCGTCAGCTTAACTAACAAAATTTACTTGAATTATGCATGACTTCTATATTTTCACTGGCAACCTTTCTCTGATTAAATTATTACATTTCATTTAATCATTAATTTTTTATTTGAATTTAAATAAACAGGCTTCTAGCAACAAATTTTTTCACTTTATTTATGTCTTGATAATCAATGTTGATAAAAATTTCTAATGATCCTAAATAAATTGATAATCGTTCCAAAATAAAGCAAATCTGCTTCTGCTTTTCTTAAAATAATTAATAATTTGTCAGATGCAGATGATGTCTATGAAACATTTTTGCATATTTTTAATGTGCTGTGAAGGACAAAAGTTGATTCTTATTTCCTGATTCCTTATTTTCTACTTGCTGTTTAATGTAATGGATCTTTGGCAAAGTTTTTGATTTGTTAAACCTTATTCTATGGTGAATGCTTTGGAGTCCTCTACATGAAAATGAAACAGAATCCATCTTTTAGTCTAATTTGCTCTTGTTTGGACCTATCATGAATTCATCATTGACTTTTTAATGCTCTGTAAATGAGATAAATTGTCTAAACTATTAACTATTTTTAATTAAAATTCATTGAAATGTCTGGGACTGTTTCAGCCAGGATTCTTAGAATAAGTGTGGAATATTCTCCTTTTGTTTCTGAGAGAGATGTCTTAGGAATTAAGGGGGGAAAAAAAGGAAATATTAAATATTTTCTGTATTGGCATTATTTACTATGCTTACTAAATACTAGATATTGTATGCAATATATAGTATGTTGTCTTGTGTATTATAATTAGTATAGTATTATTGTGTGCATTTTATAATATGCAAAAAGAGGCAATTTTCATATCATTTGTTTGTTTGGCCTGCAACCATTCTCTTAGATATTATTTTGTTTATTAATTATAGCTAACAATAACTTATTTTTAACAGTAATTCATCCATTATAAGTTAATTAAAATTTAATGTTAATGAATATTATTGTTAATTGGTTTTGTGTACATTGGCTCTTAATTTATATTCATTGTAAATTATCTATGTATTCATTGGCTCAGGCAATTAAAAATAAATGCATGGATTTGATTACATTATAAAATGTGTCCTTGAAGAAAGAATGTGGCATCTCTCCAAGGCGAAATGAATTTTGTTCCTTTATTTATTATTATTATTTATTATTGTGAATTTATATTTTAAAAAGTGGTGGCAACACCCACTTTTGTTTCTTTTAAAGTTTTGATTATGTCATGTGTATTTAATTTGTTAAGTAGTATTTCATTTTATGGTAAATAATTTTTCTTTGATCAGAAAGAGAAGTGGTATTATTTAAGAAGTAATAAGAACTATTTGTTCTAGAAGAATGAATAATTACTTCTGTAATCTCCTGGTTATTCTTTTTTAAACAATTTTTGTGAAAACGAATTCTGAATTTCAAAGAATAAAAAAATGCAGTTGTGTTCTGGCTAAGAAATGTCTATGTTTATTTTAATCAAACCTTTTTCCATATCATGGAGTTTGCCAGTTCGGATGTGAGATGGAATCTAAATTAATTATGTTAATGTCTAGAGAAAAATTAGCTCACACTACAGAAAGACATATGCTGCACTTAAATTACAGTTTGAATTAAAGGCTTGCGCCTGTATTAGATGTGTAGCTATTATATGGAAAGGACAGTTGATATCTCAGAATGCATTATCTTTTTCTACTTTCTTTTTTCCCCTTTCTTCTTTTTTTTTTCTCTTCTATTTACTATATATTAATTTTTAACATTTAAAAAATATTTATTTTACATCTTATTTTATTTCCAAAATGTTGAAAAATTGCCTCCCAATGCTTTTTATAATTTTTTGTTGTAATTTTAAATGACGGAATTATACTATTTAGAAATGATCACAAACTGAAAAATAATATTCTAGCATCATTCTTGCCAAATTTTGATGATTGATCTCTATTTTCAAACAGATGTTAATTATTGTGTTATGTTCACTTTGTGTTAAACCATGGTATATATCTTTAAATATGTAGATCTATACTTATAAAAGTGTTTTTTTTAGTCTTCAGTGTCCTGACAAAACTGTCTATATTTCAATACACCTTAAAACTAAAATTTAAAAAAATTAATTTAAATTTTTTAAATTTAGTGTTGCATGTGTTGTTTTGGATGATAAGTCTGTGAATGTATTTTCTCATATACAGTACCATTTTTAATGATTATAGGATGCAGCAAAAATCTGTATGTCATTAAAAATAGCAAATAATTTTCATTCTCAAGAATTTAGTTTCACTCACTTAAAATTTAATTTACTGGAATTTTGAGAAATTTTTTAAATGACTTTTTCCAAAATGTTTTAAAAATTGGACTGAAGCTCCTATATCTTACAATATTGCTCTGTTATAAATATATATACATTTAGTCACAAAAGTAAGTATGCAACTCATAGCTTAAGTGGAAAAGCTCTAGTTTTCAAATAAATATAAGAAAAATATTATTTTGGTGATTGTTATTTATATCTTCTGATTCAAGTTATGCAGTAATAAAGAATAAACCAAATCCCTATATTTTAAAAAACTTTAAGAGTAGTTTTGTTAACTACCAGTAGAAATTTATATCACAAAAGTATGTATGCACTCTGAATTTTTGACTTTGAAATAGGCTGAAAGAAACTTCTCGAGTGATTTTTCGTATTTCAGTGATAAGTTGGAAGTTCTGCAACAAAGTTTGTAAGTTTGAGCTTTAAGTACATCAACATTTCACCAATGGCTCCACGTGGAAAAGAATTATCAAAAGATCTAAAGGATGTAATAATAAAGCTATATAAGGAAAGCAAGTCGCAAAGACAAATCGCTAAAATCATAGGCAAAAGTCCCGCAATGGTTCAAAAAATTATTGAAAAGTTCCAGACTGAGGAAAATACTCTTAAACAAGCTAAGAACCGGACAACAGCCCATTTTGACGGATCGAGAAAGGCGAATTATTGTTGGAAATGTGAAAATATATCCGAAGATTAGCACACAAAAATTGACAACTGATGTGAAAAACAATTTTGTGAAGTCCTGCAATCCTGAAACAATTTGCTGTGTTTTGCGAAATGCAGGCTACCATGGTCGTAATATGAGAAGAAAACCATTTGTTAGCAAAGAGAATAGATTTTGCAAAAGAAAATTTAAAGCAGGACACAAACTTTTGGAATTCCGTGATTTTTTCGTATGAAAGTAAATTTAACATCCATGGGTCAGATAGACACCAAAAAGTTTGGAGGAAGTCAAATGCAGCTCTAAAACCTAAGAACATGAGAGGAACTGCAAAACACGGAGGTGGTTCAATTATAGTTTGGGGATGCATGGCAGCAACTGGAGTTGGAAATTTAGTTATAATCGATGGAATAATGAATCATTATAGTTATTTTAATATTTTGAAGAATAATCTGAGCCAAAGTGCTTCTAAATTAGGACTGGATGGATCCTTCACTTTCCAACAAGATAATGATCCCAAACATACTGCTTGGGTTGTTCGAAAAATGGCTGCTATGTCACGTGCGAAAACAGTTGAAAACCCCACCACAGCCACCTGATCTTAATCCCATTGAGCACTTGTGGGATTATCTCGATCACCGAATTAGAAAGAAAGAGATCAAAACTAAAAATGATCTAAAAAAAAGCCCTTTTGGAAGAGTGGCAGAAAATACCATCTTCTATCACTCAAAATTTAGTAAATTCAGTGCCATCTAGATTGAAAGCTGTTATAAAGGCCAAAGATTATCCAACAAATTACTAATTTCTTTTTCAAAAATTGTAAAATTTGCAATACTAATGTCTTTGTTTTTGTTTGCATACTTACTTTTATGATGTAAATTACATCCTACTTTAAGTTAAGCTCATCGTACTAATTAAATATTTGTATTTATTGATTACTTTTTATTTTGTTATTAAGCTCGGTTTTGCTGTAATCGTAATTAATCGTTAATTTGAAAACTCTAATATTGCAGGGGTTTTTTTTCTCATAGAACTTCATCAAATACACTCTGCATACTTATTTTTGTGACTAAGTGTGTATGTATGTGTATATATATATATATATATATATATATATAATATACACAGTGGGTAAAATAAGTTTCCGTACGGTCACTAAATTTAAGAATAAATGAGCATAATTTGTAAAGTATTTCATTTTTTCTTTAAATACTGTCTATATGTGTTTAGTATAAGTCTATAGAAAGAGATTTTATAAATTTTCATTTTTACAAAATGAGAAAAGCATAATATTTGCAATATCTAAGGTAAATTGGAAATTGCAGTGCAAAAAAAGTTTCCGTTCGCGTTATGCAAATTCTTTCTAAAGTGTTTGAAACAGGCCCGCAGTAAATCTTTGACGTCAGAAAGTTAATCACTGATAAGAAAATAACATTTCGACAGTTGTTGAATTCAAGTTTGTTCTTGATTGTATCAAAATGGAAGTTCCCCAGAGCTATTTTGGAATTAGTGATTAAATTCGCGAAATGATGGATTATCCATGAAAAGGATTAGTGAAAGGACTAAAGAATCGTAGTCTACTGTGCAATATATCATTGAAAGTTATCGTAAACTTCATTCACTTGAGGATAGAGATCAATCTGGGAGGCCGTCAAAATGAAATCGCGTGCATAAAAGAAACATCATATGCCAAGTTCAAGAAAATCTACGAATTAGTGCACCGAAGCTGGTAGCTGATTTAATGGTTAGTTACGACATTAAAGTCTCAACTCAAACCGTGAGAAATGTCATTTAAAAAAAGTGGTTATCATGGACATGCGGCCTGATAGACACCCTATATAAGTTTGTGAAACAGGAAAAAGCGCCTCGAGTTTGCAAAGAAGCATGTAAGCAAGCCATTATCTTTTTGGGAATCCATTCTTTTTAGCGATGAATCAAAATTTAATATTCATGGGTCAGATGGCCAACTTATGGTGCGGAGAAAACCAAACGAACAAATGCTAGCTAAGAATTTATGAGGAACTGTGAAGCACGCTTTTGGCGGTGTTATGGTGTGGGGGTGTACGAGTGCTTCTGAAGTAGGAAATTTACGTTTCATCGAGGGAAATATGGATCAATATGGATATCTGGATATTCTTAAACAAAATGTATTATCCACTGCAGAGAAACTATCTTTTGGCACTGGATTTACTTTTCAGCAGGACAGCGATCCTAAAATCACCTCTAAGATTTGCCAAGAGTGGTGCTTTTACCATGTTAAACAACAACTTCATAGCCCTCCCCAGTCACCCAATTTAAACCCCATCGAACATTTGGGGGAAGAAATTGGCCGACAACTTAAAAAATATGACATAAAAGACAAAGTTGAGCTCAAACGTGCCATTAGTAGTATTTGATGTAATATTTCTCCAGAAACAATAAAAATAAACTTGTAGGTGTAATGCCGCAACGTCTAAAAGAGGTGATAAAGGCCAAAGGAGGGCCCACTGTTTATTAAATGTATTTTGCATTTTTGTAAACTTTTTTCGTGTGCTAGGGCAACGTACGGAGACTTTTTTGTTCCTTGTTTACGGCATTTTTTGAATTTTTAAGATTTATTATTTAATTTTGTCAGTATTATCATCCTTTTAATATGAATAAATATTAAATAATATTAGTTTAAACTCATTTTTAAGTTTTCATTTTTATCATTATGAATTTTGTTTGACAAATTAAACTTTGATTTGCATTCGTATCTACGTACGGAGACTTTTTTTACCCACTGTATATATAATATAACAGAACTACACTGACACTATAAAATATAGGAACTTATATATTTATATATTAGCAACAAAACCCGAGTTAAAAGGAAAACAAGGGAATCAAAATTGAATAGAAGTAGAAAAGAAGGGAGATAGGACACTTTATTTAAAATTTCTTTGCCTGTTGCTAATATGTTCTTTCCTTTTTGTTTTTTTAATTATTGGTTAAATTCTCTTTTGTATTTAATTTTTTTATATTTTTGTATATGTTTTTATTTAATTTGGCGATATTATTCCCATTTCGTTTTGTGTCTTTTCTGTAAAAATAGTGTATCTCGTTGGCCTTAAATTTTTGGGTCATGAGGGGCCAATATTGTTGGACTTAATGTCTGATTTCTCACTGTAAAAATATTATTGATTAT
This sequence comes from Argiope trifasciata, assembly GCA_026543055.1. Taxonomy (NCBI): domain Eukaryota; kingdom Metazoa; phylum Arthropoda; class Arachnida; order Araneae; family Araneidae; genus Argiope; species Argiope trifasciata. The sequence continues at coordinate 440,146 of JAPMOQ010016726.1, forward strand.
TTTTAATCCCTAACTGAGGGTGACCCTTGAAAATGTTTTCAGGCCGGATTCTTTTTTTATTTGATTTAATTTTGATTCCATTGTTTTATTTTTAACTTGGCTTTTACTGCTAATTTAGGTTCATCTGTATTTTAGTAGTAACTGCATTGGCACTCACTAAATACAGTGATAGTTTGTTTGTTTTTTAATTTTGCTCAAATCTGAAATAATTTTCTGCTTCAATTTCAATATTTAGTTTCATTTCCTTAATAAGTTTCGTTTTATTTCCAAAATTAATTTAGGTTTATTTCATAAAATCGGTTTTATTTCATCATACTTTTGTTTTTGTGTACTTTTAGTAGCTTAACTCCAAAATTAATTTTAGTTTCGGTTCCGACATAATTTAGTTTCATTTCTAAAATAAATTAATTTTTGATGATTTCTGAAAATTGGTTTTAAATGCTTAATGTTTTTTTTTTTTTTTTTTTTTGTCGATTATTTATCGATAATATAGCTGGATTATTTGATCATCTTAATATTTTTTTAAAAATATATGTTTTCTTAGAACTTTTTCTGATAAGTTGAAAAATTTTCTTTGCTTGAGAACTTCAAGGGACAAATTTGAGAAACCAAGAATTTAAGAAAATGATTTTTTATAGTTTAAATACTAATTACATCATTTGTAACCAAATTTCTAATTTCTTTGTCTCTTTTATCGAATCTCTCTTCTTCATTCCATAATATCATTATTTAAAGAAAACTAAATATTTTTAATTATTACTTTTTTATAATTTTGTTTATATCGCAGATAATGTTGTGTGAGTTTTATAATATAAAGAAGGGGAAAAAGGGGGGGGAGGGTATTGTAACTTTTGATGTGATAATCTGAGAGATTAATAATTTCTCTTGTTTGTTAATGGAAGATTGCAAGCAAACCTTCATAATATGTATTGTTTGGCTTCATGTCTTGATAAATTTTTCTAGCAAAATCTATAAAAATTCTATAAGTAATCTCACAATTTATTTATCTACTTATTTCCAGTTATAAAAATCTTTTCATTGATATCTTAAAATATCTGTTTCTTCAAGAAAAGTGCCACATTGTTTCAACCTATGAATTTCTTTTTATGAAATTTTGATATTATCTTTACAAAAAGAACCCGTAACAATAAAACTGCTGTTAAAATTTGGAAATAAATGTGCTCCGTAATACATGTATCCTGAAATCATAATCATTTTTTGAAAACTCATTGTAAAAGAAATATTAAATGAACAATATTTTATATCAAACTGAATTAAGAAGAAACTGAAATAAGGAACATAATTTGTTATAAGTGTGTTCTATTTATACTTAATTTACTCAGAAGTATGATAACTTGGACACTAATTTGTTTACTATTTTTTAGAAATTAATGTCCATTGAGGCTGCATGTGAATGCTAGTGGTAGGTTAAAAAAATTAAATGAAAATAATTTTTTTCCCTTAAATAAACAAGAAATTTTTTCTCTTCATCAAGCAAGGCTCAATTATAGTCTTAAATTCATTCTGGAGCTGAATACATTAATTCATTATGTCTTATTTTTTCTTATATTTTATGGCAAACATATAGTTAAAAATTATCCAGTTAAACTGCATATTAATTGAAGATGAAATAAGATAGATAATTTAGCTTTTTATATATTAAGATGGATTATTGTTTAAGTTTGAAAATGCTGATGAAAGACATATTTGTATGGTATTTTAATATTTTTTTCCATTATATTTATAATCTTACAACATTAGAATGTAATCTAAATTCTTTTTTTAAAGAATTTAGCTTGCTTAAAAAATATTTTGTCTCATTTTTAACTGGTATTTAATTTATTATTATAAAAAAAATAATATTGTGGCATAAAAGCCAAGAAATTATCTTTTTTTATTATTCTTTTGTAGAACTATTTATTTTTTAAACTAAGTATTTTAAATAAAATAAAGTTAACTAAGTCCTGAAATCAGTTGATTGCATTTATTTTTCAAAAAAAGGAAGAAAATAAAATATAAAAGACTTAAATGGTGTTAATTTAAGGATTTTTTTCCAGCCTTAGGCTGATATCCATTGCTGCTCATAAATTTGTAATTGATATTGCAAATGATGCAATGCAGCACTCAAAAGCTAAAGGTACAGACCAGTCAGAAAGAACAAAAAGAGTAAGTTGCATAATTATTATTTCTAAGATATTTTTGTTGCATTGGATAAAATTAATAATTCTTAATTTTTGTAGCATTATTAGTATTTGTTATAGTGCAAGTACAATTTCAAATTTCATTTGGTAACAAAGTAAAATATAAGTTTTTAAATATAGTAAAATAAAATCTACTGTAAATAATATCTTAATATCTCCTACTTGAATATGTTCATATTTCAGATGAAATCTCATTAATCAATTCTCTGCAAGATGCTCTATAAAAAGAGAATAGTTCAAAAATAAGATTGGAGGAAAGAGCGGTCTTTCCTTGACAGTCATTAAAATATTTAATTGCTAAATTAAAACATGATAATGATAATATGGTACAAAACTTTGTCTTATTTGTTTGAGATTTTAAAATCGCTGCATAGTTGATAGCAATTTAATTTTTTATTCTATAATTTTGTCAGAGATAGAAATTTTGTAATAACAAAAATGTTTAATGGAGCATTTGGAGAATATATCTGTTAATCATAAAAGTCACCTTTGTGGTGAAAAATTTCTAGTAATACTTAGATTTATTCAAGCAATACTGAGTGTTATAATCAAAAATGTGATAAATTACTTTTTGAGGTTAAAGTGAATGTGTGACTTAAATTTATCTCTAGAATTTATGCCAATGAAATCTACTTACTGTGAAAATGATTCATTCTGCAAGGTGTCTTTAGAATATACATCATACTATTTCATTCCTTAGAATGAACCCTTTTCTTCATTAGGATTAAAAGATTTGTTGGTAAGGGTCTCAATGAATAATATTATGGCCTATCCTTGTGACATGCAAAAGTTGCTACTTAGTGGGGAGGAATGGCCTTAAGATAATTCAACATTCAACTAACTCCCCCCCACCCACCCCCCTCCTTTAAAGGAATTTCATGTTTTAGAAGAAATTTAATCCATCCTATTATGATACAGTAACATTTTTTTTCTTGCTATTTATTTGTATTAAAGCAGCTTGATTTAATTTTAGAATTGAACATAATTAGCTTAAGATCTGCAAAATTCATCATTTAATTGATTTAAATTGCTGCTCTACAGTTTTATTTTAGCATATCAGACAAAATCTATTGAATATGTATCTTTGAATATTATATTTAAAAACTTCCTTTTTTTATTTTTACTGGTTATTTAATTGGCCAATTATGTTATAATTAAATATTTGTTTCAGGGCAAAGGACCTGTCCTAACCATGGATGATCTTTCTGCATCTTTAGCTGACCGGGGTATCAATGCTAAGAAGCCCCCTTATTCAAAGTAATAGAAAAGGGAGAAAAGGCAATTATGTGATAGTATCTTTGTGTGCATATTTTTGAAAGAATCTCCTACTGATACTTATTCTTTAAAGAAATGAATATAACTACTAGTTTTAAAATTAGAATATCTTTATCTTCTGTGATATGTATTTTTCCATTTTTATATTGTTAAAAATAATTTATGAATGCATATTGCATACATATATATATGTGTGTGAAAATAAAATTTGTTTCTAAGTCATTTCTTAGGTTTAATATATATGGTATATTTTCTTTATTTTACAAGCTTGATTTATTTATTAAAAAGTATCTTGCATAAATTGTTTAAATGCTCACAAATGCTATTATTTTGAATTTTACATTATTTTCTTATTAGCACACTATCAACTAATTTATTTTGTTGATCTGTTTGTATTTGAAACTGTATGTTTTCCTAAACCTACTTTTAAAGAATCTATAAAATATATAGAAAGAATTAAACTTGAAAGACAATAATACTTTATTGCTAGAATGTAGTCCAATTACAAATAGGATATTTTATATAAATAAACTCATTTATTTGAGACATGTAATATGAAATTAATATTAGAATTGTTCATTTTCTCTATTCAAATTGTACCTTTAATATAAAAACATTCTTTTGGGGTCTTTGTTAAAGTACATGAAAATATATGTTTACAAATGTTGGATGTTCTATCATTATAGAAGTTCAAGAAAATCATAATAATATGTAGCATTCAGATTTCATTAGATTCTTCAGGTGTCACTTTAAGGACTATAATAACTCTATATTAGACTTATTTGCATTAAGAAATTTAGGAATGATTAGTAGTTTAAACCTTTATGAAGCAAAGGGTTATCTAACTGAGAGCTTCTGTTTACAATATCTTCAATTTTTATAATTAAATCTGTATTAATATTATTCTGTTGAATTTATATAATAAATAAATAAGTTCTTAAGAAAGTTTATATTAAATCTGTTTCATAGCAAATAATTACAATATTACTAGTCTACTTCAGCGACCAATTTGTTCATTCTGGTATTCACTTTTTAAGCTTTAAAATATTAATGTAAAATACATATTTTTAAAAATTTCTCATTATTTTATAAAACCAAAAAACATGAATTTATTGGAATAAAATAGAACAAATTGTAACACATGCAATTAAAAGAACGTAAAACATACAGGCTATGAAATAAAAGCGGCTGTAAAAATTTTACTTTATCATTAATGTTCAAAGAAAGCATTTTTTTTTAAATCAAAGTTTTAACATTGGCTAAAGCAAGTTATTTAATATTTATATGGCTGATGTGTATATTTTCATAATATTAAAAATTAGCTTTGCAAATTGTGTATTAAAAAATTTATCTGCACTTATAATAATGTTTGTGTGTGTGTGTTAGCACTCTACAGGCCAGGCCGTTAAACCTACAGCTACCAAATTTGGTACATGTATACCTTAGATGCTAAGAATATGTACGTCCATTTTAAATTAGAATTTTAATTATTAATTAAAAACTAATTTTCCCACTAAAAAAATCTTTAAATACTAACCTTTAATAGTTCAAGGACTCTGTTTTCAGTTCTCATATTTTTAAAAAATATATATGAGTATTTTCCTATGAGTCATGCTTTGTTTCAGTAAAAAAGTTCTTATATTAATTGCAGTTTAATCACTTCCAGTTTAATTTAAAGTACAAATTCTATGGGAGCTAATAGAAAATTAGAGAAATACATATTATGTAATGGTTGAAGTCTTTTATATTATTAGTGAATTATATGGCTATCAAAATTTGAAGTTTTAAAATATTTTGATGGAGCTATTAAAATAAGAGTTACATAAAATATTTAATTATTAAAATTTTAATGAGTATTAAGATGGGCAAACCGACCTGTCGCCAAAGGTGGCCATTTTACCATAAAACATTGCACTGAAGTGAAATAATGTCACTAAAAATTTTTAGTTTTAAGGTAATCTGCAAGCCATTTTTGTAAAACAATAGTTTGGAAAAAGTGCTCATTAATCTTCTATTTTTATGCTGGAGTCTATCTAATCTATATTCATCTATATTTAATATTTCTTACATGTTTACTTTGAATGAATCAAGATATTAATAAGTTCTATAGAGAGTATTTTTAATAATATTTTGCAGCTTGATTAATTGCAAACCATTGAATTAACTGCTGCTGTAAAAACATTCACTGAAGCAATATTCATATGCAATTAAAATATAAATTTATATTTAAAAGTCATTGTTTCTGGTCTTTGAAGGTGAGTGATGGCTGTACTTATGTTAATGCCCATTTCTTGAAAAATTATGAAGATGGTTATAATAATTAGCCCCAAATCACCTGACAATTAACTTAAAAGAAGAATTTAAAAGTATATCTAATTTTGCTGGGAGATTGTTCACTCTTAATGACGGGTTAATCATTTAGAAAAAATTAATATCACCAGTTGGTGAAATAATTAAATAAAAATTGAATTCAGTCTTCAATTTTATAGACATTTTACATTGCATCCCTGAAATGTATTATTTGAGGAAATTTTTCTTGATATTTGGCATAATCATGAGAACCTTGTCAGGTGGTTAGAATTTATTAGTATTTATAAAATGTACCTTACTCTCATTCAAGTAGTCATATGTCTTTATTTTACCATATCTTAAAATTGTTTGATGTAATTATTTGTACTTTGTCCTAAATTTGGCAAATATATTTTTCAGTAAACCTATTAATTTAAATTTTAAGCTTCAAATCTTTTTTTTTGTCGATTTTTTTGCCTTTTTGTAAATATTTTATCTGACTTGGTAGTTTTTTTTTTTAATGAATTGGAGAATTATTGTCCTTTGTAAAAATAATGTGGTACAATGGTAGTCTTCATTCATGCAAGGGAGCTTAATATAAGTTAAACTCATCTTGGTTAATGTATTTATTATTTGATGTAATATGCAAGTTTAAAGGGAGACATTGCTATCATCATATGACCTTATTAGTACTTATAAATAAAAAGGATGATACTTATTGATAAAAAGAAAAAGAATTTTGATTTATAAATGCAGTTTAATTTTCTTTTCTGTTATGAATGGAGATTGCAATTGAAAAAAATACAACATTTATCTGCAATTATTGAAAGCATGATGGTACATATCAATTCTTAATATAGGAAAATACTGAAATATAGCAGAAATATCCAAATACATAAAATGTAATACTGAGGTCTTTGTGCTGTGTATTCAAAAAGTATTTAAAAAGTTTAATATTAAAGTACTCTGAAAATTTCTGAATTAAATTGCTGCATGGGAGCCTGCAAATTCCCTTGTTGCTTGAAAAATAATTGCTGGACAGTAATATACCTTTATTATTAGTTTACCTTTTTTCCTTTCTTCCTTAAGATACCTATAAAAATTCAGATTATATTATGGATTAAAGAAAAGAGCAGTGAAACAATTGCATTGTTTTTAATATATAAGCTAGCATTGCTTTGAGAAATAATATGCAAATTACTTTTAAAATCAATGCATAAATAATATTGTTCTAAAATATGCCTTTCATTTTTTTAAACATCTCTTTGAAATAAGTGTGTATTATGAATTGAATGAAAATTATTACATGTACCAAGCACTAAAATCCATAAAACTTTTTCATCTTAAAGATACACACATACATGATTTTTAATTCCTTGAGTTTCATATTAAAGTAATTTATTGCATAAATATTAAATTGTAATTTTTAATGTAAACAAAAAGTATCATAATCAAAACAAATGCTAGTTATATGAGCATTATTTAATAATTTCTATTATGAAAGGAATTTGTTTCATGAAATACTGCAAGGAGGAAAAATTTCTCTTTATAATATTTCATGTTTTGTTTGAACAAATGTTATTTTTGTTGAAATTTAGAAGTTTAAGTGGATACCTTCTGAAATGTATAAAAGAATTCATTTTAAAGAAGTTTTTATTCATTTTCATGGATTAATGCATTTTTATTTTAAAATAAAAATTATTAATGAAATTTCTGTGTTCTTTTATAATTTTACCGAAGATATCTCCACATAAATTATTTTATGCTATCTTTTTTATTTAAAAAATAGTATCTTTATATAAAAATATTACTTGATTATATACTAGAAATTACTAAATTTAGTGAATCGCCACTTTTAAACAAATTTTAATGTCTTCTACTCCATTAAATAAAAGAACATTTTAATTCAGCATAAATGTTGAAATCCCTTTCATATAACTGAAAATATGTATTCTTTCATATCAGCATATCCATAAAATTTTGTATTCCTCATAAATTTGTATTGCAGATTATTATATTTGGTCATGTTAAAATAGATAATGGTAACAATTAAAATATATTATCTAAGTAATAATTTAATACATAAATAATTTTTCATAATCTCTCTAATTTAAATCTTAGTACCAGAAATACCCAGTACTTACGTTTCTTAGAACTTTTTTTATCTTTTCGCCTGGGGTTGAAGTCACAAGCACTTTCTCCCATCAAATGATTTCTCCATCCCTGTTCACCTGGCTCAATATTTTTATGGCAAAGTGGACAGTGGTTTGCTTCACTGCTCGATTTAGCCACTGAGGAAAAAAAAATTGTAAAGGAATTTAAAGTGGTTGTAAATAACACATCTTCTGTATCTATTTCAGTTAACAGTTAATATGTGAATTAAAAATTTAAAGTTCTCACCTGGCGGTGAATATCTGGCTTTACTTAATAGTTTAAAATTCAAATTAGCAAATTTTTACTTTCTAGTATATAAAATATACAATGAGTAAATATTGTAATTGTCTAGAAATCAAATTTTTACTTTCTAGTATGTAAAATATACAAAGAGTAAATATTGTAATTTTCAAGAAATTCAATTTTAAAATTGGAAAAATACTCACATTCCAGATTTCATCAAGTTATCTCCCCGCCCCATACAGAATTATATTTTTTTCTATCTTTGTGAACGCAGTAATCCAAAAAATACAATAAATTGAATATATGAATTTTAGTTCATGATTTTCATGTAAATTTGTGTTTAATTTGAATTAAATATATTAATACTTTTGCATAATTTACAGAGCAACTAGCAAGAAAAATAATACCTAATAATCAATCTTGACATCAAAACTATAAAATTTATATCAAATGTCAGAACCAATATCAGTTTAGAGAGGCAAGAGGCTAAAAATTCATTCTTGATTCCCTTCATTCTACTACAAAAGTAATCTACAATCTTCTTTCTACTCAAAACATGCTGTATTGCGTAAGCATACCGGAAAGTCAAAAGGTACTTTCTTGGTGGTTTGGAGGAACTATTAATTTTACTCCAGTATCATAAAACTTAATTGAATTTTGTTTTAAAATCAAAAATAGATTAAAAGTAAATTTATTGTTTTTAAAGTTTAAAATAATTTTCTTACTTTTTTTAAAATAGAAATTAACATAATAGTGTTGAATTTAAACAAAATATTATTTAAAAATCATTAAATGACAAAAGAACAGATAACCTCAAAAGTAAACAAGTACAGAATCTGTGTTTTGAATGGCACATATAATTGACTACCATAAAAAAAAAGTTTCAAATCAAATTAGTTGTTATGCTTCATAGTAACTCATAAATATGAGCAGTATTTTAAATCAGAGCACAGTGAACATAATGGAGTAAATATTTTTAAAAAAAACTGCATTAGGCAATCAAATCTAAATCATGCAGAAAACTACATTAGCATTTATGTAGTCCAAAGCAATGCTTATATGCATATATATTAAACTTTTTTCAAATGAAATGTTTCCAATCAGTCCCTGCTATATTCTCTTTCATTCTATAAACTCTTTCACCTTGTGATTTTGTAGTATCAATGAACTGAAGAAAACCTTTAGAGGAAAATTATTTTCTTACCGATCTTTAGCATGAGAAAGATGATAAGAAGATGGTTCTCAGAAGATCTTTGGAGTTTTACTTAATATCTTGCTGCTATAAATGTCTAGAATCATATCTGGAATTTTAAAATTGCAATAACCTTTTCAGTTCCAAATCCATTAGCTCACTCTGTATTGAAAAAATTCTTTTATACTTTTTCTTGTTTTGTTTTTTACAAGCATGAAATTTCCTTTTATATAAAATTTTAGCCTGATAAATCAAGAGTCCAGTACATTTTTACTTAGAAAACTTTTTTTTTGGAAATTTCTCTTACAAAAAAGACATAAAACTTACTAGTACACATTCTGATTTTTATGTGGTTATCATAATTGAGAGAAGGAACTGCTTCCAAGCAAAGAGGACACTGCTTGTATTGACTTCTTGATTCACATTCTTCAAGAAGATGCTCTGTCAAACTAGCAATCTCCACAATCTTTTTTAAAAAAAGGAATAAATAAATTATAAAAATGTGAGAAAACAATATAAAAATGAAAGAATTGTTGGGAAAAGTGATTATTGCCAGCTGCCTTCAATAAAACATTGGGAATATTGACATCTGCAAAACATCTTATTCATAAACAGCTATTAAAATTTATAATGCATTTAGAAAAAATAAAAATATTATATACCTGCTTACAATTGGAACAGCGGATTAGCATAGGACATTCTTTGTCATAATGCTCATCTAGTCCTTCAGAAGTGAACTTATCATTCTTTTCTTCACAGAATATACATGTTCTGGAAAAGTATGGGAAAAACCCTATGTCAAGTATCTTATTTATACAAAATTATTATAGTTATTTTTACATTCAATTTTGTTATAACCTACAAATCTAAAATATAAAATCTTTTGATTTAAGAACTTACTTCATCAATGACAGTTCATCAGTTGGTAATTGTTTCATCGGTGGAGCTAAACCTTGATTCGAAGTATTTACTAAATCATCTTGTATTGGTTTCTCTTTGATGCCTGATTTCTTTACACACAGAAAAAAATAATTTCACATAAGTATTGTTTTATTTTAAATCTTCACTGAATAATTTTGACAATATATATATATATATATATATATATATGCATAAAAATCTTTTATGAGTAAATCTGTGACAAAACAAATGGAGGTATACAAAGGCAATAATAAATAACATTAAAAAAATAATTAGCTGCATAAAATTAAATTCATAATGTTTTAAAATAAAATGCAAATTAATATGTTAAAATAAAAAAGTTATTTTTTACTAAGCAAGATTTTATTCCATATACTAATTTCATATATGTTTATGTGAATAAATTCCATGAATTCATGGAATTAACAATTTCATATTGTTGATGGTAATAATAATATTGTTTTAACAGTAAAAGCAAATATTTGTTCTTTTTACCTAATCTATTTAATTTTTAAAAGCTTGATATCATTACGGCTTGTCTGCTTATATTGAATGGAGGTGACTTCATTAGAATTTTGAGATTTCACCCTTCATAGCAGTAGTTGTCTAACCTAAATATTGGGACAAAATCACACTTTTCTTTTAGTGCAAAATGTGCTTAGGTACTCAGTTCTGTAAACATAGTGGGAAAAAAGTCTTTTCTTAAATTTGCTTACTTGTTTGTCAATTTTATCAAAAGCTTGCAAGAGTCTTCTGTGCATTATGTTTCTTTTTGAGGCAGCAGAGTCAAATGGAATATACTTTCTAACTTTTGGCCCTTCTTGATCATAAAGATATAAGATGATACGTTCCACAGCTCCTCTAACAGAGGATGCTGGGTGTTGAAGGGCATCCACCAAGAAAGGCATTATTTTGGACAAGCTCAAAATACTACAAATATTTGTAAAGAAAAACGAAATTAAATCTTATGTAAATCGATCAAAAATTTATGTGTGTTTTTAAAATGTCATAACATATATATAATTCATTATACTTCATTAATATATTTACTATACAATAAATAATAAATAAATAAGTGCAATTTTCACGGGGATTCTCATTGGGACAAGAATTATTGTTGTACAATGTGTATAAATTCAAAAGAAAAAAATATGTATCATGCCATTATAAATATCTTTCAAAAACATTTTGTTTGCTGAACATATATAAAAGAACTCTACATAGACATTTTTTTAATATGAAAAATATTAAATGAAGAATGTGTCATATTTTCCTTTTTAATAATTACTGCCCATTTTCGCTTTTAATAATTACTGCTCAGAAGTGGATAGCTGTAAAAAGTAGGCTACAGTATACCAATTAAAAAAAATTATGATAAAATTTAAAAAATTATTGCTTTGATACCTAGATATATATGCATATACCTATGTTGTATTTCCTATTATTTGCTAATTTTTAATGTGCATTAAATTTATGATTAAAAAATTATTATGAAAGAATTTCTCCCAATTGTTTCAAGTACATTTTTTTCATATATCGTTCTTTTTTTTGGGGGGGGACGTACTTTTTTAATATCTGGATTGTCAGATACCTACTTTAATAATCTAGGTTAAATATAATCATAAACAGTCCTACTTTATTTCACTAATATTTTTTTAATTATTTTCTTAGTTAAATTTTTAAAAGGATTTCACTTCCTTACACATTATAAATAAGGTATCAAAATTTCATTTTTAAGTATTTTTATACATTAAAAGCTAAATTTTATGTTTGTAATGCTATTATGTTATTTTCAATAAAAATTAAGAGATAAATAAAAAATCAGAGGATAAATTTCATTTGCAGTAACACTTCGCATTTACACAAAATTATCAGCCTAAAAAAGTATGGCAGCAATTAGAAAAGTCTACCTATATATTAATTTTTGAAGTATTGGATATAGATAGGTAGTTTAAGGGAGGAAAAGGTCTAATTTAAAATATGCAAATTTAGAATTAATAATAAAATTTTTAAAACATACAGGACCTGATTAAAGCAGGGGCATAACCCCACATTAGAGGGAGGGTGTACAAATAAAAAAAATGCCATAGACAAGTTATATGCATGGTCCTTCATTACTGTAGTAAAGCAGAGGGGGAGGGCAAAGAACTATTTAACCTGGGCCCCAATTAGGCTAAGTTGGACCCTGAACATATATTTATTGCAAATTGCAAAATTCCTGCATCTGAGAATATCAAATATTTCAACATAAACTCAGCATACTTAAAAAGAGCTCAAATTTTGTGAGTGGTGATATCTTAAAAAAATTACTTCTTTTTAATTACTTTTGATGCTGTCATCTAGAGTTGAAATAAATCATGTCTTCTATGCACATTAAGAAATCTTGGGAATTGTTATGAAATAATTCCTGCGTAAAAATATATTCTATAATAAATTCTGCGAATTTGCATTTTATACAACAAATGTATTTTTCTAATTAAAATTATAAATTATAGAATTTCAAAATAAAAATTAAAAATTACAATAGTTCTATTTCTTTCACATGATATTACCACAAAATAAAATACCTGTGTGAGGACGGTGGATACTCTTTTACTAGTTTATCCAAAAGTTCACAACGACTTTGAGCTAACCGGACATTCAACACATTCTGTAGTGGACTCAGAACATACACTGGGATTATTTGCAAATTCTATATTTGAAAAAAATTCCTCATTTGAAATCCTATTATAAGGATTTTACTAATTTATAAGGCTGTATATATTTTTAATTAAATTTGTATATTATTTATACAAACTATTTAATAAAAAATATGATAAACATTTTGATTTCAGTGTTATAAATACAATTGAAGTATAACTGATGTTCAGTTATGCTTCAAACTGAATGTAATGATGCATAATCTAGGTTCATGATAGTATCTTGCAATCTATTTATAATTATATGATTTAAATCTGCTTTATTCTTAGTAAAAAAATTTCAACTTATGTATAGTTTTCATTTGAATGGATAATATTTATTTATTTCTGTTTCTGTGATAAAAATTAAAATAGTACTATTAATCTTTTAAATAATATTCCATGATTTTGTATTGATTTATCAATATATGGAATGAATACATGTTACAGTATGTCATCATATTGTATTAATTCTATTATATCTATGAATCTTAGAAGTTAGAAAAATAATCTGGTATGATGATTGCATCATAATAATTAAACTAATTTTTCTTTCATTCTTTTTTTAATAAAATGAAATTTTCAATATGAAATATTTTATTTTAAAAAATTCTGTTGTGGTACTAAATTAAAGAAGTAATTATATTGCGAATGGAAATGGGAAATAAATTTTTTAGGACTTTATTTCTGTCTATCATCACATTAAACAATGAATTGTAACATTACCTCTAATTCAGAATAAGGTAAGTCATTTGTTAAGTAATGCAAGGAGGCATTTTTCAATCTTGGAGCCTATAAAATTTAAAAAAGAAGTCAACCAATGAACTTATTGATACAGTAAATGATAATGCATAGAAAGTTTTAAATACTTTTAATTTCCTAAAATGGTAGAAATAAATAAAATCTAATAAATGACAATGAATCATGAAATATTTTAACTTACAGTATCCCCTAATTTATTGATGATTTCTGGCATACTTTTCTCTACCAAAGATGTGGCCTCTATTTTAGACACTCTGTAAATTTAATTGTAAATGTAACAATTATGGATGTAATACAAATTATACCATAATAAATATACTACAATATAAGCATTATACATTTTAAGTTACAACATTAACTACAATGCAAATTTAAATCAAATTAATAGAAAAAGACAGGTTTTAACATACAGCTAACACCAGAAAACATTTTTTAGCATTTTCAGCAGAGACCATTATGATTATTTTTAACTTACACAAAAGAATTTTTTTAAAAAAATCATTGCTTTCCTATCCTTTCTTTCCATCCCCCCCCCCCCACTCTTTTTAAAAGCTATCTAAAAAATACATCTACAGAAAGGGATTTAAAAAATTGTACAGATATTTCAAGATTGAAAACCTTAAAAGTTTTTTTTCCTCCGTTTTTTTTTTTTTTTTTTTGTTTTGTTTAAGACTCCATAATTATATAAACTTTAAATAGAAACTGAAATAAAAAGAAAATTCTTTAAAATATATATATATATATATTTTTTTTTTGTACAAAACTTATTTGTAAACATACATATTTTCAAAGTCTATTTCAATCGGAAATTTCTTTGATCTCTTTTCTCTTATATATAAAAGAAAAGAAGTACATTCTACTAGTCTCTTCCCAGAAAGCTAATAATTATGATCACAAAATTATTAACTTTTTCACATATTTGGGAAATTAGAAAGAAAAAAAAAGCGTTGCTAATAATCACAATGGAAAAAGCTTGTTAGCAGATTAAAGGGTGACAAATAGCCCAAGCAAATATTCTTTTAAGTACTTTTCAAAAAAGCAAGAAAAAAGTATATTGTTAAATTACAAAAAAAAGTTAATAGTTGAAAAGTAAAAAGTAGATAAAAATATTATTGTCCTGAATATACAAATAAACAGAAAATTTCAAAAAACAAATTGAGATTGAAAAAAAGTAAACAGGATAAATACATTGGTTCATGTTTTAAAAATCTGATAAAAATTATATTTTAAATTATTATGAAGAAACCATGATCTTAAGAGTATAATTTTATTTTAGAATGTCAAATCTTATTGATAATTACAAAGATCTCTTATTATTTTTCCCCTTGAATGAAACAAAACATTTATGATTCATATTTAATGGGAGAACATTCAATCATAAGCAGTTAAGAATTCCTATTTATAAATATTGCAATCAATAAAGATAATTCCGTAAGTACCAAATCAGTTCTTTTCATTTAGTCACCAAAGTTTTAAAAAATAAAACTAAAAGCATAATTATCTTTTTAAGCTGAGTACCAGGTTAGAAGCAATGAATATACAGCATAAAACCTTAAAAAAGATTTTAATTTTTTTTAAAAATAATAACAAAATTTTAATACAGTTCCACAGGAAGCTTATTATAACTATTTAGAATATGGAACATTAAAGATATTATACATATATATATTCTTTTATCAGTCATTAAAGTAAATTTTAGCCTAGTTTAAATTAAAAAAAAAAAATCTTTTCAGGATTCAACATAATGTAATATCAAACTGAAAACATTATCTTTTCAACCAAAGAATCATTATATTATCACATAACTAATTTTGAAATTATTTTCTTTAGAGTAACTTGGTTTTTTTGATTGAAAATAAATGTGCATTTTAGCCAAGAAAAAAAAGTGTCTTATAAAAATATTAGTAAAAAAGATAAAAAGAACTAAATCTATATTTTAAAACTTAATTTCAGTAAATTAGAAATGGTTTCAACACATTAAAAAGCTGTCTTTTCAACATGAAGCAAAATTATATATCACATAATTTAATTATATATACATTCATTTTATCAAAACAATAATTAACTTCATGGAAAACATGCTGCTAAAAATTATTTTAATTAATTCTTTTCTCTTAGTAGCTCTTAGTGCATAAGAAGAAATCTATTTAAAAGAAATCTCAAAGAGAAATTGACAAAAGGTATACTTACTGGTGTTTTGGAATAAATGACTTAAAACACATCGCTAAAATACTTAATGCAGCTGTATATATCTATTATTTAAAAACAATTACTTTTGTTAAAAAATTTTTAAATATTACCACATAAATAAAGTAATACAAATGACATAAATTTTTAAACACTAAAATGTTTTGTCATATAGTTGCCATTTAATTTTAACTTTAAGAAATTTCTGCTTTGAAAAACTTTTTTTAGAATTTAAAAAACTAAATAAAAATTATTTCTCTTTTTAGATGATATTTCTTAATCTACTTCCTATAGAATTGAGAAATTAATTTTGGAAGTAACTAAAGCAAGCAAATTTAAAAATTGTTTAAAGACTTTTTAGTTGAAAGTTTTAGTTTATTTCATATTAAGATTTCAGTCATTTAGCGAAAGGAAAACCAAACACATTATAATCATATTACAAACAAAATGCAGAGAAGAATGAATGAATTTTGAATGTTTCTTTTCCAAACCAACGTTTTAAATAGAATTCAGTCTAAATTAATTAATTCAAAACAAATTTATGATAATTTTGTTTTATTTAATTTTTTACTGGTAAATCCATCAATAAATTCTTGTCTTAGCAATATATTTTAATTTATTCATCTGTGAAACTTTTGAAAAAAATTATTATGAATATAAGAATGCCTATCTCATTAATAAGAGGATTTAAAATTTAATGCTAAATGAAAATGAATGGGTATTATTGTAACAAATTTTGACTGTGAATTCTGTCTGAAAAGTTAAATTGTAGCTTAATTAATAGATAAATTCAAAAAAGTAATTAAATTTATTTTCCAATTAATGCCCTGAAAATAGTAAAGATAATTGGAGCTTTATAACACACTTTAAAGATTCGTTTATGTAATAAGAGAGAAGATAAATTTCAAATTTGCAGATGTTTAGATACTTACAGAAAATACTTTATCACATAAAGCTTTTTGTATAAGAAAAGAGGCAGCTTTAATAACATCATTAGGTGAATGTTGGTGTCCTTTTTTCTGGTATTTTTCTAAAAAAATTTGCAATTCTTTCATAGCCTCCTCTCTTCTATCAAATGACTTGGAATACATTTTTTCAACCTATGCAAACAAAATACAAATATTTTAGATTTAAACAAGAATAGGTTACATGTCATTTTTTCAAATTAATGTAACAGTTTCTGAAAGTAAAAATAATAAAATAAAAAATTACTAGGCTCTCAAATTAACAATAAATAAATTAACACCTTTTTAGTTGAATATTCATTGAATTTTTTTAAAAATAAGTCACAGAATTAGGTAATTCATCTTTTGGGATTTTTGTCCATAGCTACATTTTGAAAAAAAATATTATTCAATTTTCTCTAATAAGCTACTGTTTAAGAATCCCGTTTGCAAATAATATTTTTTAAGAGTGAAAAAAATTGGAGAAATGAGTTGAGAATGGTTTAAATTCAAGGATAAAATGAATATTATTTTAAGGATTAAAATTTCTAATGGGATTTTAGCATTAATCTTTTAATTGGGATGCTTTCACTTTTATTTATTTTGATACTCTTGGATTAGAAGATAGATTATTACATTGATTCAATTCAAAATTCATTTTATACTAAGAATTTGTTATGTTTAGAGCTTACTTATCATTTTTGTACTGAACTCTAATGACTAGAATGTTTAATTTTTAGTTTATATCTTTAAAATTGCAATTATTTGATACACACTGATGCTTGGCCATCACAATCAACAATTTAATCTTAAAAATAAATAAACAAATTTTATTTAAAAAATACATTAATGAAATTTAGATCTGTATTTTTTTAAAGTAAAAATTTGGCTTGATCCAGTAGAATAAAAAATTTGAAAATTTTTCCTGAAAACATCAAGTTTATATATTAAGTTTAAATCAAAGAACAGATTAAGTAGTTAAAAGATTATTTACCAAAGGCTGTCCAAAGACTTCAATGGGTAATGATGCTTCTCTTCTTTCTTTTTCTGTCAATTTCCCTAAAACCAAGTCATTGCCAGTTTCTACATCACTTCCAGGAAATACTGAGGGTTGCTTTTTCACTCCTCTAAATATGCATGTATTAAATTATCTTATTTTTACCTCAGCTAAGTGAGTCAAAAATAAAATAATAAGAAAGATAACACATATAATGCTTTAATTTTTAAATTTCTCATTATCTTTAATTTCATATATGGTTATATATTTTTCTCTATATTAAAAAATAACCATACTTACCAAATTATGTAGATATTATAAGAAATGCAGTAATGAAATAAAGGGCAGACGAGATAAATTGAACAACAAATAGTAAATAGAAATAAATAGTTGCAATAAATAAATAAAAATTTTCAAATTCATCGCTTTGGTACAAATTTCTTAAGATTATTTAGGTTACATCATAAGCAATAATTTTTAATTTTTTCTTCTGGTTTAGTGGAGGATTTGATATTCTTTTAATAAGTATTTCTATGAATTTTGATTTTAGTTTTTCCTAAGGAATCTTATAAACCTTAGGGAATCTTATTTAACATTACCCAACAATTTTGACATTCAGAATTCAAGGAAATTTGATAAACATAGGTTTCTTATTAACAGTCAATAAACTTAGTCAAAAACTCAATAACAGTCAATAAAATTTTTATTTACACAAAAAATTTTGGGAATAAATTTCCAGAAAATTTACATTTTGTTAAATTATACGTTTTTAATCTAAAAATTTTATAATCATCTTACACTTTTTTAATTATATTTAAAATAAAATAAATATTACATTTCAACTAGAATATGTAAAAATATCTTTACTTTGTTAATGCAGGTATTACATTTTCATCATGATCCAAAAAATTTCCTACCATTGGCACAAGCATTTCATTAGGTGGTTTTGAAGAACTGCTTGACTTAGATGAATGACCTTTTATATAAAAATATATTCCATCAAGAATGTAATAAATAAAAATAAAGATTAACAAAAGTTAAATACAATAATTATACCATTTTCAGGATAAGAAACTTGGCCATTTTCTTCATCATTTTGCTTAATTATTTTCTGTAATTGAAAAAAAAAAGTGAAATAATTTTTTATTCAATCAATATTTCAATAATATAACATCTAAGAATTCATACTCCATCCATTTCCATCAGGGCAGTAATATTGAGCCTTTTATAAGTATCAAGTCGTAATTTCTCAATTTCTTCTTTTTTTAAATGAGCACGATCATAATCTTCATCTTCAACTGCTAACTCCTTCTCAATATCTAGTTTTCCCAACTTTTCACCAACCTTTGGGAAGAAAGATTTATGTATAAATTATACATAAATATTTTTAAAACAAATTTTATATTAATAAAAAAAATATTTCAAAATGAGTTCACCGCAAAAAATATCAATTATGGTTCCTTTTTAATGCCTAATAGCTTTATTGAATAAATAAAATTTAATAAATTAGCAATAAATTTTCAATAAATAAAGTAATAATTAGTATAATTTTAATAAAAGACAACTACAATTTGAGCACAATAATTGTGTGCAATCAAATTTCAAAATAAACCCTACAGTTGACATCAAATGCATTCAAGCTTTTTTGGTGAAAGGAAATGTTTTTTATTGAAAACCAATGAAATTAAGTGCCATAAAAAATTCCTTTTTTATGATCATACAAAATTTAAAGAATTGATGCACTAAACAGAACTAAATTTGAGTAGACTGAAAAAAAAAATTAGAGTAAGTTTTGTTGGATAAACAAACCACTGACATTCAAATAAAAAGATTAGCTATTATATTTCAACAATCGGCAACGGTAATTTATATTTTTATACTGAACAATGTCATTGCTTCTAGTGACTTCATAAAAAAATTAGATTAATGAAATAAGTACCTTCATAAGCTGGTTCTGAGCATATTTCAACTTCTTTGCATATACAAATCTGTCATCTAAAGGAGAAGAGAAAAACTTTCATCCGAGAATACCAGAAAGGAAATAGCTTAGCTTAATGAGTAAGAATAATAGAAAATAATATGAAAATCTTAAAGAATGGGCAATAACAGTACTAAAATATTTCAAATTTTTAATCCCTCAGTTTTCTTACAACTAAAACTTAGAAGAAAAAAAATACTAACAGATGATAAATATCACAAAAATTCAAAACAAATAATGTGATTTGTTTAAGATGAAATGGTGTTTTAAATTTTAAATAAAATATTGTGAATCTCAAACATGAAACATCTAAAAATGCTTAATATTTCTTTATAAATTGCATTTCTACTAAATATATTTTATTATTTTATAAATAAACATAAAATATATAATAAACAAGATTATGCCAAGATATGCAATGAAAATAATAGAAATTTTACCTCTTTAAAGATATGAGGTATTCGATGTAATTGCTTTAAAAATGTCTCAAAAATTTTATATTCTGATAAATTTCTGTTAAAATAATCTCAAAAACATCATTGCCCAAATGTATTTTGCATATATTCAAATATATGAAAAGTAAAGATGATCATGGTCATTTCTATTGTTATATTTGTTACTTGTATAATTGTTATTTATTATAGCAAGCACGCATAATAATCAAAATATAGTTTTGTACATGTTGTAAAGTGTTGTTTATAAATAAAGTATTAACACATATTGGTATTGTTACAAATATTACAGACATTAAAATATTTTGAAAACTTACTTAATAGTGGTTTCACTACTAGACAATTAAACAGTGAAAGCAATGAAATCAGACACATCACAAAAAGCTTATAATTTAGGAAACTGGTTTTATTAATTATGATAAAATAATAAGGTATCTTTATTCATCAAAATTATTACCTGAAATTGCTTTATGTTTTTTTCGGTCTAAAGCTCTGATCAATTGAGCAATTTCAACATCTACATACATATTAAAGGGCAATTCTTCTAATTGAGTAACATTTTTAACTCTAAAAAAAGTATAAATTATTTTGTTAATAAGAAAATCCAAGAACATGTATAATTAACTTTCTGTACATATGCACTCAGAAACAAAATGCTAGTTACAATTTTTACATTTTTTACAAATAATGATAATATGCATTAAAATTCTAATTCACAAATAGAATATCTGGTTAAACATATTATCAAACAGTAGTAAAGAAATTTAGTTATTAATTCAATTTCCACTATCATCTCTTAGTTGATCTAAAAGCAATTAAAATAAAATTAATACACATTTATCGTACGAGGTTTCCTCTAAAACTTTTATATGAAATATTATGATATACAAAGCCCACCTTCCATTTGAAACTCTAATTTTTGATTAAAAGATAATATTAATAGCACAGAAATTTTTAAATTCCATAGTTTCTTTTAAAAGATAGACTCAATCAAATGATAAATAAAAACAGTCCAAAGCTGAATATTTCCACGATATGTATATATATATATATATATATATATATATATATATATATATTGCAATAAACAAAACCATATGCATGATATCGAGGAAGGAAAAAATAATTACATGATATTAAAATTAGAATATTTCTAATTTTCTTGTTCAAGAATGATGACACAAAAGAAAAATAACCATTTCCTGATAGAAACAGCATTTAATTAATTTTTAAAAAATTAACTGCTACAAAATTTTTTTATACTTCATAGTATTTGTAAACAAAATTTGAAGAATATTGGCTCAGCACTTTGGATTTTAAAGAGTCAAATTATCCACAAATTTCACTTTTTGTCCTTATAATCATGTGAATCATTTTAAATACAACATACTTAACTTACCGATTATTAAATCCAAAATCGTCGTTCTGCATGAAAAAAATATATTCAGATTGATAACATGCCAGTACAAATTAAAATCGGAAATACATTTAAAAATATTTCAAGAAAAGTTACCAGATATTTAGTTTTTATTGATCCCCCTTCTAATATAGGTTCTCCTAAAAAATTAACTGCTATGATTCCAACCTAATAAAAAAGAAAATTCATATTGTTGAAGAAAAAGATAGACAAAATAAAATAAAAAGTTCTTTCTAAAGAAAAACAAAACATTACAATTATTTATTTGGAGAGCATATTTACCTGATTGCAGAGGTTGAGTTTATTAATATAATTTTGATGCATTATTAATTTTGCAAACTTTGCTATTATATCCAGACGTGCCGATCGTAATTCTCGAGCTTTGTAGTCTGTGATGTAGTTTTCAGAAAAAGAAATATCCCTGAAATTTTTACATTTTAATATCAGATTAGATAACATCATTAGTGAGAGAGAATAGCTTTTTATTAGATAAATCTGCTTCAATTGTAGGTGTGCTTTTAGAAAATTCATGACTTTTATTTCTTAATAAAGACTAGTTTAAAATTAGAAAATTAATAAATATTAATTCAAAAAATAACAAGCATATTTTAGGAATCTTCAACACACAATAAAATCAAAACACTTTTTGAGAAATCAATATATTTCTATCTTTTTTATGTTGTATGCTTAATATAATTTATATTAACAAGTTATTCTTAAAATAAAAATAGTTGTTATTGCAGACAACCACTTTTGTTACAGGTTTTCAAAAGGACCAATGTAAGATCTCCTCTTAAGAAATTAAGTTATAAGATTTTATTCATATAGTTATGTTTATTAAATTATTTTATTTGAATTATATGTAAGACAAAAGACAATAGTAAATTTCAGTGAATGTGGCAGTCAAGTAATATTTTGACAATTTTAAATATTTCATTTAAATATCAGATAGTTATAAAACATTTATATTTCAATGAAAATCTTTGTGATTAAATCTACTAAGATTAGAAAGCATTGCTTCATTATTCATAAAAAAAAAATTTTAATAGAAATAATAAAAGAAAATTTTATGGCTAAACATTCTGCAAAATCTTGCAATATATAAAATATATTTAAATAAATTTAAATTATAATTAATGGAATTAAAATATAGTTATCTAACTATTTACCCTTGTTTTTCCCAGGAGACATTCTGTAGTACCTCAGGCAATCCTTTTTGTACATCACCAACATGCAGCTCTAATTTAGATGCTAGATACAAAATAAATAATATTTCTTGGGTGAAGCAGAATGAATTTGTTATTAAAAATATGAATAATATTTTCTGTTTGCATGATAAAATAACAAAAGCACTTTTTTTTTTTCAGACATACAGGTTCAAAATTTCTTTTTTATGAAGTTATTAAAAACTTAGACTAGGGTTATGTATTGTTTTAAGATTATATTCTATTGATATGATTGAGTGATTCTAAAGTATTTCTTTTAGTAATAATTATTAATTTATTTATATTTATTAATTTCTCTTAAATATTTAAACACACATAAATATTAATTTTAGCATTAGTTTTTCTTCTTTTTTTAATTAAATATTAAAATAAAAACTCTGTTTTGTTTTATTAATAATACAGCTAATTAATGTAATAAATAGAACTGGTTGTCAAAGTATATTTCAACACAATTTTTTTTAATTAGACTTTATTCTAATATTTTACTCTCAACACAGTTATTTTTTTTTTTTATCAACTATATGAATGAATTTCCTGAATTCATTTATTTTTGTAAAAGCCTATACAAAGGAAAATGAAATATAAATTTATAAAATAACTCATGAATGAATAATAAAACTTTTAATATTTAACTTAAAGTCATATGAACAATACAGATGGAAACATTAAAAAGGCTTTATAGAAAATGCCATTGAAAACAAATCAAACAATATTATATTCTTATATTTAAAAAAGCTATATATGAATAAAATATCTATATCTATGCTTTTCATTTAAATGGCATCATCATCTCAAAACATTTGGTTGTTAAGTAATTTTCCCTAAGCAAAATTTTTGATTCAGAAGATTAAATTATAAATATCTTACATATGGAAAATGGATGTGAAAGAACTTGAAACTTGCATAGCCTTGCTCTGGTTTCAAGACGGATGACAATAACTTGAGGATATGAGCAAAACCTGAAAAAATAAAATGTGCAACAAAAAAAAAGGGAAAATTACAATGAAAAGCAATAAAAAAACTTTAAAAAAATATTTATTTTTGATTCTTAAAATCTTTATTTATAATAAAGATGAATGCATGTTTGTGTGTGCATGTTAATATTTTACAAGCTAGCCCATTTGACCCAGATTTACCAAATTCGGCGCATAAACACTTCTGAGGCTGGGAATATGCTCTTTAGAACCATTTTTTTTCAAAGTCCAATTATAAAAATTAGGCAGAATTAATCAAAAATTAAACAGAATTCCTGAGTTTTTCTGTAATAACTTCAGAAAATATTCCTGCACAAAAAAATAATTTTTATATCTGCTAAAAATTCAAAAAAATTATCTTTCCAATTCTCAAATAAAAATGATATTAAAAAATAATAATAATACCTTAATTCGCAGAAGAATATGTTTAAGTTTACATTTAAAGAACTACTAACCTGAAAAAAAATTCTGCCAAATTTTACCTTGTTAATCAGATTGCATTGTTATAAGGTTAAAAATAACTGCATATTCATAATTTTATGAATTTAAGTGAGATGATAGAAAATATAGGAAATAAAGAGTAAGATGCGCAAGATAGTATGAATTGAAGTGAAAAAAAATGCTATATGGATATTGGAGATTAAAAATATTTTGCTAAAATGTCATTAAAACAAATTATATAAAATATTTAATTAAAAATTTTAAGAGATCATTAATCTCAATAAACCAGCTTGTTTAAAAGTGACTAGTAATTTAAAATATACTTCTAGAGAATTGTTATTTTTGTATCAACATAAATCTAATAATTCAGTCATAGTTATACAAGAGAGGAATTAAACAAAAACAAGGATAAATAATCCACTTGATTAAAATTTTCTTGATACAATTTCACTATATGCTGAACTGAAGCTTTTTTTTTTTTTTTTTTTTTTGCTTATTTCCTCCTTTGAAATCAACTCATTGTAGTTATAGGATGTTTCAATATATAATTTAGTTATTAGAAAAACACATATGATATATAATAAAATAATATTGCTATTAAAGGAAAAAAAAATGTAGATCTTTATTAAATTTACCATAAAATTTTCACTATTATTAAAGAAATGAATAAATTAATTTTATCTTTCCTTATTGAAAAGGCTGTCATGTACAAGAGGATACAGCTAAAATGCCTCAAATATCAAATAGCTAAAGGATATTTTAGATAGAAAAAGGTGTGATAATCTCTTAGTATTAAGTCAGAATTCTAAGATGGGTATAGAAGTACTCTGAGTCAAAATTGCTTTTAAATATCACTCCATAAATAGAGCCTAACAATTTCAAACAGTAAAATCATAAAATCTGATATACATGCCCCTTCTCTTCTTAACTGCATGCTGCAATTTCCTCAGAGTATCAAAAAGTTTTCAAAAAAATATGATTTTATATAGAAAAAAGAATAATATCAGGTTGAAAGGTACCTTCATGATGATTGAAATGATTCAGAATTGCTTAAGACATATTCTTTCATTTCATAATAAAATTATTGCATTGATTATTATTTTATTTTCAAATAACAAAATGGTATTTATTTTCTAGACACGCTTTGTAATACTGAGCAAATAGCTATTAAAAGGCATGAATAAAATCTATTTTGAACAATGTTTTTTTGCCATTTAATGTAAACTAAGCAATGCCCCTTGTTAGTTTATATTTTAAGCTACACATACATAATAGTGCAATTTTAATTTACAAATTTGTAAATATTGATTTTAAGACTAAACCACTTGATAATATTAATTTGGAAGAGCAATAATAAATATTAATTTAATAGAATTGCATAAAATCCTTTATCTGCTAAGTTAAATAAATTTAAAAAAAAAATGATATTGCAAAATATTTGTGTGCAGTTGTTATCTTGAAAAATTTTAATTTTCAACATGAAAAAATATTAAATGATTCTTCCTATTCTGAATATGTAATTATAGCGAAAATAGGCTCAAATTTTTTAAAATTCAATATGCAAAGAAGTTATAAGAGATTTAAAAATCATATATTAATTAATTTTTTAAAATCAATTACTTTCTGTTCATAAAATTAAATAAATGCCCCCACTAACTTCGGCGACATCCATCCTTTCGCAACAGGACGTTGATTATTTAATTCTGCAGCAGGAAAGTTGTCATCTTCCCCTGTGACTTTGATTACAGAAAAATCAATACGTTTGATCATATTGATTTCAAAGAGAAAGATAATTTCTTTTCTCTGATTGAACTGACTGCTATGACAGAAACATTAAATAGTTGTATCATTTGTTGCTAAGCAACTGATGTAGATGATTGATGCCAACTCCTCAAGTAATAATCACCTGCATTGCTAACTTAGTTTTTCAACATTCAACAGTTTAAAAACTTTTTTCACTACCTCTTACAATTTTTCTTATCATTAAAAATGTTTAATATCATTCCCGCCAATGATTTCAAACACTTTCCATTGCAAAGACTTCTTTGATTTCAAATTATTGAACTTTACTTTTTTAACTGAGTCCGTAATGCAATAGTTTTTGTTTACATCCGATATAGCATTTTTTGGTAGGAAAATAATAGTAAAAGCCTTCTTCAACTTCATAGGAAAATAATAGTCTTATGTTTTAATATTTATACTAATTAATGGGCCCTAGAACTTCACAGGAAGTCTATATTAAGAGACTTATTTTCTTTTGTTAATACTAATTTGGGGGCATTTTAATTGCACCAAGGATTTAATTAATTTGCAAATACTCTCTCTTTTTACTTAATTTCTTACAGTACAGCTATTATGAATTCTGATCCTCGTTTTATAAATAATGTGCCACATGGCATACCAAAAGTCGGTGAGTTAATATTTTTTTTTAATTTTCCTCTCACAAAATATTTAATGTAAAAATTCATTTTATCGAAGTTTATAGCAGTTCAACGTAAAATTTACTTCATCAATACCATATCCTTCACTTTTTACATTATCAGTCCTGATATAGTGTTTTGTTATTCCCGCTTAGGTTTAGTAATATCGTACTAAAGTCTTTGAGGGTTGCAATTAATAAGTGCGAAATTTTTTTAAATTTTACTTTGAATTTAGTATAGATTTTACAGATATTCTGTTTGAGACCCATTATTAATGCAGCCAACTTGTAAGTGTTTGTCATATTCTTCAATCTATTTCTCAAAAAATTTTAGTAAATACACACATAATCTTTCAGAAATTCAATTTAAGAAATACACCAAAAGAAATATTTATTCTTCTCGAGAAATTATATCTCATTTAAAATCTCGTCTCTTTTTTACATGTAATTATATGAATCTGCATTGTTATATTAAAGAATAATCCTCCCAAACATTAAATATAAAAATCATACATCTTTCAGTACTTGTGTATTTATCACATTCCAATGTTTTATTGCAAAGATGTCATGTTAGCTGTGTTCATAATAATGTGTGATGACATCTAAAAATTTCTTACAGTATGCAGTTAGTATAGTTTATATAATTTTAAAATACAATATAATCTGACCAGAGCTTATGTGAAGGATCTGGAGATCTCAAACAATTGATAATAATGGAGCCTTACTTTATTTCCTCATTTAACCTTAACCACTGTATATTCTTCTTAAGGTTGGGCTGCAATAGTCTTGTAGTAAAAGCATCTGACTATGGTTTAAATTTACATATTCTATCCCTATATGGCTCTTTAATGAAATGAAAAAAAAAAACTTTTGGTGAATGCCAAAAAGTTTAATAAATTTCAATGAGCTAAAAATTCAACTGTAAACTTTTTTTTTCACATGGAACATAATATGAAATATCTTCATTATATTTAAATAAATCATAATTAGTAAATTATTTAAAGACTTAAGCAAATTATTAATATACTTTATTTTTATATTTATTTTTTTACTGTCATAGAAATAATCTCATTTATTATATTATCAAAATTAATTCTTTAGTTACTGTCATTTAAGAATAAAATGGAATAGATGAGCCTTCCTACCTCTTATTGATGCACGCATATTTTGGAAAAATTATTATCAATATTGAGAATTATTATTTAGTTTTAGCTACTGTTGCAGGAACCATTAAATACATAATGACGCTGTGCAAGGACCAGGATAAAGCTCAATATGAGAAAGCTGTTATTTGCAATCAATAATTCTGCTAAAAATTTTATGTTGTTACGTTTTCCGTCCGCTTCTTTAAATGATGCCTTAATCAAATATAACGAGTATAGAAACATTAATAATGTGACCTTTAAAAACTCTTCATGTAAAATTAATTGCATCGTCCTAGATCTCTTTTTTTTTTAAATATTTATCTGCATTTGTGGTAAATTTGGGTAAATTGATCGAGAAGCTAGATGTGAATTCATAACTTGAAAGACTTCAGAGTTCTGCCTTCTTCCATCTTTTGGTTTTATGGGAATTTTCATGTAAGTTTCATGTGTTATTCGAAAGTAAGGTTGACATAATTTAATTAATTATTGGTGCATTTTCAGATATTATTTATTTTTATTAGAAATAAATTATATTTCTAATTATGTGACTAATTTTTGGGCTTGAAAAGGTGTTGCAGATATTGTTAGCTTGTTAAATTTTATTAGTAAAGCTTAATTTTTTAATTTCTTCAAAACTAAAATTTTCAATATATATATATATATATATATATATATTTGTGGCCCTTCAAAACTCAAGTTCCAGCCTTTATAGCATTTATAGCCTGCCTGTGTTGTTCATGTAACAATATATTTCATTCTTAAATGTATGTGTAAGTTCTAGATGCTAATTATGTTTTGTTTCTTATTTTGATGGATTTTTTTTTTCACATTCATTCTTTAAAAATTCTCTGTTTCTCGTAGAGAGATTGTAAATCTTTTAGATTCTTATTAATAGTATTATTTTTATGTATTACATTATTATTTTATAATAAATTAATATTTGTTAATTAATTTATGTTTGTTTGATTACTTGGATATGTTATTTCTACTATATTCTGCTGAATATTATTGTTTTAAAATCCGTGATGGATTATATTTCTGTCGAATGAATATCAAAAGTTTTTATTTCAGATTTAAACTTTTTATTGCTGGAGATGAAATTTAATTTTTTATAACATACTTCCGATAAAATTATGCATACATAAAGTATTGTATGACTGTTGCATTATAAGGAAAATTATTTCATAACTTTCATCCATGCAACTTTATAATGTTTACATGCAACTGTATTTTTTTAATGCTAAGTTGTTATAAATTCTATAGATCAAAAGAATTTCGTAAAAATTTATTCAGAATTTATTTCATTCAGAAAAGTATTTTTATAACAACAATAATAATGATAAAGTGAAGCATTTAAAACACTTTAATCCATTGATAATTTATTTTTAGATAATCAATATTATTAAAATAGGGGTAACTTTTATATCCTTATTTATGCAGATATACTTTATCAATTTTTAGTATATATTATCATTGTTTTCATCTGTCTTATCAGTAAAGATAATAATAAATGAGTTGATACAATTTGTTTTTCTGAAAGAAATTTCAGTTTCCTGAAATAATTATTTTTTTATTTTTTATATTACATTATATACTGGTTATTTAGAATTGTAAATTTCTTTAATCATTCTTGTAAAAAAATGCTCCATTTCAGAAAATCCACTCAGTATATCATGGCATGATAGCACATGGATACCTATGTTGAATGGAGGCAACATAATGGATTACTTTTCAGAGCGAACCAATCCTTTTTATGATCGAACCTGCAACAATGAGAGCTTGAAAATGCAAAGGCTTGGTATTGAACATTTAAGGTAATGAGACAGATTTTCAATAGATATAGCTTAAGCAAATAATGAAGTTTATCTTACTTGCTTTCTTTTTTATATTTTATACAGCAATATGGTTGGCTTAGAATATGTTTTATTACATGTTCAGGAACCGATTTTATATGTCATTAGAAAACAACATCGCCATTCACCTAATCAAGGTAATTTTTTATGTATTATGAGTAAGAAATAAGTAAAAATAATGATCTATTTAAGGTGATACTGTTCTAAAAAAAAGTGGGGGAAATGTTGCATTTGTAGGTATTATTTTGTTAGTTGCATATTCTTGCTCCCTTGCATTGTTTTTGCAGAATTGAATGAGTATTAATTACTAGATTATATTTAATTGCTCAAAGGGATGCTCTATATTAAAAAAATCTTGATGGATCTTTTATTAAATAAGAAATAGACTGAACTATTTGTGATGTTTAAAGAATATGCCATAAGACAGTTTCACCTCTAATTAATATTTAATAATTTCTAATTGAATTTAAAATTTTTATTTTATTAGTTATAAAATTATTCCTCCATTTAATCTATTCTATTATCTTTTGTTAAATTAAGGCTCTGAAGAAAGCTATCATTGAAGTCAGTGATAATATTATTTAGCATTAATATACACAAAAATGATGTTCAATGCTTTTTATTTACTGTTGCAAGTTGCCTGATATAAGCATGTCTTTATTTCCATTATGCAGTTACACCTTTGGCTGATTATTATATAATTGCTGGTGTTGTGTATCAAGCCCCAGATTTGGCATCAGTTATTGGTTCTCGAATGGTAGTATGACTTAAAAAAATAATTACTATTTTTAAAATAAAACTTTTATAATAAAAAATTATTATTATTATTATTTATTTCAGCTCACCATGGTTCATCATTTACAGTCAGCATTTGATGAAGGTAAATTTTAAATATTGTTTTGTTCTTGACTTTTTTAAATATGTATAAATATGAAATTTACTTGCTTGAGTCTGAGAATATAGATATAAACTTGTCTCTATTTTTAATTACTGCTATTAGCAACAAATATAATGTTCAGTATTTTGGCATACTATGTTACTGTATTGGCAATTGTGTTAAGAGCACTTCACTTAATCAGATATATTAGTTTTACGCCTCAAATGTTTTCTGATTGTTTACATAAAATTAGAATGTATTACTATGATGGAAAGAGAAACATATTTTAAAAAGTATTTCTTAATAGTAAAAAATTGTTTCCTATCTATTCTAGTAATTGCTGAAAATAAATTTTTATTAATTGAAAAATATAAAAAATGTAACTGCATATAATATAAAATTATATATACTTGAAAAAATAAGCATACATTCTAAGCATTGTTTTAATAAAACATATTTAAGTTGCTTATATAGAAGTTAAAAAAAAAAACTTAAAAAATGTCTTGCATGAAATAAAAAGTATTATTGTGGACTGATTTTGCTGTACATGTCTACATACTATGGAAAAGAAATATATTTAATTGACCTATGTAAAATATGTTAAAATATTTAAAAAGAAAGTTTTTTTTTAAGAAAAATATTTTAAATTGAAATGCTGAAAAATCTTAAATTCTCTTTACATGGGAATTATGGTCTCAATAGAAGCTCATATGATTCCCAACCAAATCTGATTATCAGTCATTAAGACTGCACATGCACAGATTTTTGTTAGAACGATCTATGGGACAACAATTATTCGTATTTTCCTTTCTTTAAATGGAGGGATGTATCAGTGACCTAAGATTCTTACCTTGTGATGAGTTTTTTTATGTACCTAATAATTAAACTAGTGTAAATTGTATCATAAAAATTGTAACAATGCATTCTTTTAAAATTAATTATTAAATCTGTTTATTATACTCCTAAAAGAATATTGCCACAACTAAGAAACTACATTTGTTTGATTTAAATCTATTACAAAGTTAACCTGAAGCAATAAAAACAATATCAAATAATAATATTTATGCCCTCTAGTTATAAATATAATAAACAAATATGCAATGTGTTTCTTTAAATTCTGACAATACTTTCTTAGAAATGCAATTAAACAGCCAAAATTGTTAGTTAATGGTCAAGTCTGGAAACTCAAGTAATACTAGACAATTATGAGCTCTATATTCTATCATTGTAGATTGTACAAGCTTTTATAAATTGAGTGATTGTACTGTTTAGTAGACTGTAGTAACTTCTTTAATTAAAAACATAAATTTGTTTTCTATAGAAAGATATGAAAATTGTATATACCAAAACAAAAACCAAGCTTTTTTTATTTTATTATTTTAAGCAATATTTTTTATATTTTTTTGATTATATCTATTTATTACTGATACCAACAATCCTAATTATATTTTAATATTTCATGAAAATTACTTTTAATGTGTGTAACTTAAACATTAGAATGCATTATTATAAATAAGTCTTTATGATTTTAATTCAATATAGAATGATTCAATTAATGATTTTAATTAAATATAGAATGTTCCTTGTTTATTGACATTTCTTTACCAGATTACAATGTGTTTTATCTCTTATAAAAAAATATTAATTTATTTTAATGTTGCATGCATAATAATTTGATGTATGATGATTTTTCTTACAGCTTCTTCATATTCTCACTATCATCCTTCTAAAGGCTATTGGTGGGAATTTAAAGATAATGAAAAGAAAGGTTTGTATAATTTATATCATTTGATTAATACATAGTTTTTGTTGATTTATGCAGCATTCTATTTATTCTTCTACTTAGCTTATGTTAACTTGAAAATTTTGATTTCCCTACTACTGATTCTTCTTCTATTTATGATAAAATACAAAAGCTAAAAGAATTTTTTTGTCAAAAATTTGAATTTAAGTCACTCTTGCCCCCACTAACACTTCTACCTGTTCTTTGAAAACTATTTCTAATAAAGGGCATCTTTCCCTCTGATGATAAATTTAAAGATAAACAAATTTAACCAGCAACTATTAATGATAATAATAATAATTTGGAAATGGATCATCATTCAACTTTTTGTTAAAAATTGTTAAATACATGTGTCAATTTATATTTAGATCTCTGTGAATATGTAATTAAGTCCATTCAATATGTATACATGTCAATCCAAATCTGCTTTCTGGTGCAGTTAATGCATAATTTTTTATTTAATAAAAATGAACTCTCATTTGCTTTATAATTTTTTCTACTATTTTATATACATATATAATTGTTTGACATTAAAAAAGGGAATTTCAGATACTTTAAAAAATAAATTCTATAACTAATTATTGAAAATGTCTCTCATTTTGAATACATGTCTGTTGTAATGAATGCAAAAGAAAAAAAATGTCAGTAATTCAAAACTTAGTGTCTCATATTCTGATAAAGAAATTTATTATAGGATTAGTTTGCATGGATGTAGACTTATTTTGACTTACTTTCCTTTTAAAACTGATTTGTAATTTTTAGAAAAAACAAAGACCAAAGAAGAACCTGGATCTGCTTTTCAGCGACGAAGAGTAGATATTCTTCTCTCAGAACTGGCAAAAAAATTTCCTCCTAAAATGCCGTCTCCTCCACAACTAGAAAAGCAAACAACTGGTAAATTATTATCAATTTTTCTATCATTAATTATTCACTTCTGTTTTTACTTGAATGCTAACTTCTTTTTCATTTCATTTAGATAATTTTAAATTCATGATTCGTTTTTACAAATGTTTCCTTCAATCAATTTGTTAAGCAAAACTTAGTGAATATCAACTTTAGTCTCTTTATACTTTAAATATGGGAAAATAATTAATAATTTATACAAACAAATGTAAAATTAATTAAAAATAATATTTGTTACAGCATTGTTATATTGTTATTAAATTGTATTTTTTTAAAAATCTTTCTCCGAGTTACTATAATCTTAACCTATTTCTATTAACACTTTATGATTTTTAGCTGAAGAAACTGCTCTTGCCAGTACTATTGTTCCTAATGTTACAATTAAAACAGAGCCAAAGGATGATGTTAAAATTAAAACAGAGAAAGCCGACACTCCCCCAGCTGCAACTACCACCTCCACTACTACAGTTGCAACCAGCTGTACGCCTGCAACAGCAGCAATTACAGCTACACCCTCTCTTCCTCCTCCTCCCCCACCCCCACCTCCTGTTCAAGCACCTGCTGCATCAGTTCAGGCAGCACGAAATGTCATGAAACCACCTCCAGAAAAGAAGATGAGATTAGCATGAGACAATGTATAAATTTGACTTGTAAATAAAATATGTTAAATATTTGTATTTTATGCTGTTTAAAAAAATACCTTTATATTTTGAATCAGAGCAATGCTCATTCTTTTTTATAACATATTGTTTGCAAATACAAAAATAAACTTTGTGAAGTCAGTTACAGTTTTTTTGCATAGTTATATTAGAAAATCTCTTTTTCTTGCAATTTCATGTATGGTTTTGCCTTGAATTAAAAAAATATATATTTGGCTTAAAAATATTTCTTTGACAGCTGAAAAAATTCTTGAAATTTGTAATAAATGCTGAAATTAGGGAATACTTTCTGTGTTGTATAATTATCTTTGTACCTGAAATATTAAGAATTTAGTTAATTGACTGGTGTATTATCTGTATTCGTTTTATATATTTATCGAAGTAAATACCTAAAATATAGTGTTGGTGCTTGTTCAATTGAGAATACTGACAAATTTTCATTTTGTAGTAATCTCAATAGATATTCTAAAAAGGGACCAATTCATTTTATCACCAGTACAAAAATTTTATCATATCTTGAATCATGTCTTACTGTAAGTGCATTGAATTTATTACTAAAATACAGCTAATAGAATTTTATGCAATTTGACTAATAATGAATATTTATGAGATGCTGATCGAAACAGAAGTCATAAAATTTTAATTTAAATCATATTTTCTAACGAGAAAATTTCTTGCCTGTGAGGGGATTTTGTTATAGTATTCTTGATAAAACTTAGTACTTTAAAAATAAACTGCTAATTTTTATCAAAATCAATTTAATCATAGGTAACTTATGTATATGTATTTTTTTAAAAAGATACTTCAGTTATCAGATAACTCAGAAAAACTTACCTACATTAAAAAATAGTAAACTCTACCAAAAAAAAAAGTAATTATTTAAAAATTACTTCTCTTATATCCTTTATTGACTTAATGATCATGAAAATGTAATCTATTTTTAGTAGGGGAAAACACACACAATGCTTTACTCAATTCTAAAATACAATTAACATCAGAATAAGCAAATAAAACTTAATATTTTGACCTTTTTCTTCAGATTGAAATCTAATTAAAAACCGTAACCTCTTATCGCCACAATTGTATTCATTATGTGAAATTAGCAGATTTCAAAAATATGGTTTAGAATCTGTTTCTTAAGAAAGAAATTTTATCCAGCTTGGATAATTAGGTATGAACACAAATAATTCAAATGTTTTTTTAATCCATATCTAATTATTAAACTATTTAAGAAAGTAGAACTTGAATGAAAGCTATTACCAGAAATGTAAAACAAAGCAAGTAATTTATTTTTTGATGCTACCAATAATTTCAGAACGAACAATTTTCATTTGATATTTCATAGGTAATATCCAATTTTTTCTGAGATATATAAATATGTAGTGAAAAGAGAATTGGACTAGTACTTAACTGTCTGGAATAAAAGATCTGCACCAAAAATTGCTAGGTCATAGTTCCTACTATTTTGCATTGTACTCGGAAAAATGTATTAATTGTATTTCCTTTTTTTTTTTTTCAGTAACACTGGTAGTTAAGAAAACTAGCAGAAAATTTTGCCTCAATACTTGATATCTATTATCAAGAATTGGAGAAAATTATATAAGCTGCATAAAAAGTTCGCTTTTTCAATATACCCATGAAAGTGTCAAAAATGAGAATTTCCAAATCACTAACAAATTTGAAAATAACTCGATCCCTTTTTGTTAACTAGTTGAATTTAATCTTAGTTTCAGTTCAATCTAGTCCTATCTGACTTCAGATTTAGAATTTGTACTTATCTAATTTATGCTGAAATTACTGTCTGCATACAAAAAACAGAGGTCCTTATCAAAGTTCAATCACAGATCTGGTTATTTACATCTTGGAAAACCAGCTCAATTTTTATCATTTAGATAATTAAAATCACTCTCCATTCATGAATATTTAGAAAATGATGGGAAAAAAGGTGAATCATGAGTTTTTGACAGTGATTTATGAAAATCAATCACAGTTTTCAATTCAGGTTCCTTTGCCTTGGCAATAAGTATATAGTTCAATTGCACAGTATTATTAGGAACTGCTAATTGGCACATGCATAGGAGAGCTCCAGATCATTCTGTACATTTTAGCTTTGCAATTGGATATTAGTCCCAATACATTATCATAACAACAAGTATAAACAAAATATTTATCTATTGAACTAGAAGGAATAAATATTCTTTGTAAGTAAATTGGGGAACTTCATTTTCTCTCCATTAATAAGTAAATGAACAAAAAAGAAAGCACATTTAGAAATAAAAATGATTTTTTTCACATTAAAGTAATGGGTATGGTCTCAAAAGGAACTTCTTTTCATATTTTTCTAAGACATTATCCGGTTTTCCTGCATAAAAATTGTGGACTTAAGAGTAATGCTAAGCCATACATGCTATGAATATCACAAACATTCAGAAATTCATGTTCAATCTCTCATAATATAGTGAATAAGAAAAAGATATTTTATGTTTTTTAACTATGACTGAAACCATGATATATATAATTGCAATTTTAATAACATTTCATACCAAATCATATTTATCTAGATACTTGCATGTGTATTGATCCTTAAGTAGTCAACTTTTTTATGGATTGGATTTAGTATTTGATACAGATCTACTTGTACATTCAAATAAATGAACTTCCTGTAAATTGATTTCATTCAAAATTTGTGCAAATACCAAATTTCACATTCTTTGACCTAAAGCATTTTTTTTTTAAGTTTTCATGTTCTTATAAGAACATATAATTTTATAAATATGCATTCCAGATTCAAGTAGATCTGAAACATGGAGATTTTTAAAATTCTAAATTTAAGTAGTTCCACTTTGTGTACAAGAATGCAAAAAAAATGTATCATTGAATTGAATAATAACAATAATAAACACTAGCAATAAAAACTTGAATTTCAGCTTTTAATACAAACTCATAACATTGCAAGATAATATAATAGTTTATGAATTTCAAACACAAATATGGGACATTTTTGGCTATGATACAAAGAAATTACTTTGTTGTATACTGCCATATAGAAATCACACAGAAATTGGCTATACCATATTTACAATAAACAGCAACTCTGCATGCACACAGATGTATCTAAATTAAATTGCAGTTTGTACATCTTCAGCAATCAAAGTAGGAACAATTCATTATGTATTGTTTTAATACATTCACACACAAAGATGCAATAAATATATAATCATCACACTGTTATAAATTTGATTATGTATGACAATTTAACATATCTACAATATTGTGGAAGAATGCATTTGAATTTTGAAACAAAATACTATTCTGAATTCAATATATAACAAAAAAAAGTTTTACAATACAATGAGTGATTGGTTAGAGATGACATAGATTGTTGAGATATTGGACAATATTTTAGCACTCAGCATATGTTCAAATGCTGAGCATCACACAGAACAAACAGAAGATGTGATGTTAAGTTTTAATTTACAAAACTGCACCTTAACTGCTACTATCACAGCAGTGATAACAGACAAAATTGGGTAATTAGAAGCTTGTAATGCAGACAATATGCCTGATGAACCGAGTTAAAAAAATGTCAAATATATTCTCAAAAAGCAGTCAATGAAATTTATTAAAATATAAATTGAATGTTAATCAATAATATCTTTGAACATCTCATGTTCATCAAATAATAATACACCATAATAAATAATTTGTATTTTGGCATACAAGACTGAAAAAAAGTTTTATAAATCTTGTAAAAATAAAATCTGTGCATTTGATTGTCAAGAATGTAAATGCTTAATTGTGCTGAAATTCACAAGATTAACAAAATAAATTCTTCAAAAATGAATTTGAAAATTAAATTAAAACAAAATTCTATTTCATCAATGAATTCCAAAACAATGTTAGATTTGTAGTAATAATGTTTGGACCCAAGAAGCTGCATCATTAATGGATTATTACATTTTGATCACCCCTACTTATAATCCAAAACGATTTTATTCCCTAGTTGGCAATGATTCAATATTTACATACACATAAAAAATCTTTGAAAATATGTATTTAATTTTTTTTTTTAATTTTCAGTTTCATTTTTGCATATTTTATCTGTAAATAAATTGTTATCACTTATATTCAAATATATTTCATATTTCCAAAAGGCCAGCAGACAAATATATTAATTTTATCTGAACTTGAATAAAAATTTTAAAAAATTTCACAAACTATATAATAAACCTTTTTTAAACATGATTAATTTGAAAATGTGAAGAACTTTCAAACTATGCATAAATTGTGAAACCTGTTTCAAGTTAAACAGTTTTAATAATTCATTTGAATTTCACCTCTCCATTTCAAGAGTATACTTATATATTATCTGATTTACTGATTCAATTACTAAATGTTTGTTGCATATCAATGTTAATAAAACTGGGCTGAGCCACAGAATTCTCAACTAATTCAGAAAATATGGCGATTCCATTTTATGCAAACCAAAGTAAGAACTATTAGTATATTATGAACTTCCAGAGTAGCATTTTAAGGCAGAAAAGACAATCAAAACTTTATAAATAGACACTATACGTTAACTCCACAATTCTCAAATCCTTACCAAACTTATTGTCACATTTAAAAACAATTTTTTTTTTATATTTAGTTTTATTAAAATGATTCTGATAATGAAGACTGCATCAGACATACATCATCTGGCCTCAACAAACTTCTGACCTGATTAATATGATGATATCTGACCTTCAATTTCAAATATAAATTTGGCCTAAATTTCATGTCAATTGCAGGACTTAGGAGCATTCCAAATCCGACTGATTTTTAAAAATTAGAAACAAAATTTACCGCTTTTTCCCCTCTCTTTAAAACTCTTTGTCATTAAAAAAAAATTGCGAATTTGATTTAACAATATGCTTAGTTATGTTCATCCAATAAAATGAAAGTTTTAAATTTGTAATGAAAGTGTAAAATGAAACTTAGCTACTCAGCAAATTGAGAAAAACAAAG
Source organism: Argiope trifasciata (assembly GCA_026543055.1). Taxonomy (NCBI): domain Eukaryota; kingdom Metazoa; phylum Arthropoda; class Arachnida; order Araneae; family Araneidae; genus Argiope; species Argiope trifasciata. The sequence goes on from JAPMOQ010016726.1 coordinate 479,123, forward strand.
TAGTTACATTTGCAGTAAAGAAATTTGGAAAGATGAATTTGAAATCAGTTACAAAAATTAGTAATATAAAATAAAGGAAAAAACAAAATGGTATGAAATAATCATTGATTAAATTTTCAAATAAATTGCAAATTTTTTTTACAAGTTTCATGTTAATTTTAGAAATTCATTTTTTTAAACCATACTTTAATGTTCATAGTATAAATACTATTTTCATAGATAGCCTTTGTATAAGAGCTGCCTTCAATTGATAACAACAATATGCATTTATCTTTCATTTAAAAATTTTAACCTTCATAACATTTAGGGAATGTTAGGAACATATTCATAGAATTCTCATTAGGAAAGGGACTAATCATTGTTTTGAACTATTTTCTCCAGTATGTTTTAAATCAGTTCTGCATTTACCTCATCTTTCAACAAACAAAAGAATAAAAACTGTTTGCAGATCAATTCCAGTTTTCATAATAATCAATTTTAAACATTAAAGAAAATATCTTATACATCTAAATGGAAATTTCTAAGTAATAGTTTTACAAGATCTCATGGAAAAATAAACCAATATCAGTGGTAATTACTTTAGCAAACCAAAGTTGATATTGATAAAAAGTGTGGAATTATAAGTATAAATAATTGACTTTATTTTTTCATGTTTGTATGTGCCTGGGCTCACATATTTCAATACAGTGTGAAAATATTCTTAAGAAATATAATTTTTTCAAATCAAAAATGAAAACACTTAACACTTAATGAGGAAAATTTCGAATGATCAACATTCATTACAATTCTTTTTTAAATAATCTTTAAATTTTGACAAGTTACATTTAAAACTATACATATAAGAACAAATTAATAAAAAAAAAAACTATTTACAAGCTTTTTCCTCTTATCACACTCTACAATTGCATTAAATAATTATAAACAAAAAAATAATAATAAGTAAGCAAAATATTTACAATCACAGCACCAAACCAAAAGAAAAAAAATGCATTAAAAAAGAAGAGAAAAATAATCTCTGTCATACAAGCCAGCATAACATTTAATGTATAAATTATAAAATGACTAATTTTTCAAGATTACAATTCTACATGAAATATACAATATTCAGAAAAGAAATTCACTTCTCTTGACCTGCAAGAGTGCATTAAAGAAAAAAACGTCAAAAAAATTTTAGCACAAACAGAAAATTACATTAATTAATGACATGACCTTTGCTCTTTGATTTTATAAACATTATCATAATAATTTAATTAATAAAAAATATATATCTAAAACTACATATATGAAAAATAATTATCAATTGAATAACAAACTGATTGAGTAAAAGTAGTAATTTCAAAGGAAATCATTTGTATGAAATGAAATTTTTCCTGTAATTTGAGTGCTACCTTATAGTATATTCTTTAAACATAATATTTTAAGACTTGATGTTGCTTCTCTTCAAAATGTATGTCTTTTTGCAAGCATTTCTTAAAAAGAAAATAAATAAAATTATTCATATAGAATGTGTCATTTTTTTCCCATCCTTATTCATTAAAAAAAGGAGCATGAATTGCATAGTCTAAAAAATAATGCTATATAGCTGCATACTAAATTTTACATAAAGAAATTGTGATAAAATAAAAATGTACAGAATATTCAAACTATAAAAAAACTTGGAAGTAAAAATTAAAAACCAATAGGATTCTGCAACTCACATTAATATTAGCAAATTAAGTGACTGGGCAACTACCAAAAAAGAATAAATAATTTATATATATATATTTAATGATCCATAGAAAGAGTGAGTTTTCTTCAATGAACAATGAAAATACATCTACACATACACACAAAAGAAAAAACTTGACAGACATTTCTTATTGCATTTTTAGAAAAGATGAAAATGTGTTTAAAAATTCTGTGTGGATTTTCAAATGAAATATTAATTGACAAGTTGATTACTGCCTCCCCCCACAAAAGTATTAAATATCACCGAAATCCTAACAAACCACACAATCAAAGTACAAAACAATTCAATCTATTCAATTGGTTCTTTTCAAGTATACATCCATTTTCTTATTTTTCAAAAAATACTTTGAGATTACTTCCAAAGAAACACACAACTGACATAAGAAAATTATAAAATTTATGCATTCCTCTGGATTCAGTTATATAATCAGGAACCACTGCACTACTTTTTTCGTTATACCCTTTTAAATTATATCTGCCGTTTGTAATGCAAAACTGAACAATTTCAAAAGATGTGATTCAGAGTACTTTGATGCAACAAATTAATTCTGGAACAATACAGCATTTAAATTTGTGCTGCAATATTGTGTGAGAACAGTTGTATTTCGAAATTGAGATTATCCCAACTACACAACTGCATCCATTAATAATACATTTGGAATGTAAGTTTACATTTACAAAACTAAATTAAGATTTTTCATACCCTTTTTGTAAAACAAATGCAACATTGTAAACATTCATCTAAAAATTAATTGTAACAAAAATGGACCCCTATAAAAGTTAATACAAAAAAAAAGTATGTCACAGTTGTTTTTCTTTTTTTAAGTTTAAAACAGACAACAGTAGGCAGTTGGATAACATTGAAAATTTAATATGGCCACAACTTATTTTAAATGAAAAAGAAAACCATCATAATTACAAATAATTAAAATTGCCGCACAATTCAAATTTAGACATTATGAAAATTGTAGGACAATGATTATCATATCAAATTAAAATGAAATTCTACCAATGTTCGACACAATAATCACATTAATGGAAAAGGAAGGCCATTCATGTATCAAGATATCATTAAAGTTTGGTACAGCAGATGTGGAAAATCCTAAATTGCATTTCAACAATAATTTTGTATTATTTTAAAGATAATTAATGAGGACATAAAAATCAAATAATAATAGAATTTACTTCTTTATCAGTGCACAATAAACATTATAAACTGCTAAAATGCATTTTATAACACATCACAAGACGTGCATTTAAATTATTAAAAAAATGCATAAAAATATCAATAATGTGCAAATATATTCATAGGATGGCATAGTTTGATTAAAAATATGCCAATACGTTTATAATGAACCATTATTTACTGTTGCAATTATTTTAAGCATATAAAATTAAGAACAATGACCAAATGTTTTGAATTCTTTATTGTAAGAATAAACTTTGCCCCATAATGGCAATTTTATTGATTTATTTTTGACTCAATAAGAAACGCACAATCTAAAAAGTACCAAAGTAAATTTCTGTATAATCATTTCTTTAAAAAAACACTGAATATCCAAATTTTATAAACATAGTATCTGATAAGAGTATTTTAAAAACATTTTTGTGTAAATGAATTTTAAATCTAATTTGAAATGAGAGAAAAATGAGACACAAAAGGATACAAAAATAAAATGATTGCAAGAAAGTTATTTGAATAATAAAAGAATATTAATCAAAGAATTAAAATTGTCTTAATTTACAAGTCATAAAAATTAAAAATAGAAATTAATGTCTGAAATTAATAGTAGGCTGAACATAAATAGGCTAATTTTAATAAGCAGTCACAGCAATTTTATTCTTATTATTTCTTGATAAATTTAAAATTTTTGCATTTTTAAATGAAATAAATCTTGTGATATACTTCAGTAGTGATAAACAATATGCATTAAGTTTTATAAAAAAGTAATAAATGAATAAATTTGAAGCTAAGCAGTAGCTGATATTCAATTATAAACAATCATTTCAGTATTGGTATTTAATAAAACATCAGTGAAAGTAAAGAAACTGCATAGGAAAGTTTTAAAAAACTACAGTTTCATATCTTTACCTCTATAAAATAGAAATAATATACAAGGATTTTGATAAAAATTGTCATCAAATAGAAGAATAGAATCTGTACCCACTTAATTTTAAATTTCTTAAATTGTTTCAACTGACTTTTTAGCTTTTGTTTACACTACATCATATTATATAAACATATATAATGGATTTTTTAAAGCATTTTTGTCACATAAAAAGACAAGTGGCATTATAAAATAGATACGTTGCAAAAAAGACAAAACATATATATTGCCTGCCCATTAGTATGATATAATTTCTGTACAGCATAAAATTAAATATGGAAAATTCATTTGTAAAATAAAACCCATTTCTTAAAATATAATGTATTGTAAAAGGTTCAAAACTTCAAAAAACTTTGGTGTGTAGATAAAAAAAAGAAACCCATAAAATGGAACATTTCAATCATTTTGTACACAGTGGCAAGGGTTTAGTGACATGGTAAAAATAGATACTCCTAACAACTTTGATTAACATTTTTAGAAGGTATTCAAAGTTTTATAAAACATGTTCCATGACAAAGTCTCAAAAATATAATATGTTGGAAATGTTTTATAAATGCCTATCTTTTCAAATTTTTATTTTATCTTCTGTTCATTTCCATTCTAACAGCTAAAAAAGAAAAAATAATAATAATGAATATATCTGCAAAATAAAGATAATATAGATGAAAACAGAAAGAAAAAATAAACTCTTTTGGAAATCACTTTAATAAACACACAAAACTTCCTAACTTGACAAAAATTAAAAGAAGCCACAAAATCTGATTTGATTTTAATTATTATTTATTGATTTTATTTCATAGCTCCAACAAAAGACGGCATTTATCCCTGGTTTAAATATAATACATATGCATTAAACATTGTGACATGCAATAAAATGAAACATTATAACTATGCCACTTTGATTATCATAATTTTTGTTAAAGATTCAAAATAATTGATATTTTTTATATTAAAAACATATAATTCTTTTATATGAAAAACAATTAATTACCAAATGTTATTTATTTTAAAGTTTGAAATAATGCACAATTAAAAAAACATGCCATGTTAAAAAAAAAAAAAATTTTAAGCCAATAAAATTTTTTTGACAATTTATTTTTATTTTTCAAGTAGTTGATTATTTATAAAAATTTATTGCACTCAGGTAAGTTAGTTTCAGAATATTTTTAATAATGCCCATTATCTCAAAGAATTTAAAACACATTATTCGATTATAGGTTTCATTTTATAGAACATCAATATATCAAAATAAATATCACAAGGTAAATTAATACAAGTTAATTTTCTTAGGTTTTTGTTTATTTATAAGTCAATTTTACTGCATGTGAATGCTATTATTTTATTAATTATTGAAATATTTTTTAACTTTAAATATTACAAAATCATACAGCAGAAAGCTTTATCTCGCAATTTGTGTTATTTGTAATGATTGAATTTATATTGTTATATGTTGTAATTTTCTATAAAACAGATTAATATCAATATAGAAGCTTGAATTCTATTAGCGGTATTTGCTTTTTAGGGATAGATTTAAAATATTGAGATACTGTTTTTAAATGTTCCCTAAGCAAAGCATTTGTATTTTCTTCTTTAAATAACTATCAATGCATACAATTAAAATATATCAATGTAATGAAGTTAAAAATGAAAATTTTTAAAAATAATATTAATAATTAGAGACCCTACGAAAAAAAGATCTTAAAATGATGAACAATTTCCTTATCTTTTCATATTGTATAAACCAGAATATAAAATGTTGCAATAATTTATAATTGTAATTGCTATACATAAATTGCCATATCTAATGAAGTGAAAACTTGCATGCTTTATGATAGAGTAGAATTGGAAACATTGTTGCATAAAAAGCAAATCTCAAGTTAAACTTTAAATGCTGACATAAATATCTCATAACCAAAATTAATACATTAGAGTAAAATTAATTTCAGTTAATTGAGAAATAGAAATACATATGTTTTAAAATGAAATAATAAATAGGATGAAAACTATTTAGTTTATTTATTTACACACACACACAAACGTGTGAGTGCCTAAATAAACTAAATAGTTTTTATCTTATTTTTTATTTTCATTATATATATATATAATTTCCATACAAATCAAAAAGAACACTATCTTATCAAAATTTAAATAAGAAAAATAAGCCCTTGGCACTTACCATCTATTATTTCTTGTTTCACTTTATTCATTACCAATCTCACTTCAGAAACTATTTCTTGCTTAATTTTATCTAACTGAACTGCATCCAAAACCACTGCATTCTTATTTTCTGCATCTGTATCATTTCTGGTAAAAACAAAATTGAATAGATATAAATTTAAATGTATTAATTCTTTTAAACAGTCCATTTTAAGCAAACTGATTTAAAATTTAATATCAATATTTGAAATTTCAAAAAATGAGAAGCATTTATTTGGTCCTAATGAAGAAACAATGTTTCTCGGATTATACAGTATTTCAAAATATATATTACTGGCTGCCTTTGGTGACCAGTCGGTTCGCCAATCTTAATGCTTGTTTAAATTGTAAGTTAAATACTTTATATAACTTGTCTTTTAATATTTTCTTCATCAAAATAATTTTAAGATTCAAATTTTGATAGTCCTATAATTTACTCATGCAGTTAAAGGCCTTAAACTTGTAATGTATTATAAGTCTCTCTAATTATCTGTCAGCTTACACAAAATTTCAACTTTAAATTAAAATAGAAATAATTTAACTGCAAATTAATATAAAAACATTTTTACCAAAAACAAGCATTTTTTTAAAAATATACAAATACCAAAAAGGGAATCAGGTGTACTACAGATTAATTTCAATAGTTTATGTAATTATTCAATAAAAATATATTAGATTAATTATAAAATTCAGTTTTTTATCTTACTTTCAAAAGGATTTAAATGATTCAAATAACAATTATTTAGTTTTGATCAAGAAACATAATACAAAAAAATTATCAAGCCTAAATTTCATACTTCTTTTAGTCCTAAGGAATCATATTCTATAAAATATTCTTGGCACTTCAACTTTCAAATAAATAAATGAAAGTTTCTATTTTCTTCTATCAAATTTGATTGACTTACGAAGTTTTGAATGTAATAGTTCAGAACAATCAACATTTTCATTCTTAGGCCAGTCGGTCTTGAGAAATCCTGGACGTTGCTTGGGATATCCTTTTTGGAATTGTGGATGAAGTGGTTTAAAATTACCAGTTTTTATTGAATAATGATATTCAGATATTCATAAATCAATCAGTTTCAGAGACTGAGATAGTTGAGTGAAAATTATCTCTTTTTATTTCAAATATTAGTGTATCAAGAATATTCTGTTAAATTTAATTCACAGGATCAAGATAAAAGTTAAACATTCTTCATTTATTAAAGCATATATATACTCTAGTTACATATAAAAGAATTGTTTATTTCATTTAGGCCCTCTTTATAGATATATTTCTATTTTTAAAGTTTTACAAATTAGCCATTTAGCCTTGAATTGAAAATATATATATATAACCATATTTGTCTCATATAAAGCTAATTTAATTAATAATGCAAAAGTCAATTTTTTTTTTTTTTTTTTTTACATTTTCTATTTAGAATAAACATTTTTTATTTAGTTAATTTCATACAGACATGTGCTGATAATAACATTTTTTTATGTTTAATATGCATTAATAGTTTATTTTTTAATTTGAGTTTTTGTCATTGACATGTTTTGTCAACATTTTGATAAAAGATAATTTTTCACCTTTCCCTAATTAATGTATGCATGCAGCTTAAAATGAATTCTTATAGTAGAAAAATATAAATAAATTATCTTTCAAAAAATTCATAAAAAATATAAATTTAATTTGTTAATTAAAATATTAGTATCGCTAAAATGATATTTTTAAATCTTTGATACGACGTAAAAAACAATTTATTGCTATATTTTTGAAAGTTATGGTGGAAAAACACCAAAATTTCGCTTTATTTTCAATTAATTCAAATTAAAAGTTCAAAAACATTGCTCTGAGATGCACATTCCCGATCCCTAGGGCATACATTTGCCAAATGTGGTAGCTGTAGGTCCAACGGTTTGGCCTATAGAGTGGCAACATACATACACATTGAGCTTTTATATATATATATATATGAACAAGAAGCTGCCAAACAAAAAATTATCTTTGCCTAACATAAAAGTTTCAATGTATTCGATTTCCCACAGAAAGAGCATAGAATTTCATTATATTTAGATAGAAATCGTTTAAATTGGCTGATGCTTCAAACATTGATATGAAGCATCACTTTCCCTCAACAGAGATAGCACAATTTTCATACCTGTGAAGTGATTGGGGAGATTCACCTCCAGAATTGATACCTGGACTACAAGCACTACCAAAGCCTTGTTTATTCCAGCTTCTATTACTATCACTACTACTGATACTTTCAGCATCCTGGAATTAGAAAAAAGTAAATTTTGAAACAGAGAAGAAACTGTCAATTATATATAATATTAAACAAGCTATTCCAGCACATTGTTTCATAAAAGGCCTAGTATCATTTCTGCATATAAATTTATTTTAAGAAGTAATCAATAAAATCCAATTGAATTTCTGCAGGCGGTGGGGGGTGGAGTGATTTAAGAAGCTAGTTTATACTTAAAGAATACTTGAGTGCTTAATGAATTAAATGTAACATGCATTGTGAAAATATGAAACTTTTCAACCAATTATTGAATGCAAAATATTACTGCAACAGCTTTAATAGTTAAATTTAAGAAATGGCATGATCATTATAAAAAATAAATCTGCATTCAGGCGTAACTGCTAAATTTATATTAATCCTAATTTTTTAAGAATCGTATATAATTTTATGAATCAAAATCTATGAAACATTCATTACAGAGCAAAGCAGTTTTTTATCCTTCAAAACTATATAGAAATAAGGATTAAGAACCCATTCTTTCTTTAAAAGCATCACTGAGTAATTAAAATGAATATTACATATTTTACATTAAAAAAATCAATAAATTAACCTAAATATATGCAATAAAGTTATTTTGATGTAATAGAGTGTAAATATCAAAAAATATTTCTACTTTCCTAACACTAAAATTTCAATACTTTTCAAACATTAAAATTGCAATCACACAAAAAAATAAACTTTTATGTTTCAGAATGAAAAAGTACTTTGTTAATTGTTTTAATAAATTAAAATAAAAATAATCTAAAAGTAACTTACAATGCTGCTATCTGTCTGGGCTCGTCTGAAATTTTTTTTAAAAAAAGACATTAATAAATTACTAATACATTAATAAATCACAATATGTCATTGGTTTTCATAAAAAATTACATAAAGGCCAATAATGTGAAATTTTAATCAGAAAAAACCTTAAATTATATCATTTTAATAAAACTTCAAATAGATACGTATGTATTTAATTAGAGAACATCCAAATATTAGTTAAATACATAATGCAAAAAAATTAAGCAAACAATAAACAGATATAAAAATTTAACTAAGAAAACACATTATAAAATATTGGTTCAAAATTAACCACAAAAAAGTTTGTTATAGAAATTATATTATATATATATATATATATATATATATATAAAACATTCTGTTTGTAATTTAAAAAAAAAAAATCTAAAAAGTTTTTCCATGCTAATTTTAGTAACTAAAACTCGTTTCATTCTTTTGTAACAGAATAATGGATTACATAATGTCTGTGTGATTCAGAAAAAGACCCATAATAGAATTTCCTACATGTACAAGATGAAATTTGTCACAATACAAAACTAATCAATCAATCTGCTTAATACATCAATGTCACATTATGATGAATCTTTCACTTTTAAAACTGTCTGCTGTACCAGCAAATATCAACTTTTTCTTCAATGGAGAGTAATAAATAATTACTTTTTTTTATGGAGATAATGATAAGACAAATGTATTAAAGTATTACAAAAATTATTCATTGTATAATAATGTACTTCAAAAATATAGTATAATTTAACACATAATGCAAATGAGATATCATTTATGTTAAAAAGTAACTTATCTTCTAAAAATAGTAAAATTCTGTAAATGTTGAAGAATAAATAAATTAAGGATTATTGATGTAGAATAAGGGATGACATTTGGACCAAAAGTCTTCAATTGGTGAAAAACTCAAATTTCAATATACTTTAACTTTGTTTTTCATAGCTAACCCATAAAAATGAAGAGGAAAAAAAAAATTCTTATACCTCAAGGTGATTTGCTATTCCCACTCTACTGCTAATTAATCAATTCACCCCACCCTCTATTTTTTAATTCCCACTAGGATCAAAAATAAATAATTAGTTGTTTAGATATTAGTTTTCAATAAGGGGGCATTTTTAAAAACAATTCATTTCACTAAATAGTCACCTTAAAGCATACTATATATATGTATGTGTGTGGGTTAAGCATATACATTATTAATTTACTTATAAGATAACTATACCTTCTTGCTAGAGTTCGAGTCATTTCATCTAGCATGTTTGCCATGCCTTTAGGAAACTGTTTAGTTTCACTTCCTGGTGTATCATTAGTTGGCTGAAAAAAATTAGCCTTTTTAAAGCAGATTTATATAATAAAATCAGAACATTTAATAGAATAAGAAAATTTTTATATTTAACTAATAAATAAATATATATATTATTTGCTGAAAATACTAGTGATAGAAATTTGACTTTCAAGTTCAGTTTAAAGATCTTTGCTTTTAAGACTCATATCAAATAGATATTATTAAAGCCCTGTAGAATAGTTTGACTAAGAAATTATGATGGAATATCTTTAATGTTAATAACATATTTTAAATTTTTTGAATAAATAAAATATTCCACAAATACAGATTAATAAAAAAAAAATTTAAATATTTTTTTCATTAGTCTGAACATATTTTTATTTTTAAAATTAATAGTATGGTTATGAATTTCCAGAGATAGCTCATATTGAGAATATGAAGAAAGCTGCATGATATTTAACACATGTTGATAGGATTCTTACAATCCAAAAAGTAACTGATAAAGTAGGAACAGAATTGTTTTAAGCACTAGCAACTAAAATATAAGAAACTATTCTACATTTCCAAAAACAGTTACTTAATTTCATATAGTACTTTCTATAATCTTAAGATTCACATGCACACAAGAAGTATTATTTCATTTTCCAGTGATGCAATGATTCACATAATGTCCACCTAGATTCTTACAAAATTAGAGTAAGCATACTTTTTCATCATTAAAAACTAAAATGATAGAAATCAAGAACAGTTTAAAAATAAGTTTAAAATAGCTTTTACAGACATAACTTTATTAATAAATTAAAAATTATTAATTTTAATTAATTTCCTCTTTTTAGGTTTTGATTCATAATTATAAATGCACCATTCTTGTGGAATCAACATGGCAGGGTGACTACTACATATGTACGACTCTAGACAATAAGAGTTTAAACATTTCATAGAGAATTTTTCCATTTTTCTCTAAAACTGACATTTTATTAATATAGAATATGTTTATGTGTAAAACACTTCATATATATTTCAGTTGATGCTTTTCATGAGTTTATTTGGGGCTTACAAATTTTGATGTTAATAACTGAATTGATAATGACCATCTGGGTAAAACTGTCTATATTTTTATCACAATAAAGGAAAAAGCAAATATCTCCCAGCTATTTATACCTTTCCCCCATCCTCCAACATAAGGAGAAAAATATTTTATGATTGTTCGTACTGACAATCTTTCCTTAACAATTCACTTGTAAACTTTTCATGCTTGCATTATTATTACTTTTTTAATTCACCGATTAATGAGGCACATCTGATTCTAAAATATGTAGTGCTTCATTCATTCTTGTGTTTGTTGGAGGTTATTCTTAGACATTTTTGTCCCTCACTGGAGTCATTTAAGTTTGCTCCTAAAAAGTTCACAATTCCTAAAATTTTACAAAGAAGCTGTAAAATATTCAACTGCATTACGGCACTATGTTTAGTCAGTTTGGATGAATTTTCATACTTGTTTTGAATTTCAATTTTGTCTTTAGTACTCAAAACAATGCTGTCTTTATCAGTTGTCGGAATTTTATTAAACAAGAAAACTAGGTCATTTTTTTTTGTTGGATCTAAATCATTTAGATTATTATCTATTGGAATTTTAGGAACTAAAGACAATGCTAAACAGTACATAAATTCAAATTCTCTTAAAACTTCCATATTACAAAAATGGAATACATAACCTCCTTAACTAATTAATATCCTAATTAGACAATAAGAAAACAGAAAGACAAATTGAACATTAAACTTAAATTACTTTAAAATAAGTTTTCATCATTCCCTCATTCATATTATATATATATATATATATATATATATATATATATAGACAAATAGTATATTGTCTAGAACACAAAAACAAAGATAATCTCAAAACTCTTAGCACATCAAGAAGTAAAAAATCCACCACACAATTCAATTGTTATAGTTTTAAAGAAGTCAAAAAGTGGATAAATCTAGTTGCTCACTTTAGTAGGTGTCTTCTTTAGCTTAGCTGTAGCAATAGCAGCAGCAAGAGAAGTTTCTGTAACCTCCTGTTCAGGATTTTGTCTCAAATGTAATCGAGGCAGTGTTGCCAGTCCAGATATGCTGGAATTTGAAGGAGGTGGTGGCGGGGGTGGTGGTGGAGGAGGAACTGTTGATTGAGGGGAAGGCTGTTGAGGAACTATAGACATTGGCTGCTGAGGCACAGAAGAGGCAGATGATGCACGATGATGGCTATAAGCGCTTGGAGAAGGAATGCTACCTGGTGTGCTTGGATGGCTGGAATGATTTCCTGGAAAGAGAATGAAAATAAAATGATTTTTTAAATTAAACTTCAAAAACATGGAAGAATTTAACTACACAATATTAAAATATCACTAGTAATTTTCCCCAATTTTTTTCAGTTAATCATGAGTTCAGTTATCAATGTGAAGAATCATAAATATATAATTTATGCTAGCCTGTCTCATATATACTGTAAGTAGTGAAAGGAGAAATGCAAGATCATGTGCAGATGATCATGTCCTGAATGGGTAAAGACATTTGCCTCTGAATCCAATACTTTTCAACATAATTTCTTAAAATAACTAATACACCATATATTTCATGATATTCTAAACAAAAGCAAAAATTCTAATATTTGAAGATATCATTCCATTAAGTTAAAAGAATCTTGTTGCATAATAAAGCACTTTTGATTTTTAAAATATAAAAAAATGTTTCAAAATCATTACAATTTGTGACAAATAAGGCATTTAATTTAAATAATTAAAGGAATGGGATTTTTTCTCCTTTCTTTTGCTGTTAGATAAACATAAGATTTGAAAACTAAAATAATACTTTATATTTTTATAAACTTAGGTTATTGTTTTTTTCTACTTTGATTTTTCTTATTTATTTAGAACACAATCTATCAGTTCAAATTTCTTAAGAATTTCTAAACAAAGAGTCTTACAGCAATGACGCTTTAAATAAATTTAAAAGAATAAGATATGCAAAATATTACTCTTTTGTTATTTACCTTGGCTATTTCTGTAATGTCCATATTCTGAATTTGTTTTCCTTTCTCCATTTTCATTATTCATCCTAGATTTGTACAGAAAAAATAGGAACAGAAAAAAATTAAATAATAAATACATTAAAATTACAATATCAGATAGAGTAATAAAGATGCCCCAGCTAAAATTTACTTATGAAAATAAAACTAAATAATCGAATTGATAAAAGAAGGGTAAACTGATGATACCAGCTCAAAATGGTATATAATAAAGATTGCAATTAACATTGTCAAATGATGTAAGTAAAATATTTTATGAAAAATTTACTTAAATAATAGCCTTTACCATTAAAATAATTTGTGTGTATATGCAGGTATTCATAAATGTTACAAAATCTTTTGCTATTTACAATTCTTGTTGCAAATTAAATGAGGTTTAACTTGGTGCTTAAATTTAATTGTATAAAAATTTTTAATTAGTTATGCTGAAATCATAAATTAAAAAAAAAACTAATAAAGTTAATGTTCTATTCTGTTAAATAAAAGACAACACTAAAATATACCTTTATAAACTTTTCATCACAAGCACACATAAAAAGTTAATTAAATACAGTAAAACAATAAAAATTGCTGAAAAATTACACTACAAAAATTAGATAATTTATGAACATTTAACTCCAAGTTCAGAGATTAACAAATTAAGAATAATTGGACATATCCATCCCATTATTATACTGCAAAATAATTTTTTACATTCATGATTATATCAATTTATAAAACACTCTGAAACTAAGAAATTATATTCCTCCAATGAAATATTAAATTAAAAGTGTACAAAAATGTTTTACAAGATGAATAGTTCATTAGAAAATAAGCATTATATAAGTGTCTTTAAAGAAAAATAAGAACCAACAATAACAGAAATTTTATTAGAGCTGAGTTATAAATAACTTCATTTAGTTGAGCAAGAATGTATCCAATTTTATGCGAATATCAACATGAAATATATCAATACTCAATAAATATTTTTTCCCCACAAACATTGAAGGGAAGCTGCTTAAAATATTTTTTTTTCTGCAAGGTCCTTATAAGGAACCTTAGTGATATAAGATCCTTATAAGAATCTTTCATGGCACATCTAAAATTATTTTATTACACAACAATTGTATTATATTGATTTTTTTTAAAAGAAATCTAATTACTTTATTGTTTTATTCACGAAAATACAAATTTTCAAGTTCCACTAATTGTTTTTACTTTTATTTCTATAATGTATAGAAAAAGAACTGAAAACTTTTGAGGGAAATGAAACCAGAACCTTTCAATTAACAGGATGGGAAATGACTATGAAGTAATTTTTAATATTTTCAATGATATAAATGAAACTGCTTTTTAATTTATATGAATGGTAAAAGATGTTAGTTTATAGTCATATTTTTTGTTCATTGTGATTATTTAGGGCCCTTTTATTATTTGTAATGTGTCACATTAGTGTTTTTAATGATTAAAAGTCTATCAAGCAAATAAAAGTAGACAGATTATTGATAAACCAAACTACTACAAGACAGCCTTTACAAGCAATATATTTCAATACAGCACTCTATACTTGCAGTCTCCCCCCCCCCTCTAAGTTAACCCACATAAATTTCTGCCAACACATGGACACTGACAGTTGGTGAAAGCATCACCATGCATTTACTTGTCAATAGTATAAAATATCTAGATAGATTCAAAAGGTTGTTATTACAGATATAGAGAAGCTAACATATATAATTAAATGACTAAGAACTTCAAAAGCTGTGTTTTATGTGGGAAATTCAAGAAAGCAAACAAAAGATTCAACAGGCTCATTTGAAAAGAAATGCATGACTGTAAAACTTGTATATTTGTTAAAAATAAATTACCATCCTCTATACTCTGCATAATCATCCAAACTAACACCACTGTGTCCAATAGTCTGGTAGAGAGGCTGGGATTGAGATGAACGATGACTGGCTATTCAAAAAATAAAAATATCTTATATACTCACAGCAATGACAATAAAACAAAAATGAGTAAAATAAAAATCAATTAATAAATTTGGTTCATCAAAATATTTTAATTACTCACTTTAAATGAAAATTATTATATAATTCATTTGCAAGAAAGACAGTTAAAATCAATAGAAAAAAAAATGAATATACAAGATTTTTTTCCCCCAAAAGATATTGTTTATTAAAACTTCAATGTAAAAGAATATATCATTCAGTAGTTTGAAATCAATATAATAAATCATTCCAATATTTTTTTATTGAAAATTTTGCATTTTTTTCAAAGAAATATTTTAATTACCAAACTCTCTTTAAATGTTAAAAAAAAATTAAGATGCACTTTTTTATATACTTTTTGAGAACTTGATTTGCTATGAGAGACTAAGCATTTAAATCATGCTCTGAGTATCTCTACATCAGCACTACAGAATTGAGTTCAAAAAGTTTTCATTTCAATATAGTTTCATTATAAAGAATTTCAGTATCTGAAGTTTAAAATTATCTGTTTATATACATCAATTATTTTTATCAATATTATTTTTAATATTATCACATTTAAAGTAGTGCATTATAAAATTTTTTGCCAATATGTCACTAAAAGAGTGGGTACATAGTTCTGTAATGTACTTATAGTACATTTTTTAAGGAAGGTCCGTTTAATATAAAAATAAAATGTTTATTATATTATGAATACACATTGATTCATTGAAAATATAGATTTTACAGATGTATTTTTATATAAGCATGTATTAACTTGTTAATTAGGGAATAAACTATTGTTTAACTCGTTTCACAATGCAGACTTTTTTCTTCATAATTATATGCAGACTTTTTCCTTCATAATTATATGCAGACTTTTTTTCTTCATAATTATAAGTAATATCATCACATAAATAAATTTCCATGACAGAAAACGTCATCATGGCCAGTGCAGTGATATATTGTATATGACAAAATATTTTGTCATATCCAGTTAACTGGATAATTATGTATACATTAAATATGTATGGATAAGTATTAATGCATAAATGTAACATAGTAAGTAAGATGCTTATTTGCCATTTATTGTCAAGAAATCATGTGCCAATCACATAAAAAGAGAAAACAAAATGACAAGATAAGAAAACAAGAGAGAAAGCTTACTCATATACATACTACTGTGCCCTAGAATATCCAAAACCCTTTCCATGGCTAAAGCAAATGTTTCAGCATCATCTCTGCTAGCAAAATTTAAACCGTGTATTTGACTATTATCACGCCATTGATGGAATGTAGGAGTAGCTTGGAAATATTTTAGACCTTTCAGAATAGAACAGTTGATAACAACCTAAAATATATAATTTTTATTTAAGATAAATTAATATAAAATTATAAATCATTCCAATTTTATTATTCAATAGAAAATTGATTTCATTATTTGACTTTTATAGCTAACATATTTTAACATAACTATTGTATTAGAAATATATAAGTATTTATATTAAAGAGGGCAAAGTTGACAGAAGATATTGAAAATGTAGCTGAAAACAGTTATGCAATTAAAAAAACTGCTAAACTATTTATTGAAATACAAAATGTGTAGTTTGTATTTTTACAATATATATGAAAACAATCATATGTATGTAGTATGTAATTTCCCAATTATCCATTTATAATAATAGTCTTTCATGCAATAGATTTCAGTTGATCCAAATCAACACATTAGCAAAAGTAGCAAAAATAAACTAGAAATATATAAATTTGCAGCTGCTTCCTGATAGTAAAGCAATGTTTAAATTATGCAATAAAATAACACAAAAACTTTGAAAAAAAAAATTCACACAGACAAACTAGAGGAGAAGACAAAAAATTGTTTCAACATTTAAGAAGCAAATTGAGTATATATATCAAAAATGCATTAGAAAATAAAAGACAACAGGTTTTTTTTACAGAAAAATAGAAATAATCAAATACCACTAAGTTTAACAGGAAGAAAACCTATGTACCTCATGGTCTTGAACTTTCCTACCGACCACACGAAATGTGTTGTTCTCAACATGATGATAAATATGAACCTTGGACAAGCCACTCGATGTTCCACTTGGGACCCACTTTTTCATTTGGGAATCATACACAAGAACAGAAGCTCGTGCTGATGCTACTGATTGTTCACTACAGGAAAAAATATAATAGTAAAACTTAAATAAAAAAATTAACACTAAGCATAATGAATTGATACATTTAATTTTCTTTTCTACAAAGTAATGTGGAAATTTTGAAATTATCTAAAATACAGCATGTTAATACACTTATGAAAAAGTCAAAAACTGTGCAAGAAAAAATAAAATTCTTCCATGCTATGAACAGCTCGTCTCAATTTAAATAAAGATGAGGTTTTGACAATTTAATTCTGATCACATTAGTAGTCAAAATATATAAGTAATCATCAGTCAAGGGACGGGGGAATTCATATATAATTTGTTTGCAAAATCTACATTATACAAAGCCTGTTTAAAAAATAAAAACTAATGGAATTCTAAGAATTAAAAATGAAAGTTTTTAAAATAGAACCAGAATAATTTCATTAATATTTTCATTCAAAATTTACAGTCATAGTGGGGGAAAAACCATATATATATTTCAGGGTTTCAACTTTTTAAATAGGCTTTCCAGGCTATCAATAAGTTTATAACAGGATATATATATCTTTTAGTTTCCAGAATCAAATTAGTAGCACAAGTTAAAAGATAAATGTAAGCTTGTCTTAAAATTAAAATATCATAATATAACTGGTATCAATACAAAAGATAAATTGATTTTTGAGTCAATATAGAAAAACTGATAATTTTTAAATAACTTTTCTAACAAATACATGATTTTAAGATCTGATGAAAAAATAAAATCAATTTGAATTTTATTGCAAAACCAAAAAAACATGAGTGCAAATCTTTTTAAAAAACTGTTATAATTAGCAGAGAAGGGGGACTGTCACATAAATACAATACAAATTTTAAAATATTAATTTAAAGATAGCATGAATACAATATTTGTACTGTAATATTTTTAGAAATTGCTGACTAAAAGCATTCTTTATTAATAATCCATTCAAATTCTAATTTAGATATTAAAATAAAAATGTTATATTTCTATCTACAAAATATATTTATACAAAATTCAATAATTTTAGGCTTAATAAACTAACCTTCATAGCATCTAATATATACACATTTTTATTATTTTTGCAGATAATTTTTTTTTAAATCCCAAATTGCTTTATTTATTATAAGTATATTTATTCTAGATAAATATTTGAATATCAAATTCTTTAAAAAGAATAATTTTATTAGTGAGAAAAGATCATTTGTGCATTAATTTATGTGAATATTATACATACCATGAAATGAGTTATGATTGAGTTGTACAAACATTAGTTATGATCTTGGTTAAGTGTCAACAGGAAATTAGTATATAAGCATAATAAAGTAGGAAATGAAACATATTTAGGAAATAGTACAAAATAAAGATGCAAAATTTGAAAAATGATCACTTTAAAAAAAAAATTCAATGAAATTTCAATTTTTTAAAAGAACAATAAGAGCAAATTAATAAGATTATCAGTTTTTTTACTCATGCCTGATTTATACAGTCCTCCTCCAAACTAATGAATAGGGTCAATTTCTTTTCATTTAAAATTCATATAGAATATTCAAACATAAAAAAATTAAATATAATATTTCTTATATTTTAACTGTAAAAAGTGAATTTCCTTTTTGATTCATGCAAGTCATTCCTTATTCCACAGATTACCGGCTGAAAAATCTTTTACAATAAAAGAAAATGAAAAATCTCGTACAAAGACAAGTTACAAAATCTGCTAGCTTTAAAGATTTTTAAACCAATTGAAATATTTTTCAAACCTTATAAATAGTTTAATGAGCTCAAGATATATACAGTCAATTTTTTGTGAATGTTTTTATAGTATAATTATTATCAGAGCCTGACTAAGACAAAGGCATACAGGGTAGTTGCCCCAGTGGGCCCCCACACCAGAAAGGGTCCCCAAATTGAATAGAACTTGTCAAGTTCTATGCACGGTTTTTCATTACTATAGTAGTGAAGCAGAGGAAGGGCCCTAAATAAGTTTTAGCCCCAGGGCCCAATTAGGCTAAGTCAGGTCCTGATTTTGATATAACAGATGAAATCTTTCTAGATACAAAATGACATTTGACAAAAATGGAATGACACTTTTTTATTTTCGAGTTAATGAGAATTAACTTGAAAGCAATCAATGAAAAAATTTCAACTAATGTGTTTTATTTAAAGATTTAGAGAAGGCATAATTTAATAAACAGTTTGTTTTAAATACAATTATTATTTTTTTAAAAAAATAGAAGAATAGTTAACAAGACTTTACAAATAAGGTAGATAAATTTGATTAGTATTAATCCATAACGAAATTTATTAAATATGTATGTTAGAACATTTTAAAGGTAATTACAAAGTAACAAAATGTATATGGCTAAATTAATACAAATAATCCTCCAAAAGGGCTTAAGAAAAACCAAGGTATTTGACGGAAGTTCAGATAACAATTATAAAGATGTTAAAAAAATGAGGAAGCAAAAAGACAATTTTATTAAAGTTATAGGAAACATCTGCTCATTAATAATAAAATCATTCATTTTTTTTAAAGTAAATTATACGATTTCGATGCGAACATCCTCCCCTTGACACTACGCGCATTTAAATTAAAATAAACAAATCAAATACAATTCTATGATGCTTACAACATTTTATATAATTTTTGGGTAGTTTAGAATATCTATCCAAACAATAGTACAGTTATATTAACCAACCTCATTTTTGTATCGCCGCTTGAGTGAACAATTCGGCCGACTTAAGCCCCACTAGGTTAAACAAATGAATAAAGATAAGACTTCAAAAAAATGTATAAAATTTTGAATTCGACATAAAATATCATTGCAGTATACTTATACGATAAATATGAATATAATTGCAGAACTTTCAGCCACTATGAATGAAATAAAAATAACAAAATTGTTGATACTGATATCAAAGCATGGTAGAGTTGTATGTTTGCTGATCTTCAAACTATAAAAATAATTTTCCCATCTTTTTTTTTAATGAAATGATGTCGCACTAGAGAAAAAGTAAGAAGAGAGAAAAGATGAATCCAAGATCATCAGTCGCTGACTAAGACTGGATTTAAAAGAAAAAATTGTTAAATAATAAAAAAGATTCTACTAAAAAGTTACTTTTTTTTTCATGGCGCAAAATAATGATTAATTTGGACATAAACTTTTCTGATTGAAACAATCGTCAAACGCATTTGAATATCAAATTAACATAAACGTAGATTTAAATTCCACATTGGTTCAATTTTGGCCACAATACCTAACGCAGCAATCAAGAGTATATAGTATATGTCTGGCTGTGTGTGTAATGATACTTTACAATATAATTAAAATTCAATTAATTTCTTAATTTTTGTCTTAGTTTAGCCTACATTGATTGTATTTTAAAATGTTTTCTTATTTCCTGATCCAATTCCTTCAATTTTATTTAACTAATGCAACACGTGTTCTGTAAAATAACAGAGTTTAGCCGGTTCTCACGCTTTGAGTAAAGGAGGGAAAAAATCCTTAATGTTTGCAATATTCTTTTAAAGATAGCTAAATTTCACCTTTTTAAAAAAAATTTACACGTGCCAAAGAAATTCCTATTAAAATATCATTGTAGAAAATATCAGAACCAGAGACATTCGATTTGCTAAAATTGTCAAATCTGGCGAATTTCACGTAATTAATTCTTCCTTCTATATCAATTTTGCATTTCCTTGTAATTTATCAACGTTTTTTACAATTCCTAATTATGTAATTTAAAGTGGAAACAATTTCTTAACTACTAATATTTGCTATTGGAATAAATTATGGAACACTCAAAAACAACAGCCTTTAAATATTTGAGACATAAAAAAAATTATCATTCTAAAATAGATACTTTCTTTGCCTTCGATTTGATCAATAAAAATGAAAAATTCAATTTTAAGAAAAAATTAAAATAAAATTCTCTGCAAAACCAAAATTGCTCATGAATGTTCTTGCTAATTTGCTTCAATATAAGGATTTGGGCATGCTCTATTTTCAATAAAAGTTCGATGAAGAATTTTTCGAAAGCAAAATTTGTTATACCAATACCTGCTACATGTTTTGTGTTACTATTTTTTAATTTTTAATTTATTTTTCTTTCAATGTTTTGATGTTATATTTTCTACTTTTAATAAATAACTGGCAAACTAAGCAAATTCTATTAATATTTATATTTTTAATTAATTTTTTAAATAATTATACAATAAATAATGAGGAATTCCATATCAACAATATGGCTCAATTATTTGTAAAAAACCGAATAGTGTATAACATTGTGGAAACAAAAATGTGAATTTTACGTTAAGTAATACTGGCAAAACTATGTTACAAATTTAGCTTGCCCACTAATTATTTTTAGCACAAAAATAAATCTGCAAAAATGAAACAGAAATAAAATTTTAAAAAAATTAATCGTATACATTTATAGGTAAAATTTTGCTTTTGAAAAATTCGTCAAATTTACAGGATATTTTACTTATTTATAGGATGATTTATAGAATATTTTATTATTCCTTTTAACCTCCTATATTTTAAAGTGGTATTACTTTTTAATACAGCTTGCATAATTTATTTTAATAGCAAATCTTAGTCAGAAATGAAATAATTCCTTCTTCGATTTCATGTAATACTTGTAATTGGATGTTGTTAAAAAAGGTTTAAAATTAAAAGGACAACTCAAAATTAGATGTAGAAATGAAATACTCCCAATCAAGCCGAAATGTTTTCTACCTCCTCGTCAAGCTTCTGCGGGGAGTTCAAAAACACCCTGTATGGTATGATAGAATAATCCGGCTGGTTCCATTTGTGTATGGTCTTGTGAATCATAAAACCCTTAATTCTGTACCATTAAGTTATTATGATTTCATTTTATTTCCGTAAATAATCTGTATTCTTTATAATTACAATGTAGTTTGTTTTACATTCTTGTTTTATTGCATCATTCTATATCTGATAGCTATTTTATTGCTACCTAGCCGTCTGTAGTGATCAACTTTAGGTTAACCAAGAATGATGTTTCCTAAAACCTTTGATTAAATATTTCTTGTAACTTTGTCTTAGAGATTTCCTTAGCAAAATGTTTTTTTAATTTCAAGTTTAGATGCAGATGAATCTCGTACTATTTAAGAGGTTTTCTGCCTTTTTATTCATTATGCTAAATTAGGAATAATTATCACTAATTTTCTGTTATTTCACTTAAAGTCTGAGCTTTAATTTAGAACGGAATTTCAATTAGTTATGAAATTAAATTTTATTTATAATCAAAAATTTTTTAAAAATTTAGTAACATTCTCAGATCCATAGTAACATAGTCAGTAACATATCCAAACATGAAAAAATAATTGTCTTAATGTAGAAAAATGGAAGAAAAAAATCAGAATGATTTATTTATAGCAGCAATGAAAACGCGTTGAGCTTCAGGTCAGCAATATATTTATATTGTGGTAAAATAAAATAAATTTTTTTAAGAAAAAAATTACTAAAAGCTGACAAAAGCAAAACTATACGGAAATTTATGTAAAAAGATAACTTTTCAAACTTTAAAGTTTTTTCCTGTTACATTTATCATCGTGTACTGTTATTAGACATTAGAATGAAAAAAATATCAAAATTGTGCTCCATTTTCAGCTAAATTTTTAATCATAATTTTTTTAAAAAAAATTAAAGAACACTATATTAAACGTTTTGGTTATAGAGTGATAGCCATACACCTTTATTTAGTAGAGTAACAACAAATCACGCACACGTGAACGTGCGCACACATGTTTATTTGTATTATTAACAAAAGAGATAACAAGAATATATAATTTAGGTGAATTGAAGGTGTTTGAAGGTGTTTTCAAAATAAGAAATAATAGTTTTCTCTGTGAATATAATCGTTCCAATTCCAGCTGGGAAAATTGTAAAACATTTCAGAAAAAATAATGATAAAAATAATTCTAAAAAAATCCTCCGTCATGCCATCATGTGCCCCAATGTCTTCCTTTCAATTACTATAAATTTTATTTTTTAGGTGATTGTTTTAAGCATTAAAGGATTTAAAAATATTATCATTTTTTTTCCACAAAGGGGGATTATGTTGTATAGTAAAATCGTGTAATTATTTATACTTGCTTTATGTGAAATTCACTAGCGATATTTAGAAATATATATATATATATATATATATATATATATATATATGCATTCAAGTCCTGGTTATGGAACTCTTTCTAACAATATTCATCCACTAAAATAAATAGTTCTTATCGATTAGATTTACATTCTTCTGCAGTTATGTTCATTGTCGGAAAAGAACCGACATAGCCTTAATCTTTTGGATAAGAAATATGTCACGAATACAATCAAATTTATTTTTTACTTTTCCATATCGCACACGTGTTTCCACAGTGACACAAGTCAGAAACTCTGTACTTTTCAGTAATCGCATTGATAAGAATTGGATAAATAGTTCTCTATGAAACAATAAAAGTAGTGAAAAAAACTAGCACTGAATCTGGTCCATCGGAAAGAATTTAGTCGATATCAGATATTTAAAAACAAATTTCATACGATAAAGAGTAATATTTTATTCCTTTTTACTATTTATTACATTGAGCAGATTAGTGCAGTAAAGGCCTAAGGAATGCATGGAATACATAATTATGTTTTTAACATAATATCAATTTTCAGTTATAGAAATAGTCACATTATTGATGATAATGAAAATAATTCCTTCATTTCATATATAAAATTGAATTTTTGATTATTCGTATTTAAGGCGCTGCAGCACCGTTCATCCGATAACGATAAAAGTTTGCCAATTTATTTCTTGTATTTGCGAGGATTATGGGCATGTTACAATTATTATATCTAATATATAAAAATGTTTCTTCGTGTTTAATGCGTTACCTTACCGTTTATTTGATTGCGATAAAATTTTAACAATTTATTGCTTGCATCTGCGCTAAGGTTATAGCTAGAATGCAATTATTAGCCTTTATCTTGCACATAAGCAAATCGTTACAAATTGAAGATTTACGTACTTCAGAATCTGATTAACATGATGCAAGAATCGAAATATAACGTTTAAGGGCTTGCTACCAGATCACGTGCATCAGAATCAGAAGACAAATCTGCGACAAGAATTGAAAAAACTATTCTTAACGGGAATTCGAATGGCGCTGTGTTCATTCCACGTATTCCCATTTCCCCAATCGACATGCATTTTGATTTCAAACGGCTGCATTCCCCATTCAACTTAGATTCTCGATGATCATCAAGAAGGCGCAAGGTATATCACTTCAAGTGTGCGGATTAAATCTAGAAAATCCATGGTTTTCACATTGCCAGTTGTATTTTGGAGGCTTATGAGTCGAACAACCATTAAATTTATTTGTTTTGCTGAAGACGGAAAAATTAAAACGGAAAAAAGCTGTCTATCCTAAAGTACTTGAATAATGAAGTAAAAAAAAAAGAATATATATTATTTACGCTTCTCCTTTATATATCATTCAATTTCAGTGAATGTATTCATTGTCCACAAGAAAATAAAAATCATCCTTTCTATCATTTCGACTTAAGCAAGACAGCCATATCAAATTTTAATCGATATTTCCAAAATTATTTATTTTGCGGCAACAACGCGACAGGTACCAGCTAGTAAGTTTATAAAATATAACTTGGTAGAGAAATTGATAGAATAAGGTTACAATATAGATTTTTGTCCATTTTCTAATGTTTTATAAGAAATTCATTGATAGTCGATAATATTGATTTTTAGCTAATTCTGATACAAAATACAGAATGTTTAAGGAGATAAGTCGTTCTTGCCTAGAACTAGACCTCAACTAATTCTTGAAAATTCTGCTTGTAGATGCGATGACAATTGGTAAGGTTGCATCAATATTTACTTCTCCCCACAAAGCTCACAGAATAGTTTGTAAGATCAAGTATAAATTTCAGAACAAAATTTAGTTGTAATTCAACTAAATAATTTTTAAATAAATAATTGTAAATTTAATAATTAATTTAAATATTGGTATTGTAATGGAAAGTACAGTCAACACCTCCTAATGAAAAGATGTAGAATTATTTTTTCAATAGATTATGTTTTTAATACATTGTCAGGTAGGTACTTGGAGTTTGAATTATGTGAACCAGTTTGTTCCATTATATAAAATTCAAAGTATTCATTCTTTTTACTGCTTCTCTAATTTCCTTTTCATGATAACAATTAAATATATAGCGTCTATTTGAATAAATTTTAATATCATTTTAAGAATGAATTTTTAACTAAATATATTCAGTGAGCTCCAAAAAGATTGAAACGCAGTTTGATTATTAACCTATTAAAGGTAAGAAGGCATTGTAAATTGCACAGTAGTTCAAAATAAGGTACGAAATAAGAAACTGATAGTTAAAAAAAATTCCGGTTAAATTTTTATGCAACAACTCTACACAAATTTAGTTAGTTAATTTATGCAACAGCATCATTATAAAAAACCCAAAAAACAAACAAAAAAAACCCACTCGTACTTCTATTTTTAAAACTGAGTGAGGTATGTTTAATTCAAAATGGAACTCTCTACATAGGGGAAATATACCAAAATAAAAATAAAATTTGTGACGTATTACAAAAAGACAAAATTCATAATGATATTTATATTAAAACCCTTTTTGCCTCTTTAGGGCGAATTCGTCTCATCGACAAATACTCATAAATTTTTTTAATAATAAGACAACCATTTTTATTTATAAAAATTTAAATACAAAATATATAAGTAAGTAATTTACTTCCACATTTATAATAACTTTTCAGAACAATATTCTAACAAATTAGATAACAAACGATTTTTTTCCTTCAATTTAACTGTAATTTAACCATTTCATATAATTATGTTTAAATATTTTTTTAAACGGTATAATAAAACACAGACGATTTCTTTTTCAATTTACTTATTAATTCGTGGAATTGTTTATTTTCAGAACAACTTTGTCAAACTTTTCTTGTTCATTTAGATAAAGATAAGAAATCACTCAGTAATATTTAGTTTTATATTATGGTATTAAGAGCATCGCAAAACTGTTTAGTATTATGGTATTTTTAAGGAATGACGAGAGATTTGAATAATCAATGAATTATTCTAAGTACAATAAAAAAAAGAAAATGGAAACTTCCAAGAAAGTTGGACTGCGATATTCGAATTTACCTGAAATTTCACGCAAATTTGTTCGTCGTATGATGAGAAGATTATGAATTACTGATTCATTTTATCAAAAAGCTGTCCCTGCGATAAATCGATTGTACATGTAAAATGAAGAAATGACTTTATTTCATATTTTTCTGCCAATCTTTGGATAAACATCTGGAAGGTAAGTGAAATAAATCATCAAAGCTTTATTTAAGAGCATTTGGATTTTTTTTGACTCATGTTATCGCATTTTTAATCTAAAAATTTGTAAATGGCCCCTATTTGTACTAAAGAAAAAAGTTTTAAAAGTTTAGAAAATGTTAAAAGTATTTTTTTTTTTTGTATGATGTTTCAAAGATACAGTTATATGATTTCTTTCTTCTAATTACATCTTTGAATGCAAAAGAAAAATTTTCTAACTGTCCGAATTTATTAAGAAGGTTCCCATGAAAAATGAAACAAAAAAAAAAAAAAAAAAATTGAAACTGTTTGAAATTTAATAGGAAACTTTTTTTTATTAATGTTGTCTTATTTTGAGCTATTTTGAAATTTACAGTGCAAGCTTGTCTCTAATGGATAAAGAATTAAAACGCGCTTCAATCTTTTTGGGGCACTCTGTATACCAAATTTGCAGTTTTTAACATATTATTTCCACAGAAGTTATTTAAAATTAAAATTCATTATTTAAACTCCTCTATCTATTTACTTTTCTTATATAATTTTAAACAAAAAAGTTTTATGTTGTTTCTATTCTATATATCTTTATAAACAATATTCCGAGTATGTGTGGATACTTTATTAATTTCAGTATTCATTAAGAAATATTTGAAGCATCTGAAGATTTTTTAAAAGAAGGTAACGTAATAAATTGGTACACTCTGATCAAATAATGACTTTTGCACCTATAAATCACAAACAAACCTGAAGTAGTACACGAAAGAAAGCAGTTTTCGCGTCCCGTTATAAACTCGACTTTCTTCTAGAGTAGATCATTAGTTATTAAATCTTATTCAATAACTCATTTCATAGTTTTTGTAATTTTTAATCGTTTTCTCTTGTTTCTTTAGAAATATGTATGCGATAAGTTAAAAATCTAAAAACGTCATCTTTTAAATTACTTGCATCAAAATATAACAGAATGCTTTCGCTATTTCTTTTGGGACTGAAGTAATTAAATTATTTTTAATTGCATTTTTATTAGAAACATTGATTATTACCAATTCTATTTATCATGGCAATTTCTAAAAGTATCTTCTAAAAATTTCTAATAGAGGGGAAAGAAATTAGTTAGAAGAATAATCTTACAAAAGAAACTGTTTGTTGCGTTATTATACTAACAATTATTATTCTAGAGATTATATAAAATGAGTGCAGTTAGAAAAGTGATTAAAAATAATGCTCATAATAAGCAGAAAATAATTTTCAGAGATATACTAAAAATAAAAAGAATAAGTGGGTTTTTTTACCTGCCTATTAGCAAATGGAGTAACAATCTTTTTGTTTGAAATCTTTTACTTTCATCTCAAAATTAACTAACCTCGTCTCCATGCTAAGTGGATTTAAAATGTTTTAAAACTAATTGTTTGAGGTTTCTATAAACTTCCTAGGTACTTTCAGGTTCATATGAATACATTAGTAATGACATTTAAGTATTCAACTTAACTATCAAAGCATTCCTTGCTCTTTAAATTGGATTATTGCCAGGTTATAATCAGCGAGTCTTTCATGACACTTCCGTTTTTTTTTTTAACATTATAATTCATCTTTGTTTCAGGAAAATTTGTTTCTATTTATATAGTGTCGGCACATTGATTTCAATTAATATCAGATACATTTAATTTGTTTGACTGAGACTAATTGCATTCTTAGAGCAGTGAGTGAAATTTTGAAATAAATATGCTCAAATTGCTTGTATTCATATAATTTGATCAAATTCCCTCCTTTCCACGCATAAAATGTTGTTGTGCAAAATACTTTTAAATAAATTAAAGTTGTAATTTTTTTATTTTAACAGATTAATTTTTAATATGTAAATTGAAATCTTATATTAATATTAATAAAAATGTGGTTTAAATAATAATTTTTTTTCGAAATTTGTCTATTTTTACCATAACAGATACATTAATTGATTTCATATTTAAGTTATGAATTTTAGATCCTATATATTTTTGAAAATTTGCCTCTATTTAGAAGAAAAGAAAGAAAAACTCACTTTTAGAATTTACAATTTTTGAAAATGTAGAAAGAAAAATGCAATTTTTAGAATTTATAATTTTAAAATTATAGAAAGAAAAATCCAATTTATCATTTCGCATATTTTGATATCTACAATTGATTATAATTATAATTCATTTGAAATATATTGTTATACTTTTGCATTTTTTTTATTTGTATAGCCTCATAATAAGTAATAACAGGAAATTAGTTAGATTCCTTATAGAAATACCACTTATTATGATGGTGCTCGTGATAGGCTTCGATAAAATTTCTACACTGGTTATGAGGCCATAGAATTAAAATACTGAAAACAGTAAGATAATTCAAATTATAGCCTCTTCATGATGAGCAACTTATGCATTCAAAGTTTTACAATTTTGTTATTGCTTACATATGACACTTTATTAGGACATTCTCATTAGTTGTTCATTAGTTTCCTTTCCATCTTTCATTCTTACGGTTCAATCCCCTTTCGGAATTAGAAGTGTAAATTGCAGACGAGGATAATATTTTTTAAATCTCTAAAATATACAAATTTATATTTACTTCCAGCACATCGAACATAAATTTTTTTAATGTTATATTCTTATAATAACGCGACAATTTGAATGTTTGATAATCAAACAGTTTTATTAATTAATTTCTGAACAGGAAACTTTTTTTCTCCTTGTAGAAAAAGGAATTTGTTGCATCCAAATAAAAGTGAGTTGTTTTTCTTCAACATGATGTATGTATTGTGAAATGAGAAGTTCAGATACTGTTTCATGCGTTTTTTATTAATAATACAGTTACATAATTTTAGGAATTTACTAATATGTTAAATCTTTTGTTTGGCTAAATAAAGAACGAATTAATTCTTACACCAGCCTTATTTATTAATTTGTATTATTTGCAGTATTTTTCATTAACATCATTAGCACATTCCTGAAAGATAAGAAAAAACAACATTTTCATTATACCAGCATTACATCAAAGAAAAATAATTAATGTGACAACTGTGCAAAACAATAATCTAAAATGCAACGTAATAAAAAAAACTGCAGTGCATTTGATCATTGCTCTTTCAGTTTTACTCAGGAACTTAAACATTGAAGATTCATTCACTGGGGTTGCAGAACTGCAGCACCTCAAAAAACTGTTTTTAAGAACTGCATTTTCGAGTTTCTTCTTTTTTTCGTTTCTTTAAAATCTGTTTGAGTATTTTTCCACTCTCAAAGTTCAATGTCAATTGGTTTATTTATTTATTTTTTACTCTGAGAGAGTTAAGTAACTCTTTTTCATTCTGATATAAGTGGAACCAATAAGGAAGAAAAAAAAAAGCATGACGACCTGATCAACGAGCAGTTTATGAAGGCATGAAGGCCCCCTAATCAATTATGGCTCATCTAAATTCCAAAGTGATTTATCTAAATTCCGAAAGCAGGCTTTTCTCCCTATAAATTTAAAGACATTAAATCTGCAATGAAAACATACCCGATTCAAAGAGTGGCCAGATATCTCCTTTTTCCCCAACATCATCCAAAGTTCACCTACATTCTCAAAATATGCCCCCCCCCTTTATTTTCTTACATTGGTTGTTAACTATTCGGTTTCGTTTCTTGTTGCATCGATAGAAACGCATCTAAATATTGTTTGACAACGGATTCTGAGACGACCGCCTGTCGACGACTCCATCTAAGTAAAAGGTAAGACGCGGAATGATGAGTGCATTTCTGGTATTCTATTGAATTTGGATTTCTCCATTAGGTACTAATAAATGAAAACACCTCCTCCCTTCACCTTTCTTTCTCCCCTATTTTGATGAATTAAACCAATCCTAACACACGCGCAAAAGCGTGGAGGGTTTTGCAGTCCGTTTGTGCATCTTGATTTCGGCTCTATCAGTTTGGATTTTATATT
Source organism: Argiope trifasciata (assembly GCA_026543055.1). NCBI lineage: Eukaryota > Metazoa > Arthropoda > Arachnida > Araneae > Araneidae > Argiope > Argiope trifasciata. Next base: position 509,990 of record JAPMOQ010016726.1, read on the forward strand.
AAGACAAGGTTTTGCTTAAGTTTATCTATTGTTTGTTTCAGTATTTAGACAACCTTTTTTTGATAATTGTATCTCACTAAGGAGTGGAACAAAGGAAGGATATGCGTATTTCCAGAATTGACTTTATTTGTAAATGCGAACACCCCCTTTCATTTTTCTTCTCACTCCTATTTTGTTGAATTAAACCTATCCTAACACATATGCAGAAGCACGGAAGGTTTCGGAATCCGTTGGAAAACAATATATAGGTGTCTCGCGAAAGAAACTGTGATTTTACACATCTATACTTATAATAAAGCTCAATGTGTGTGTGTGTGTGTGTGTGTGTGTGTGTGTGTGTGTGTGTGTGTGTGTGTGTGTGTGTGTGTGTGCGTGTGTGTGTTGGCGCTCTACAGGCCAGACCGTTGGACCTACAGCTACCAAATTTGGTACATGTATACCTTGGAGGTCGGGAATGTGCACCTCGGAGCCCTTTTTTCGAATTTTTAATTAGAATTTCAATTAATTAAAATTTAAGCAAAATTTCGACGTTTTTCCGCTATAACTTCCGAAAAAATTATCGGGCAAACATGATTTTAACATCAATTTACAGATAAAAAAATTAGCTTTCTAATGGTATCAGTGTTTTAATGTATAACTCAAGCTTCTATTTTTAACGAATTTTTAAAGAAATATTTTAACCATGTTTTTTTGAGCAAGTGACTGGATAAAATAAAAGAAAACAATGACGGAAGTTCAAATAATAAAAATAAAAAAATAAAAAACGATCATCGTAAATCAAATCTAAAGGAAATGATACTTTTAGCACGTGACTGGATAAAATAAAAAAAACATAAAATATGATATTTTCTTTAAAAAATAAGTGCAAAGCAAAGGTTTCTATAATCGTTTGCAATATCTATATCATTAATTCCATAAATTATCTTTGTTTACAGTAAACCTGGTTGAATTTAGACAGGATATGCATTGAAATCCCGACTTAATGGCATATTTCTATAATTGTTTGTAATATCTGTATCATTAATTCAATTATTTTTTCCCTTTTTCGCTTTCTTTAAAAAACATATTTAACATTTTGGCAACATCTCAGAAAAAAACATTTTTAATATTTTGGAAGCATAATCGATAAATTGTTAGAACATTAAACTCAAAAAGTTTTTTCGAATAAAGTTACCGACTCTTTAACTACTAATAACTGAATCTTTTAACTTCAACTATTTCTTAAATTTTGGCTAATGAATATGTGATTTAATTGAAAATTTTAGAACGCATTACTCTTGGCGAACCAGCTGGTCGCCAAAGGCGGCTAGTACACAATAAAACGTTTTTTTAAAAATAATTATTAGAGTTTTTTTCTATTTTCTGTTCATGCTGACAGTATCATATAGCGGTATCTCGTAAATTGTTGTGGTACTTGCATTGTTGCTATAGGATGATAACCGACTGGTACTTGAAAAATTTGCCAGATTTATCTGACTGTGTATACATTCGATTCATATCCAATAACAATAATAAACTGTTGTGTTAACCAATTCGAACAATATGCTAAACTAAATGCATTCATGATTTTTTATTTAAACGATAAGCTCTTATGTTGGTAAGATTGAAGCATCTTCATATGTAATCGGTATGTGATTCGTATCTACAGATTTTCTACCGTAAAAAACATGATTTTACTAAAAAAATAAATAAATGCCGAACGAAACTTGGTTTCCCAAGAACTTTGAATAAGTTAGCAGAACTTTGAATGGGTCACCCATTAAATGATGTTTATACCCTCCCAGAGCAATTACATGATTATGTAATTGTGTCTAATTCAAAGTTTCTACGTTTGACTTAAACATATAGTGATTAGCCAACCTAATTTCTGCAGTATATCAATACCAAGGTAAAATTAACGGTAGAATACCATCTATTCAAAATATTCTTAATAGCATTCATGTATTAAAAAACATTTTTTTAACTCACCTGGAACTTTTGGAGAGATTTTTTATCTTCATCAGTCAACTGGAAAAAGAAAAAGTTCTTGAAAATTGTGGCATAATGAATAAGAAATTTTCGGATAGGGACAAAATAATGAGAATAAAATATTTCGAATGGATAATACTTGATATAAACAACCTAAAAAATTTAGTCTTAGCGCATAACAATATTAAAAAAAATTAATTGTCGGGTGGTTATAATCAGTGGTAATTGAAATTTTATCTACTTTAAGGGACGCACGCACTTTAAGGGCGTGAAAACATGAGATTCCTCCACAAAATTGGATTTAAAAGTTCATAATTCAACACATTATGATTCCATAATGAAGGGCAAGTCTTTTTGTCTTGTAATTTAGCAAGACAAAAAAAAAAAAAAAAAAAAAAAAAAAACTACAGATAAGGATTATTTTAAAGTCTACAATAACTCTGAGAAATAAAAGAGAAAAAAATAAGTTCTTCTAGATTTGATGATAAATCAAAAGTGAAACTGTAAAAATTAAATTCTTAAGATTAATTAAAGTTAAATCGGAAATAAGGTAAGTATATGCAAGTAATATAAAGAGAATTTTATTATTGTACTTTCAATACTATGATATATGGTTGTATTTTTTAACTTGGAAATTTGATCTTTCGACTCACATAAAAATATATAGTCATTAGTTGATTAAATACGTGTACTCCGGTGTCTCTAAACATGGACGCCACGGCGCTCTGAAGAATTTTGGCTTCTTCATAATAGCCATGCCTTTTTTTTTTTTTTTTACATTTTTAATTCAAATTGAAAAGTCGTCATATTTTTGCGGAGTATCTACTTAATAAGATTCTCACCTGAATTGTTAAATATTCTTTCAAATGTTAGTTAGGATCGAATGGGTTTAGGATCCATTTTATGCTATAATTGCTTCAAAAGAAAGCAATCAGATTGTCTTATGATAATTCATTTAAATTAAATTCAGAAACGTAGAGTGAGCTTTGTTTTGATTATTAATAAAAGATGAATATCCACTTTTAAATGCACTGTCTCAGAAAATTTTATTCCAATTTGCTGCTTCTTAATTGTGCGAAGATGCGTTTCTAGCAACTGATGTTATAAAATTTTATTCCACGATTTGAAAGAAAAGAAAAAAAAAAAAAAAAAAAAAAACAGGCAATATTAGCTTTATCCATGTTTTAAATTATTATATGTATTAAAATTTGTTTAATAAATTATTGCATAACGTAAAATGAGATTTTTTTTTTATATTTTTGGTCTTAACTATACAAAAATCATTTATTATTTTCTAAATCGTATTGTTGGAGTTCAATATGTTGACTCTGGAAAAAATCTGGATTAAGATGAATCAATGTTGTTGAATCTTTTAACTTGTGAATAAGATTTGAGAAGAAATAAGTCGGCAAATAAAATTATGCTTATGGGTTATAAAACTATTTAATTAATTAATAAACTCACTGTCTTGTAGTAGTCATAAAAACACTCGTAGACCTGGAAATATAAAACATTAGTATGATTAGTAAAGTACATATAAAATGGTATAACACCCTGAATACATAAAATTGTCATATCACTAATTTTAATGAGAATTAAGTTTTTCACATATATTTATAATTATCCTTATATGAAAGCTAATATAACATATTTATCTTCGATTCGTCAATAAATATAGTCAATAATAAAAATGTAAACAAGAACTGCGACATTAATGAAATAGCTAAACAAATTTCTAGAGAAAAAAAACTATAAAATAATAAGTAAATCCACTGAAGTATCTGATTTGGAACGAAAATATTCATTTGTGATATTTTAATACAATATTTAGGTATACATATCTAAACAAGATTATTTTTGTAATTATTAATACAATCTATAAAAAAGATTTTCTTCTTTTCCTGAAAAAAAAAGATCTTTTAATTAAATCCCACGCCAATTATCCAAATTGAGCCTGGTCCTAATTAATCTGGGTCGCGGTGGCCTGGTGGTAAGTTCTCGGCTCGATTCCGACCGAAGAGCCGTCGTGTGAGTGGGTCTCTTGCATGTTAAATCTATCAGGCCAAACGTCCTCCCGCTGGTGTGGCGTGATGTGGAGAGGGGAGTGCCAGTTCAGGTGTCGTCCTCGTCATCTGATCGTGGTTCAAAATGACGAGGTTCGTTCTAAAATAGCCCCCGTGTTGCTTTAAATGGGACGTTAATATAACGAAACTAAACCTAATTAATCTAGATGATCATATGTTCTACTTTGCATGAAATGATCAAGAGGATCGAACGAAGTTTCAAAAAAATCTTTTTCCTATTTACAGTTCTTTTGCGTCTATCCTAAAAACGGTCACTTGATACTTTTATAAATTTTATTTATAAAATAGAACGTTAGAATAATCTGAAGCTTCTACGCGTTTCTTAAGGCTATTCTATGAGATTTCGATGGAAAGAAAATTCCTTACATAAGAGAGGAAGCCTTAGATGGAAGTTCCGAAAATCATGGAATAGCAACATGCATAATTTACATTTATATTAAGCATGTACATAAAGTATTTTATAATATGATTATGGCTTTAATTGGATATTAACAAGTTTTGTGTTTGGAATTCAAGTTAGAGCCAAATGTATGGGACAGTCCATTTCGGAAATTGCTTGGGAATGCAACATTCTTATTTCACAGTCAAGAATGCGCCAAGAATCGGTAATTTTCAAACATTATATCCTGTCATGAATAGTGCAGTAGCCGATCGAATCTGCTTAATGATTGAGATCAGTGACGTGTGCGTAGAAAACAGTGTTATCAGACAAGCAACACTTCGTCAAATAATAGAAACAATAAATACAGGACATTCGCCAATTGTGTTCGTGAAGAAAATGCATCTAAATTTGGCGTTGATGGGATGTAGTAACAGAAGATTGACTTGAATACCCTTATTAAAAAATTACTTCGGCTACAGTGCGTTTGGGTTGGACTCGAGATCATTGGGAAAACGAGGCTTTGTTCTAATCAATCTAATAGTTCAATTTAATCTAATTGTTAAGAGATGATGATAGAATTAAAGTGTGGCACAAACCTCATGAAGTCATGGATCTACACTGTTAACAGACCTCTGTGAAACTGTGGATTTTTACATGGCATCTATAGGGTGCTCAGATCAAATTAAATTAATCATGATTGGAAATATTTGTGTTCAGTTTTGATCATTGTAGCCATTCTTTGATTTCACGAATTTGAAAAAAGGTGAAATTTCTCAGGATGACATTGTGCCATATCACCAAGCCAAAATGTTCGCCATTTGTTTGAGGAAAGTGCAGGACAATTACAGGGAATGATTTAACCATTTAGACATGAATCCTATTGAACATATATGGAAAAAGATCGAAATGACAGTTTATGCATAAAATTCTGCATCGACAAATTTTAGTAATTGTATATGCCTGTTGAAACAGCATGATTGAATATTTCTTTAAAGAAGTACTGTAGATTTGTTGTGTTCAAAACTATGTCGATTAACTGCACTTTATCTGGAAGAAGGTTCAACACAATATTAGCAAGTATTTGTAATGACTTGATCGCTACCGTTCAAATGAGCGAATGGAATTCCAGATAAATATTTTTCACAGTCCTATATATTTACAAAAGAATAATTTGCTCTAATCTAGGCTAATATTCAATTTTACACAACATTTGTCGGCTGAAGGTCTATAAAGAAAAAAAAAAACGTTTCGGGAAAGAGTTCTCCATTAAATACAAGAAAAACACCACAAGACTCTAACAGGGTGCTTGCCAGAACCGCTTCTAAGGTGGAGCGTCGAAATCGGAGTTCGCAATCCAGAAGTCTCTCTCTCTTCCCATACCAACCGGAATTTTCTCGCTGTCCAAAGTCGACCTCCTCAAACTCTATTCGCTCACGTCATCTTTTCATCAAACAGCTCAAAATTTCACTATTTGTGGAGCCACATGACGTGGGATCTGACCATCAATGACGCGTCCTAGCAATGGAACACTTTGGAACAGGTGTCAGTGATATTCCTTCACAAAGGGACCGCCTGACATAAAACTGTTGGAGAACTTTCCTTTGAAGAAGCGACAAGCTCCATCCCCACAATGAACTTTACGGCTGGTCTAACGACCAGATACGAACAATCGGTGAAAGAGATTCACCATCTTGAAAGCTGGCGGCGTTTAACAATGGCCTATTGAGAGCAGCTGTCGGAAAATGTCGCTAATCGTGAATGGGCCAGCGGAACTTTACATATATGATTTGATAAGGTAATAGGATTATAGTATATGATTTGATAAGGCAGTATAACTTGCTAAGGACAGTACACTGTACTTTTAAAACTTTTTTATGAAATAAATTATTTGATGGTTTGGTATTTCAGCCTTAATTTCAGGACAGACAAGTTTCAAATACGATACTCAAATTTCTTTAAATTCCATCTACTTTTTATGTGGCTTGATGATTTCATCATTTATGATATTGAATATCTCCCCCTTCCTCACTGTTGGGATATGGATTTTAGAAAGGGGAAGACTAATTCCGATGTTAATCATATATAAATACGATTTCATATTATGAGGTCAATATCGAAATAGTCTTTTTGTAGCTAAAACGGCAGGTTAACAATTAAATAAAGAGGTTATATATTAAATTAACTGCTTATGAATATAACTATTCAGAGATATTAGGAAATACAAATCATTTATCTAAAGTCTTAGCTCATGAAATATATAAAGTAGAACACGAGATCCAGTAATTCCTGAAAACATAGCAACAACAACATCTGTAATATCTACAAAGAAAAGTTTTGAGAGGTTTCCAGCGCACATCCACATTGCTTCGTTTTCTTTTCTAATCAGTAAAGATGATTAATGACAGGATTTGATATTTTATGGTATTAAACCTGCACAACACCTTCTATTTAAAAGAGACCATAAATGAAGAATTCCTATTATTGCAAATATGAAATGATAGAAGCTCCTTTCTCCCCAAGATTTGTCAGAATAATTTATAACCTTTTATTTCAAAAACCCTTTATAGGAAAAGACAGAAATAATAAATAAGGAAATATAAAAACATACTTTACTGATCGTTTTTGGATTTTCGCAGTAGTATTTCCAACGCTTATCACCAGCTATTACTTCTTCTGGGAGTACCTTTGCCACGCATTCTTCGGTAATGTTCTTTGTCTGCATGAATTAAAATTAAAATGCATTAGAGTTATAATATTCATAATTTTAAAGCATTAGAATTAGAAAATTAATGTTTATAAGAGATTTAAGTAACAAGGCCAAATTTTAAAAACATTCTGTTGTTTATTTTTACAGCATATGTAATTTTTTTTGATAAATGTACTTCAATATTTTCTAGATTAGATGATATGTAGGAATACAGAATTAATGAAAATATGATTTTTAATAGAATTACTATTGTGTTTGTGCCTCAGAAATCTTTATTCTGTAAACTTAAAAACGTTATATTAAACTCTGTTTAATACTTTCGAACTGTATTAAATTCTATTTGTAACATCGATTTCCTAGTTAAAAAGAAAAAAGCTGCACCCCTTTTAAGTAAGGATATTGATCTTGAAATATTAGTTAGTGATGAAAAAATAATTCCAGAAGTAAACATCATTTAAAAGGTGAAAATCTGAAAGGTGAGTTAAAATTCGTTTCAAAATTTGATAAAGATTTACTATATTAATCTCAAGATCACAAACTAAATTTTGTTTTACTTTAGCCAGAGTTTCCATAACTGTGATCGCAATCTGCAAGCGAGTTTCTGGCCAATTTTTGATGAAAGATTTTAAGCCATGGGAAACAATTCCTTTCTCAAATAAACTGCGCAATTATTGAAGCTTTTCAATCTAGCTTATCCCACGCACATTAAGTGAAGTGAGCTTGGTTATTCCACGCCATACCAACTGTATTAAGATATATATTTCACGTCATCACATTTTTTCTTCTATCTTTTTAAGCCGGTCATTCAAGATCATTCCAAGCCGTTTCACTCCAACCCTCTCAAGGAATGTCTTGATAAAATACATGAATTCATGCTTCTATCCTTGCCCTCATCAAAGGTTTCTGCCCCCTCTTCCTCTACATTTAGAGAATATTCAATCCAAATGGTTCTAGAAAAAATAGGTTCACAAGGTATGGGCTGTACTCCAACCTTCCAATCCATTTTCTGTCGATTTCGATTGATTTTTCACATGTCATCCTTTCATTGCCATGGAGGGATTATAAATGTCCGATTTTAGATCTTCACCAACTTCATCATCACTATAAAATCAAAATAAAAAAAATCTTTTTGATTCGTTGAATGATCTCGCAGGCTAAATTAAAGCGTCAAGCTGCTTTTGCAGTTAAGTCAGCGAATGCATAGATTTACTGAGATTTTAGTCGGCCTATTATTTATGCCAATGTATGTAAATAAAGCCTTTTATGGACTAAAAAGATTTTTTTAACCCTCACTACTATTAAAAAATACAAAAATTTTACTATATAAAACCTTAATTAGACCAGATGGTGACGTATGGCTCAGAGACATGGACTTTGACCAAAGCAGGAGAAAAAAAATAGCCGTTTTCGAAAGAAAAATTCTGCGAGTTATTCGTTGTCGGATAGAAATCCCCAATGTTTGAAGAAGAAAATATAACTTTGAGTTATATATGAAATTCATAGAGAGCCAGATATTATAAAGTTCATAAAAATAAATCGTAGTAACTGGACGGTTCATATATTTAGAAATGATGATTCCTTACATAAAAAAGGAAAAATTCTTTTACATAAACTTCTAACAAGCAGGAAAAGAAGTAGATCCAAACTAAGACGGATGAAGTCAGCGGAGAGAGACTTTCGAGTTTTCCCCAAGAAAGAAAATGACCCGTAATGTCCAAAATTGAATATGGTGGAACAGAATTCAAAGGAAGGCACTGGTCCACTCTAGGTTGTCGAGCGAAATATGATGATGATTATTCATTTCATGAAAGATGATATTTTATTTCGTTTTTACTATTGTTAGGAGAGAGATGATATAGCTTTCTCGGTTTGATTGATTATTTTTGTAATAACTTATTCTTTTTCATGTGATGATTTATTTTATAAATACCCGATATTAAATTTTCTTTTCTGAATATTTTAACATTTGTAATCCCTCTGTCCTACAATATGGTAATCATTTTAAAATACATTAAAAATTACTGCAGCAGGCTATTAATAAATACATCGGCGATAAATTTTAGTTTTCACACATTATTTTTTTAACTAAGTATAAAGCTTTTATGGAAATAAATACAAGCAGATTTATCAACTTTCAACTTTGAATGGATATTAAAGGACAACAAAAAGAAAGTAAATCTTGTTGTTTGACATAAATTACAAATAACAGTATAAAATTTAAATACCCTTACACTTATAATTCTTATACACTTACACTTATAATTCAACATAATTTTAAGTGTTCGTTTTAAGTCCCTCCAAAAATACAAACGGTATCAAGGCTCTACGATAACTTGTCCCATACTTTTTCAGCGCCTCTGCTGTAATGATTTGAAAGGATGCAGATATGCATGTCTCAAGTTCGCAAACGTCAATCGATAACGGTGAAACAAAAACTTGTTGTTTGATGTAGCTCAAGGAGAAAGAATTAAAATGAGTGAGAGAGAAAGAAAATGAAATATACAATCGCAAATTTCAAGCTGTCATGGGAGAACATTATTATTTTTAAGTCATTATCTGTCTTAATTAATTTCTATGGCTAACCAGTTTACACCGGTGTGAAACAATCATGTGACTTCTCTATCGGTTCCCCTCCTCTCTATACATAATGATAATTTTCAGCCATGGTAGCATTGCTTTATAAAAAAATATTTTTGTAAACATAAACTGCTATTTTCTAATTTCTCAGATCATAAAACAGTTTCATAATGGATTAATCTTAGAACAGGAGTTAAATACTGCAATGTTTCCCACTTAAGAATGAATGAAGTGATATTTCCCCACTAGGGGAAAGAGAAAATACTTTTATCAAAATTGTTATTAAACGCGAGTGAAGTTTTTTTGAACGTATAAAAATTAAATTATTTTCCTCCGAAAAAAATTACATTTCATCGAAATAACAGCTATGATGTCATCGTTCTATGTCAGCCTTTTAAAAAACACATCTGTTGCCAAAGATACATACGCAATAATAAAGCAATACTGGTAAAAGCAGATCAATCTTTTGTAAACGCATGTGCTTTCAAAGAAGTATGCGTAATAATAACGCTATACTGGTTAAAGCAGGTAAAAAAATCATATGCGATGTTGATGAATATTGCCTATGCGATCTCAAGCTTGAATTATCTGTTGCCTTCAGTTATTCAAAAACCCTTAACGTAAACAACATCATGGTCTCATATGATAATATCTCCATACCGCTTATTTGTATTCTTTCAAAACTTCAAAACCAGACTCGCAAAAAAAAGTTAAGAGATGTGCTTCTCATTTCTGGATAAAATTACATTGAATGGTCATAAATGTGGAATTTTAGCTTTCGAACTATTTTTTTTTTTTTTTTTTTACTTCTGATGAGAAACATAGCTGTACTTTGTTTTTGTTTTCTTTTTAACAGATCTGTAAAGTTGGAATATTCATTTTAAACACCTTGTATAATATCGTAAAAAATAAAATATAGCCCCATCCGCCTATTATAAGGAAACGAAGACTTTTATAAAATTAACATTTGATTGCAAAGCAGCAATTTAAAACTAAAGCAATTAATTGTCAGCAATAGCAATAATAAATTGTAAATGTAAAACTGGAGAAAGATCAAAAGCTGGGACATAGTAACATTAATCAAGTTGCTATTGAATTTGACTTGTCAGCAAATATAGCATGTTTCATAGTTGTCCAAAAAAATGGCCACATCTTACTTCAATTAAAGTAATTTTGTAGATTGCATTTTTTGAATACTGTCAATAAACTTTATCGAAATTTTAATTCCTTCTATATATATCTTATAATATATCTTATAATATATCTATATATATCTTATATATATCTTATAATCAGAGGAAAATAATTTTAAAATATATACCATATTTTCAGACGAAGGGAGAATTTAATTATGACTAAAAGCTGCTACCACATATGTCAATTCAAGCAATACGTTATAAATGTTATCGTAAAAGATGAACATACAAATTTTAAATATTTGCATCATTTTTTAATTTCTTAAATGCATAATATAAAGAAAGTGTGGAAATGGTTTTAAAAATTCCATCTCTTGATTTTGACGAATTCCTTGAATTCACAAAGCACATTTTTGAAAAATGTCTATCTTCCTATCTGTGGCAAAGAAAACTCCAAAACATTTTGATCCAGATGGATGAAATTTGGTAAATGGTCTTTATACTGTGTTTTTAGATTTCCATCAAATTTTTAGCAAAATCCACAAAGAGGAAGTTTGTCTGTCCAATATTTCAAATATAATTTAAAATACAAAATAAAACGAAGAAAGCTAGATATATAAAATTCGATACACAGAATTATCATCTAGAGTCGATATATCAAATTTTCAGCCAAACCCAACTAGGAATTCACCATCTGTCTGTCTATACTTAAAAAAAATGCAAATGCGGTAATTTGCATTGATTTTGTATTTGATAAAGTTGCATTGACTTAAATATAGCAAAATTGGTATATTTAATATACCAAAACTGATATATAAAAGTATTGGAAGATAGAGAATGAAATTCTGTATCAAATTTTTTACTTCCATCAGTTGGGAAAAATGCCTATAAAATATAAATTTGATTTTGGGTTACTATTAATTTATGCCAGGAATTAACCTCCAAATAACTTGCTAAAGATAATATTCAGTAAAAATGTTAAATTCAAGTCAAAGTTTAATATTTCCGTACTGCTCACCAAGGTTGTGCAAGGCACTCTCTGCGACAACAGCTATATTAAAGAGTATTCGAAAATGTTTTGGGCAGACCACAACCGCTGGTTTATTTTCTTTTCAAATAATTTACTTTCGCATTGAAAATGTCGAGCCAATCTAAAAAATACCATTAAAAAAAACCATGTAATCAAAGAGAAGACGCAGTCTTCAGTGAAGAGATAAACCAGCTTAATTATAAAAAGTGAAACTGACAAAAGAAAGTGAAAGCGAAACATATAGTAAAAACCATGAAAGCGATGAATGTGAAATCGGAAAATAATTGCGAATGAAATTGATGGAGAAAGAAGAAAAGGAATCAGCGAATGATAAAGAAAAAGAAAGAAAGTGAAAGGTGAATGCGCTGGGTTAAAATCGTAAAGTATGACAGTATTGAAAGATAAGGGTGTAAAATTGGTTTAGGAGGGAAAAAGTATCGTAATCTGCGCCTTTGATAACATGTTTTTTGTAAAATTATGCCACACCGTAACAAGCAACATCCACTTAAAAGATACACCACACATTTCAAGTAATGATTCCATTCACTAAAGATACATAACAGAAACTAGAGAAATTATTTAAATGCGTGAATTACACGTCAAAACCGATCGCCAGAAATGGTGCGGCGTGAAAAATGAATATCTTGCTCTTCCCAGTTTTTATTATTCCACGCCAATTGGTATGTGTATTGCGGCTTCAGTATGAAAATGGGTATGGAATTGTGACAGAAATAATTATCGTGGCTGTCAGGAGGGAGAGATTTGGGATGTGAAATTCTAAGAGAAAGGGGAAATGCAAGGAAAGAAATTATATACTAGACCAGAACGAACAAATGAAAAACGATTTTTTCCCCAATGTCTATCGATTTTTTTTTCAATAATATCTATCAGTTTATATATTTGTGTAAGGATATCTCTGATTTAAACCCTAACTAATTCCAAACTTATTATCTTAATTTGGAGCATATTAACATCATTCTATAATTTCTTATTTTCTGTTCCAATTCTCACTTTTGTATTTATTTAATTCTACACTAGCTCTAGAAAACTAATGACCTCGGGATTTTCTCACATTCCGAACGAAGGGATAAAAATTCCTAATGCTTACAACATTATTTTAAAGATACATAAGAATGCCTTTTCTAGACCGACACTCGTCAAAGAAATCCCTATTAAACAGTCTTGGTAAAATCACTGAAGGGAAAAAAATTCTTATTTGCTCTTTTTTTGCAATGTAGTCAGAAGCGGTTTTTTAGTGATTATTTCTTTCTTGTAAAAACTCAGTCTGCGGGAATGAAATAAAAAGTTGAAATTTCAAACTTCCTTCTCGGCCATGCATCTGCTAAAATATGCAAAATAACAGGCATCACATATATTCACGTATCTTTAAAATACCTAATACGTAATTCACGATATTCTACTTGAATTGGTTGAAAAATTCGTTAATACGTAATTCACATATTCACGTATCTTTAAAATACCTAATTTTAAAGATACGTGACCGAAAAGAAACTTTTGAAATTTTAACTTCGATTTATTGAATCCAAGAGACATATTTTGTAAAAGGATAAAGCAATGATTTAAAAAAAATGTCTCTTCACATCGCCATACAAGAGCAGAAGAGACAGACTTTTTTTTTCCTTTAGTATTTTTATTATGTGATTCCGATAGGGATTTCGTCGACATGTTTCGTCTTAGGAAAAGGAATCTTAAAAATCTCAGAATAATCTGCACACGCGCCAAAGATTCTTATCCCTTCGCTCGTGGCATGCGAAAACAAAGAAAAATAAATTTTTAGAGCGTGTGTTGGCAATATTGAAATTTTCAGGAAAGGTATTGGAGTCAGAAAATAAGGGGACATTTTAGAATAAATCAGTATGCACTAATTTAGTACAAAAAAATAGAAAATTAAGAATGAAACAAAATTTAAAAATATTACTACACACACACGCGTACATGCACGCACAAGCAAGCTCGCGTGTGTATATATAAGAACTAAATAGCGTTCATGATTTTACTTAAGCATTCACACTTAGTTACTCGATGATAAACAATAAAAGTCATTTCTAAATCTCAGAGAATTTCATCGGTTACTAGTTGAGCACTTAAAATGTTTTAAAAAATGAAACACCCGCCTCATTCAAGTTACTTTTTGTCATTCGCTTTCTTAATATAAGAAAATCAAAACTCAACTGAAATACACAGACATTTCCGAAGTTAAAGAAAAGTGAGCGATGAGCAATTCGATACTAAGGAAGTGAAGTTTTGATCAAGGAAGTGAACGAAGAAGAATATGGGCGATGTCTCTGATTGATAATGACTTGTTTACCGAAGTTGAACAGATGGAGGTGGAGAATCAAAATTTCACAAATTACAAAACTGCCAATGCCATTTCCTCAAATTTTCCTCTCCACCATCGCAGAAGATATCTTTCCATGTCGATCTAGGAAGATATATATGCATATTCTTCATTATATATATGTAACGATATTTTAAAACTTAATTTAAATCAAATTAATTTCCAATGCTTATTTTAATTTATACCAGATCAAAGTCATTCTAAAAATATATAAATTTTCTATTATTTCCAGATCCGATTTCACTTTATCTATATAATTAATTCTGGAGAATTTTAATAAAATTGTTTACTCAGCGATTGAATGATCCACGCTGCGAGTATGGATAAAAGTTGCGGGCATAAGCAAATAATTTTTTTAAAAGCTCCCTGCTTTGAGATTCACATAGAGAGAAATCCGTATGAAACACTTAATAATATATTAGCGCAGTAAACAATATTTTTCCAACCAAATTATGGTATATAAGACGAGAAAAAATTAATTTATGCTTTTTTTCGCCACTTCTACTTGTCCTAGTCGCTTGTAACTATGACAACCCCTCAAGATAAAATAAAGCGAACTTAAAAATGATAAGTTTTCTTCAATGTCTTCTAACCTACCATATGCTTCAAAAATT
>JAPMOQ010016726.1:525246-717800 GCA_026543055.1 Argiope trifasciata
TTTTCCACTGGTCTAGGGACCAGTCGATATGCTCACGAGCCCAGGAGAGTAGCTGCAGGCGATGTCGTGCTGTCAGTAAAGGCACTCCAGTCGGTCTTCTGCTGTCATAGCCCAAGGAAGACAAATTTCTCCGCACAGTCCTATCGGACACGTCCCTCGTACGTCCCACATTGATTCCTGCAGTTATTTGACGAAGTGTGGCGTGTCTATTAACATTGACCATTCTACACAGACGTCGGTGGTCTCGGTCGTTAAATGCTGGTGGTCGCCCACTGCGCTGTCCATGATGGGATGGGATGCCTGAAATTTCATACTCTCGGTACACTCTTGATACTGTGGATCTCGGAATGTTGAATTCACTAACGATATCCGCAATTGAATGACCCATGCGTCTAGCTCCAACTAACATTCCACGTTCAAAGTCTGTTAATTCTCGTCGTGCCGCCATAAATCACGAAAAACCTGTTCACATGAATAACTTGAACACAAATGAAAGCTCTGGAAAACGAACTGCGCATTTATACTTTTTCGCTGCGATACTACTGCCATCTGTATATTTGCATATTGCTATTCCATGACTTTTGTCACTTCAGTGTATATATATATATATATATATATATATATATATACAATCATAAAATTATTAAAACAATCAAAACCTTTCTTGATCAACAAAAATTAAAACGAAACCAACTAGGTCGAAATCGAAATTAAAACTCAATTCAGAATTACACGCTAAAAGTTCACAAAATGAAAGGTAAATGAATAAGAACCAATTAATGAAACAAATCCAAAATATTATATTCAAAGAATTATTTAAACGAAACAGAAACAGAAACAGAAGTAACCACGGAAACGAAACCAAAACCGGAATCGAAACTAAAAATCATTACTGATTCAAACAAGTCTTAAGAATTAAAATGTTTTTAAATCAATCATTGTATTTGGAGAGCGCAAATGCAGCTACAACTAAAATACAAATGAATATAAATTAATTAACAAAATAAGACAACCGAATCGAAACAATAATCAATAGAAAAAAATAGTCAATAGAAAAAGAATCCGGCCTGAAAACTTCGTCAGGAGCCACTTTCAAGCAAGGATTCCTAATAAGGGATTTTTTCTGTGAGGCATCGGTGGACAATGGTCAAAAGCATTGACACCTCGTGGCCCGAAAATCCCCCGAAAATGAAGGCAAAAGAGACATACCAATTTTAACAGCAAAAGACAAAAACAAAGCAAAACACCAAAAAACATCAACAAATGAAACAAATATATATATATAAAAAGTAAAACTACATAAGAAAAATCACAATTAATGACTAAATTAAGAAAACCATAAGTGTACAGACCTGGCCGCGAACAACGGTTCTTCCTTTCCAATAATAATACTACAGTGTAACTAAAGATAAATGGGATTTATTAGCGCCATCTATTTCACTAATATTTCATTATTTCTTTTTTTATTAAAATATTGATATTGCAGTAGTTTTTGGGAAAATCATTATTGTTTAAATTTTTAATGAAACTATTTGTTGCTTTTATAAAAGAAATTTTGTTATTACAAATTGTTTTAATTTTATTGAATTGTGAGAAAATTAAATTTTTGAAAATTTTAGAGTTAAGATTAGAGTGATAATTACAGAGTTTAATTATATTAAATTTGAATTCGTCTCTTTTATCATAAATACCGACTATTGTTTTATCATAAGCAATTTCGATCCTCAAATACAGATAAGAAGCTCCAAGATTATCTCTATTTCTTTCTGTTAAAGTTAATTCTTTAGGATAGCAGTTAGTAACAATATTGGTATTATCTAAGTTAATCAAAATTAAATCATCAATAAATCTCCATCCGTTTATTAAGTAATTATTAATTATTTTTTTCTCGTAATAATGTAGGAAAATGTTGGCTAAAGCACTTGAGAAAGCTGTACCCATAGGAATACCCTTAACTTGTTTATAAAAATCAATACCATTGAAGACATAATTTTCGGTAATATTAAAATTGCATAAAACCAGCCAGTTATGTTTGTTAATTACATTTTCATTTAAATATTCGTCATATATATGAGTACAGACATTTATTAATTTCTCATGGGGCAGGTTGGTATATAAATTTTTAAAGTCAAAAGTATTAATTTTATAAATTTTGTTATCTTTTAAGAAATCCAAAATCTTTTTGTTATTATTAATGACAAAACAATCTTCTTCTTCAATTTTACTTAGGATAATTTTTAGGTATTTGAAAAATTGCTTCCCCATGTAGTAATTATAACTGCCTGTACTACAGGTAACGAATCTAAATTTTATTGTTTTTTTGTGAAATTTAACTGTGAGGAACAAATAGGGATACTTTAAAGAGCATGTTTTAATTTTAATTTTTTTAGCGAAGGCTAACAATCTTTTGTCTAGTTCCTTTTTACTTGAATTAACCAAATTATAAGTCGAATTGGAATTATACTCACTGATTAAAAGCTCTTTATAATAGAGCTTACACATTATACAAAAATTATTTGACGATTTATCTATAACTGTTATAATAAATTTCTCTTTTAAATTTTTTATTTCTTTTTTTATTGATTTGTTAGCATAAAATCCCCGTTCTTTTATTCTAACATTACCCGTATTATACTTAGTTTTAAATTCTCCTAAGACCCTAATTTTCCATTCATTAAAACCTTCTGGAGGCCAATTATATTTTCGAGATATTTTAGAAATAAAAATGTCTAAATCGCGCCCAATAGAAATCAACACTTTTTTATTGTTTAATCTTTCTCTAAGTCTAAATTTTGTTCCCTTTCCCGTTATATCCTTAATGAGCTAGAATCTATAATTTTTAAATCACCTGTTATTACATGCCCTTTCTCCGTATCCACATAGTCCTTATAGATTTCTTTATCACAATAACAGTTTATTTTGCTTATTTTATTTAAATTTTTACAATAGAAATTGTAGTTACAAATATTTTTCTTTAAAGTTGCTGCATAGCTGAATGCAATTGAAACTATTGTATTCTTTAAAGGAAAGAAATCTTTGTTAATCTGCAAAATTTCAGGTAATTTTAGTTTTTCTTAGTCAATGTCTAAAAATTTTATAACACAGAATTCTTTGTTTAAATTATTAACATTATTTATTAATAAATCGGTTTTTTTTTCAATATTAAGCTTAAATTTAATAAGATCTAGAATTACACATTTGGTGTAAAAATTTTTGAATTTTAAATCAGCTAGTTTATTATTTATTAACCATTTAATTTTACTTTTTCTAAGACCAAAAATATATTTCCTAATTTTGTGAATGTTTTCCCTATTATGATCCAGATTACAATAATTCAGCAGTTCCTCAAATATTATTTGAAAATTACCCCCTTTACCTTTACCTCTTTTAAATCTCTTACTACCGTTTTCTGTTTTCAAAAAATCTTTAAAAATATTAAACTATATATATATATATATTCTAGCCGCCTTTGGCGACCAGCTGGTTCGCCGTGAGTAATGCGTTCTAAAATTTTCAGTTGAGTCACATATTCATTAGTCTTGAAGTAATTCCGGGCATTGATTGGCCTGAAATTAAAAATGCTTTTTTTCCGTGGTGTTGCCAAAATATTAAATATGTTTTTTTTTTAAAAGCGAAAAAGGAAAAAAAATATTGAATAAATGATTTAGATGTTGCAAACGGTTATAGAAAACTTGGCTTTGCATTTATTTTTTTAGAAACTATCACGTTTTATAATGGAAAAAAAAAATATGGAATTAATGATACAGATATTGCAAACGATTATAGAATATGCCATAGTCGGGAGTTTAATGCATATCCTGTCTAAATTCAATCAGATTTACCATAAATAAAGAAGAGTTGTTGAATAAATGATTTAGATATTGCAAAAGATTATAGAAACCTCTGTTTTGCATTTATTTTTGTAGAAAATATCACATTTTATGTTTCTTTTATTTTATCCAGTCACGTGCTAAAAGTATCATTTCTTTCGACTTGATTTACGACGATAGTTTTTATTATTATTTGAACTTCAGTCATTGTTTTCTTTTATTTTATCCAGTCACGTGCTAAAAAAAAAAATGGTTAAAATATTTCTTTAAAAATTCGTTAAAAATAGACGCTTAAGTTACACATTAAAACACTGATACCATTAGAAAGCTAATTTTTTAATCTTTAAATTGATGTTAAAATCATGTTTGTGCGATAATATTTTCGAAAGTTATAGCGGAAAAACGTCGAAATTTCGCTTAAATTTTAATTAATTCAAATTCTAATTAAAAATTCGAAAAAAGGGCTCCGAGGTGCACATTCCCAACCTCCAAGGTACACATGTACCAAATTTGGTAGCTGTAGGTCCAACGGTCTGACCTGTAGAGCGCCAACACACACACACACATTAAGCTTTATTATATACTAGCCGCCTTTGGCGACCAGCTGGTTCGCCATGAGTAATGCGTTCTAAAATTTTCAATTAAATCACATATTCATTAGCCTTGAAGTAATTCCGGGCATTTATTGGCCTGAAATTAATATTTTCTTTAAGATGATGGACGGAAAGTTCTAAAAGAATCCGTTTTCTTGATAATATTCTTTAATTTTATAAATCAGTCAATTTTAATTATCGGTTATGCTTCCAAAATATTAAAAATGTATTTTTCGGTGATGTTGCCAAAATATTAAATATGTTTTTTGAAAGAAAGCGTAAAAGCGAAAAAAAATTATTAAATTAATGATACAGATATTGCAAACGATTATAGAAATATGCCATTAGGTCGGGAGTTCAATGCATATCCTGTCTAAATTCAATCAGGTTTACCGTAAATAAAGAAGATTTATTGAATTAATCATTTAGATATTGCAAACGATTATAGAATCCTTTGCCTTGCATTTATTTTTTTAGAAAGTATCACTTTTTATATTTATGTTATTTTATCCAGTCCCGTGCTGAAAGTATCATTTCTTTAGACTTGATTTACGATGATAGTTTTTTTTATTATTATTTGAACTTCCGTCATTGTTTTCTTTTCTTTTATCCGGTCACGTGATCAAAAAACATAGTTAAAATATTTCTTTAAAAATTCGTTAAAAATAGAGGCTTAAGTTATACATTAAAACACTGATACCATTAGAAATCTAATTTTTTAATCTTTAAATTGATGTAAAAATCATGCTTGTGCGATAATATTTTCGGAAGTTATAGAGGAAAAACGTCGAAATTTCGCTTAAATTTTAATTAATTCAAATTCTAATTAAAAATTCGAAAAAAGGGCTCCGAGGTGCACATTCCCGACCTCCAAGATATACATATACCAAATTTGGTAGCTGTGGGTCCAACGGTCTGGCCTGTAGAGCGCCAACACACACACACACACACATTGAGCTTTATTACTTTATTATAAGTATATATATATATATATATATATATATATATACTTACATACTGCCCTTAGATTAAAAATAAGAACTATAATTTTTAGTTTTTGACTTTTGTAAACAGACGCAATATGCTATTTTGTTGTTGTTTCTATTGGTGCTTGCCATAGAAAAGCTCGCTGATACAGTCAACGATTTTAAGCCAAGGATGCGTCTCTAGTTTAAGTAGCGCTAACTAGGATATGATTACGATTTTACTACTCACGCAACATATTCTTTTGCAAAACCCTTTTCTTATAGAAACGCACATTCACACCGAAAGAACAGATGAAATGCAACCACACCCGAACCCGAGACCCACTGATTACGGGAAAACCCGCTACTTCTATGGTGTTTTAAATTATAAATATGCTGGCATATGTTGTTTAAATCATAAATATGTCGCATATGCTATTTTAAATCATAAATATGCCGTCATATGCTGTTTCAAATTATAAATATATCCTAATTTTTCCTCTTGATAATTTTAAAAATTGAGCAACTTTATATTTTCCGTTGTGATAACAGATTTAGATTATTTTTCCATTTTGTAGTGCTTTTGCAATTCCATATTTATCTAGAAAATTAATAACACAAATAGAATTATTCACTCATTCACGAATGATTAGAGTTCTAGTCTTATCCAACCAGCGTATATCATGTTATATTCATTTAGTCAAAGAATGTTGTTTTCATACTTTTTAAAAATTTGAATTTGATATTGTGGACGTTAAAAGCAAAGTTAATACAATTGTGGCAATCTATGTTTTCTTGATCAAATATTTTTTCTGGAAGCTTTGAAAATAATATGATGCATTTTCACCAATTAGATTACGGTATGGGAAAAAAAAAAAAAAAAAAAAAAAACTAAGACTTTGACGAAATAATCAATTTGTCATGTACACGAAATAATTACTTTTGACGAATAAATTATGCAAATGAATCAAATTTTTGTCCAAATTTAATAATAGTATTATTATTCATCCGTTTTGCGAGTTTGACGTGGCCTTATATTGCGCATCACGAATCCCGTTGATGTGCATATTTTTCTTTATCCTTTGGTACATAGCCGTTTATTACGCATTATTCTTTACCTTTCTTTATTCTTCCGTACACTTTGAAAAACTGTATTCTCTTTTTTGCCATCCGAGTTTATTCTCTTTGTTACAGTCCAAATGTGAAAAATCGGACTTTTCGCACAGTACACTGTTTTTTTAGTGAAACTATCACTGTGGGATTTATAAATGTGCAAGAAAGAAAGAGTACCTGTACAAAACAGCCTGATAGAGTGGAATGATGGTGAATATTAGTGAAGAGCAGGTCTAAAGAATGGGGTGAAAAATGGAAAGGCGGGGAATAATCACGAAAACCGGGAGATACCTAATCACCTTCTCACTCTTGTTATCGATTTATCGCTGTAACTTTAAGGAATGCTGGCGTCTTGACTTATGGATAGCATTTCTTATCCATGATCTAGGAGCCCTGGGTTTGAGTCCTGGATCGGGCATGACGGTCCTTTACTCTGTGTTCTATCCATGAGGTGTCTGTAAGACCCCCCTCCCCTATTTAAAGGAGTTGTGCAAGCGATTGTGCGAGTGTCATTTTCATATAAGCACGAAGACAGACATCTGTCCTCTGGTACTCAAGGGTCTTTGCCCTCAGAAATTACTGCATAAAATCGACTTAAAATCGTGGACTTCCATTATCTATGACAAGTGCCCAAGGCCTGATTAAGGCAAGGGCATACGGAGTAATTACCCAGGGTTGCCACGTTAGTGGGAGCCCCATATCGAAAAATACCATAGACCCCCTCTGCTTCATTGAAGTAATGAAGCAGAAGGGGTTCCTAAAGAAGTTTTTGCCGCTGGCCACATAAGTAACAATAAAAACTTTGTCGGATGCGTTGTGTAAATATAAACAATATCAGCTACCTATTATGAATAAACTGTTGTTTGAACGCATAAAAACTGTTTTTTCTACGATGCTTCGTTAAAGAAAAAAAAAAATTATCACTTACGTTTCCAGATTTAAGATCTCTACATTTCTCATACGCTTTGATAACTTTGTCCCCTCCTATAAAAAAATTGTTGAAGGTTACAATTTATTCTGATTATTCATTAAGGAAATAATTTAAGAACATTCTACAAAAATAATTCTTTTAATTTTTCTGATGCTGCAGCAGGAGTCGCAATCAACTTCTATTTATTGTATAATTGTGGCTACTTTTAGCCAACAAATAATTTATCTAATAAAAATATATTAAATTTTGGTAAAAGAAAATACTTAAATCATATTTTCTGAGAAAATGTTTGCTCACTTCACCATCCTTGCTTATTAATTTTCTTTTGATGACAGTAATTATTGGAACCCAATTGACAAAAGGAAAAGGCAATCCTTTCGTTTTTGTCAAAAGCAATCAAAATTAAATCGTCCCATTAAAAACTTTCATACTTTAGTGCTATTGAAAGTAGTTTTTCTATAAGAAATAGAAAATTTAAAAAGCGAGAAAATGTTAAATTTAAAATTTGTGTGCCTTAAAAGTAAATCAGAAAGCTTAAAGAGACAAAAATCGACTTAGACTAGGCAACGTAAAGGTTGACATAAAAAAGTTTAAAAGTGAACATCAAATTCGTTTTGATACTTGGAGTAATTTATTGATATTTATATTCAATTAAATCTTATGCATTTGGATTTCAGACAATTTTTGGATTGTTTATTTTTGCGAAAAGACGTTTTTCAGCAGGAATTTTATTAAACGTTCAAATTTTAAGCTAATGCCATTTTTTGAAAGATTTTATATATGAAAATATTTAATCTAACTTATTTTTTTTACTTTAATAATTTTACAATTATGACAATTGTAAGTAAATTATAAACAATAATTTTTTAACAATACCTTGAAGAAAATCACAAATAAATTCAATTTAACAAACCATGCTCCTTTTTAAAAATAGGTACTTCATAGTTCAATTTATCGTCTAATGACTTCACGAACATTATTTTTACAAACATAATGCAGAAAATGACCTTTGAAAAGGAAGTGGGGTGACTTTCTTTGTGCTACATGAAACCAAAAGTGCATTTGATGATCCTTATTCATGAATTATATTTATAAGAGATATTCTCACTTAATTGAGTACAAACGTAAATGCTGAGGAGAGTGTAACCACATTAGATTAATAAAAAAATAATAATAAATACACTTCTGCAAAGTTAATAAAGTAAAAAAAAAATATCCAAACTAAAATATTAACTTGTTGAAAATGTGATATGTATATATATATATATATATATATATATATATATATGTGTGTGTGTGTGTGTGTGTGTGTGTGTGTGTGTGTGTGTGTGTGTGTGTGTTAGTGCCAAATTTGATAGTTCCAAATTAAGTGAACTAAAAAGCAAATAGATATTCACTTAACATAAATAGCTTCGAATAAGCGGCAATTCAAAATGCCTGTGTTTTATTTAAAATTCTACAATTTCAATTTAGATTTGCAAGAAAGAAAAGGAACTTACCACATGCCACGCACTTGTAAAACGATAAAGGGGAATCTTGAACTTGTGTGGTTGCTTTTTCATCCTCGGCAGAGCATGACCCTAAAATAACTACAGTAATGGCAAAAATCGCCAATGTATTCATCTTAAGATTCATATTCATTTAAATCTCCAAAAATTTTCAACCGCAAACAAAGTATTAATGTGAAATATTAATCTTTGTTCTTTGCCTTTTATACAATATCGTGCAAGTGACAAATTATTCGTTTCTTCCTTATTGCAAGAATTTAATTGCTATTCCTAGAAAATGAATGCAAATAAACCTTCTAATTTGCATTTCTACTAACAATTTTCGCCGAATCATTTGATTAATAGCTTCCTTCTTCGGTATTATTATAAAATATATATATTTATTTTCTGAAATTGAAGATTTATTTTAAAAAGTAAATTTATCAGTGAAATCTTTAAAAAAATTAAATTACAGCTTTAGAGTGAAACTTTATAAAATTCAAAATAAATTATATAATAATATAATTAAAAACTTTGTTGTAACATACAAACTTAATACATACATAACATACAATATTTTTTAAATTAATTTCTTTAAATTTTTAATTAAAATTTTAAATAAGAAATTTCCATTTATATTAAATATTGAATTTGAACTAATCAAATATTAATTCTAAGGAAAATGAATGCTGAAATCGGTAAATATCATTCAAATTAATTTTTTTAAAATAATTTTTTGCTAAAAAGCTTTTTTAATTATTAGGTTTGTTTATTAATTTATGGTTATTAAAATGCAAATTTAATTATCGATTAGTATTTGCAAAGTCATTTTACTGTTTTGATATGAAATTCTACAAAATTTAAAATAAATGGATTTATATTTATTTTTATTATTTTATTTTAGTTTTTTTTATTAATTTAGGATATCATTAAAACGTAAATTTAAGTGCGGAATATTATTTACAAAACTTCATTAAACCGTTTTGAAGTGAAAGTATATAAAATTTAAAGTAAGCGACTTTATAAATAAATTATTTTGAAACACATATGAAATTATGAATATTTTTAAAAATTTTGTTGTAAATTGTGAGATTGATTTACTTTTCATAAATTTAAAAGTTCATGTTTTGACTAAATTCTCAGTTACTTCAAACGAATTTCTTCTTTTTTTTTACAGTTTTATTAAAGATGGACATCTACTCCATTTATTTTCTGATTTTTAAAATTAATTTAGGTTGTTAAACATATTTTAATAAAATAGAATTTTTCACAAAGAAATATCCAAATTTTGCATATAATGAAGAATAAAGTATTCTTGCAAATATATAATTAAGTTCTAACGAAAATTGAAATTGAATGAATTGAAATAATGAAATCACACACAGTAGGAACATTAGAATCTCTTAAGGGTTATTATTATTTATCATGTGAGAACATGATCCTGTTTTCATCAGGTTTTAAATAACCAGCGGGTGACCGAGCTCCGCTCGGAGAAAACAGGTATCGAAGCTAACTCGAAGATTTAAATTTTCAATTGTGATTTATCAAAACAATACATGCCATAAGAAAATTTGTGAAACCATTGGTGAAAAGATAACCGGTTAAAGTGCACCATTGTAAACTATTCTATACAAAGTTAGAGTTTGGAAAGGGAACTATTCTATACAAAGGTAAAGTAAAGGTAAAGATTGAAGTGTGTTGAAGTTCAATATTTTCGACAAATTTATTTAGAAAAACCAAACATATATACATACATAAGAAACATATTATAAACCTATAACAGCGTAAACATAAAACTTTATTAGTTCGCCATATTGGCTATAGATGGCAGCACGTTACCGCTTGAAAATTTAAGTAGCCATTATGGCGAACTAATAAAGTTTGAAAATATCCTATCTGTAACTCCGAACTGTTCGACCGTAGCGCTTCAAAACCGGCGCCAATCGATTCCTCGTGGCCAAAAACCCCAGATCCCCAAGTTTACCGGAGTTTATTAATTCTGGGGCGATTTTCGACTTTGCAACCATTCCTCGTATTATAGTATTAGATAGAAATGTGTGTGGGGGGGGATATTAGACTTCAGTGGGTTATTAGACGTGCTATTATCACATCTATTTTTAAGCTATGAGGTAAGAGAAAGAATAGATGAAATGGTTAAATTTATTATTCATGATCTTTGAGTAATAATAATAATAATTTCTTTTTGCCAATCAAATGTTTTTTGGTTGCTATCAATAAAATATAAGATTACACATTTTTTTGTTAGACGGTTTGTAATAAAACTTCATTAAACCGTTCTTCAGTACGGTTTGTTAAAAAACGGTTTACAAACCTTCATTACCGTGCTTCATTACTGTTTCTTCATTACTTCATTATCATTTCTATCTTCGAAACTTTTCCGCGATGGTTAGTTCGACCGAAGCTCTAATTCGATAGACTTCAAATTGAAACCGAAAATTAAAATAGAAGAAACTTTTGAAATTTTTGCATCGATTTATTTCAAAATAGGATACGTAATTTGTATAAGGAAAAAAAAGATAATAAAAAACGCGTCACTCAACAAGATGAAATAAAAGCAAAAGGGATAGAAAATTTTCATTTTAGTGATTTTGCAATGAGAGTTAGGAAGGAATTTCTTTGGTACTTATCGATATAGGAAAGGAAGTCTTAGGCATCTTTAAAGGAAAGTTGTAAACATTAGAGAGTTTTATTCCTTCATTGGAATTTGAGAAACTGCTGAGACCAGCAGTTTTATAGAGAGCGTCTAGAATTAATTAAATAATAAAGAAGGAATTAGATCAAAAAAGAACATTTAGTATGAAGTTAACATGGGATAAATTAAGATAAAAAATATGAAGTTCGTTAAGGTTTAAATTAAATTAAAAGATATTTTTACACTCTCACATACATATATCCTTTGGCCGACTATATAGTTTACAAGGCAAGTTTGTTAGGTTTAATTTCAATTAAATATTTTATTTGTGATGTTCATTACTTTCGTCAACAAAGTATTTTGAAGCATTCAATTATGACTAACGGTTAGACAATTATTTTAATAATCTTTCACCTGTATCGGTCTATTTTGTACATTTACTTAACTAATCGAGTCAATTCCTATAATACAATGTCGTTATTAAAAATGTAAGTGCTTCTGTAACTTATTTCAAATAACATGTAGCTTTCTCCAACAACATAATTACAATTTTCTATTATTCATGTGAATTGTGCGGATAATTAGAACAATCTCTTTTACTTTGCTTTCAAGAAAAAAAAAAAAGAAAATCATGCGATTCAATATCACATGAAACAATGAAACTAGGTTTCAATTTTATTATAAAAATAGGGATACTTATTGATAAAACTTATGTAAAAAATGTTTTGAAGAATTGTTTTTCGAAATTTAGGGAAAAAAAACCTGATTGACAATTAAATCCACAAATAAAAAGAAAACGATGAACTAAATGATAAAAAAAGAAAAAAAGTTTTTAAATTTAAAATGGTACAAAAATTATTTTTGTACAATAACCATTTTCAGTATTTGAGTACATCGATGGTCACTACTTCATAATAATTATACAGTATGTTTATATTTGAGTGTCCCAATTTTATATGTCTATTAAACGAAAACAAAACAAAACAAAATAGAATTTCTGCTGTTTCAGAGCAATTGCAAATAGCAGCTGAAAATCTAAATTCAACAAAGTTATAATTTTGAACTTCCTTAGAAATGCGAAAAACGTCGCAGAGAAACGTTAACTCATGTTTCAATTTTTCTTCTTCTTTTTTCTCTCCCTTTTTCTTTCTTTTCTTTCTTTCTTTTTTCTATCTTTTTTCTTTTCTTTTCTTTTTTTTTTTTGCTTGCTTGGTGTGAAGTTCTGAA
The DNA here is from genome assembly GCA_026543055.1 of Argiope trifasciata. NCBI lineage: Eukaryota > Metazoa > Arthropoda > Arachnida > Araneae > Araneidae > Argiope > Argiope trifasciata. The sequence continues at coordinate 538,046 of JAPMOQ010016726.1, forward strand.
AGGATGCAGATACGCAATTATAGCAATGTCCGACTTTTTTCTAGCCTACATCAATTTGCAAGTATTTGGCTTACTGCTACCCATTGACGTTGACGAACATAAAACATGCATAACTGTAAGCTTCCACAGAGTCACAGTAGAGATGTTGAAGAAGAATGGGATATGTTATCATATCGCCTTGATACCATTCGTATTTTTGGAGGGGCTTACAATGAACACTGATTACTGAGTTGAATTTAAACTTTCAACTTTGTTATTTATTATTTCTCTCGAACACACACACATATATATGTGCGCGTGTGAGTCTGTGTACTGATATTTGAAAATTCAGTTTAAATCCAAATTAATTTCAAAAGTTTTATCTCAATTTAGCCCATAGTAACTTCTTTCTAAAATATTCTCTTATTTCTTGATCCAATTCCATTCCTCTTTTTAATTAATTCAAAAGAAGCTTTGTAAAAATACTTAGTCAGTTATTCTCAAGCTGCGAGTGATTGATAAAAGCTGCAGACCTAAGCAAATAGTTTTTTTAAAATATCCCTGTGTTTTTCCTGCTTTGAAATTCATACGTGCAGAAATTCCAATGAGAATTTTAATAATATATTTGCACTGTAAACAATAGTTTCTTTCTTAATATACCAATATTTCCCTATATATATATGTGTGTGTATAACTTTTGTTACCGAAATTACAGGTGATATATTTTTATAATCATTTAGATAGAAGCAATATCTCAATATTAAGGAAGAGATATTTTATTATATCATAATCGATTTATTGCGAAATTCTTTCAGAAATATTTCTGGTAAAACCAAACTATTCCCTGACGATTACGGTCAAAAGATGATAATAATGGGGCGGAGGGAATTCCACTTTGGTTAAAATAATAGCTGTTGAAAAAAGACAACCTTAAAAAAATATTGGTATTATTGCTCATCAATCAACAATTTCTTCTAAGTCTTTTTATATTTTATTGAATTGTGTGTTCCTAGACATAATTATAACATTCTATTCTCGTAATTTAAATGTCTCATAATTTTTGTTAGATTTTCTGAAATGACTGTCTTGGGGAAACTTTTGAAAGATGGTATTAGTTTACGTGCTTATGAACAATGTTAAATTAAATTGCTCACCAAATTCTCTGATAGAGTTCTTGCATGCCTGTTTTACAGAACAATGACTGGAATTACAATTTGCAACATTTTTAGAAAACTTGTTGGAAAAAGGAACTCTAGCTAATTCTTTGTCACGCAGTCATAATTTATTATACATATTTTTTTCATGATTGCATGCATGTATTGCGACGATCATTACCTAGAACTGTAAAATGCTTTATAAAAAAGAACTGGCAGATATAGATGGGAGAATGGAGTAGAAAAAATATAATTTATGAGAAATAACCGAATTCTTGAAATTACGAGAGTAATGTTTCATGATACTTTCGACTTCGGATGCAAATTAAGAACTCTAAGAAAATTGCGTTTTAAATTGACAGTGAAATGTTTTGATTTTTATTGCAAAATTCTGTTTAATACGCGATGAAATTTACATATTTTGCAAATTTATCTTGTAAATTTGATTTCGTCATCTGCTGAAATGAGAGTTTACCGGGCGTTTTATGCTATACGGGATGTTTCAAACTTCAGTGTATCAAGTAGGAAACACAAGAACAAAGCAAAATCTTATAATATTTGAATTTCTAACAGCATGTAGAGAACACAAAAATAACCAAGCTCAGGAGTTAGTGAACGAGTATTTTTAATTTTAGGCAATATTGTGTCCAAAATAAGAACAAGATTTGGCCATCTTTCAGTGGATATTTTATGATTTCAAAAATATTATTTTCTTAGAAGTCATTAAAATTAGAGAAAATAATATAAATGCTATTTGAAATTTTTGTCTGCGTTTTCGTCATTTTGAGCAAGTAAAATGTACATGTAACTTTTAATTTTTAATGTATTTTTTGATTTTGATTTCTTTTTTTTGGTTATTTTATATAAATTAAATAAAATATTTCACCTTATTCTATTTTTTTGGCAAAAATTCAAAAACCGTTTCTTTTTTTCTTTAGAAATATTAAATTTGAAAACCGGTTTTTCAAAAAATAGGTTTTTGTATGAACCCTAACTATAATGGTAGTGGATTTTGAGGTAGATGGCACACCATCCTTTTCTCCATGTGTGTGTGTAATAATACTTTTAATGCGCAACTATATTTTTATCCGATTGAACTCTTAATTAATTTCCTAATTTTTATTTTAAATCAGCCCATATGACTTTATTCTAAAATTTTCTCTTATTTTCTGAACCAAATCTCACTTTTTTATTTAATCTTATACTATAATACGAGGAATGGTTGCCAAGTCGAAAATCGCCCCAGAATTAATAAACTCTGGTAAACTTGGGGGTCTGGGGTTTTTGGCCACGAGGAATCGATTGGCGCCGGTTTTGAAGTGCTACGGTCGAGCAGTTCGGAGTTACAGATAGGATATTTTCAAACTTTATTAGTTCGCCATAATGACTATAGATGGCAGCCCTTAAATTTTCTTTGTCTATTGCCTAATAGGTTTCAAGCGGTAACGTTCCGGTTATCTTTTCACCAATGGTTTCACAAATTTTCTTATGGCATGTATTGTTTTGATAAATCACAATTGAAAATTTAAATCTTCGAGTTAGCTTCGACACCTGTTTTCTCCGAGTGGAGCTTGGTCACCCGCTGGTTATTGAAAACACGCGCTCTAAAAATGTCTTTTTCTTTGTTTTTCCACTCCAAAAGTAAAGGGATAAGAATCCCTAATTATTATGAATAATCCAGTGCTTATGTGGGTTTTTCAGAGATACCTAAAATTCCATTACCTAAGTCGACTCGTCAAAAAACCCTATCGGAATCTTGTAATAAAACTACTTATAAAAAACCTCTGTCACTTTTTCTCTTGTATCGCGATATGAACAGATGTCTTTTTGCCATCGCTTCTTCTTGGTACAAATAATGACTCCCGGGATGAAATAAATCGAAGATAACATTTCAAAAATTTCGTATTTTTGGCCACGCATCTGCAAAGTCATGTTCACACGCACACACACACACACGCACTGAAAAAACTGTCAATATATTATGTGCATTTGGAAGTACTCCCCAATCCATACATCACGTGTGTATGTGTGCCAAAATAAGCAGTGACAGTTAATCTATATTACTATTATTTTGCAACTTCTGCACTTTTGTCTGTCCTCCAAATCATATGAGCAACACTTAATAAGCAAATCTTCATTAACCGGCCAAACATTTCTCTGAGAAGGATTTATCAATTTCACGTTTTTCAGACTTGCCCCAGATATTCCCAAGATCAGAAATAATTCGTTCTCATGCATCATATTAACAATATTGGGAACGAACTTTACTTTAGAAATTTGCAGACATAGAAGGATATAATCTGAATGATACAAACGAAGGAAATATAGGACTATACTTAAAAAAACAAAAAAATAAGCTATCTTTTATAACTGTCATGCCTTTTTACCGCTTACTCATTGAGAGTATCACTCATTCACAACAACTTGAACCCCTTTTTTTCATTCTCAGAAGAATCAATAGATTTTAACACGTAATAGATCAAAATTCCAAATGTTTCATCAACAGGAGTGATAAGCGTTTTGCATGACATTTTGACTTATTTAACAGTTATCCTCAACCTCAAGCTAGTTTGCAAACAGTCTATTGGACTCAGTGTTCCAAAACCGATAGCATATAGAATATTTTAATATAATAACTGCATCTATAAAACCTTACAATTACATGAGCGATATGTGGAATTTGCAATTGGGCCCATCTTAGGTAGCATCAAATCCTTCTTTTTCAGAAATACAATTTCGATAAACGAATATTGCTTTAATCGAGATAGAAACATTCATCTTTTTTTTAAAGTGTCATTTTTGGAATTTTAATAATCCATTCTTCATGCAAAGGATTCATTATTTCGATAAATGTACAATGTGGCATTTTTTATAAACTCTTTGGTTGTTTTAATTTTATATAACAGTATGCTGAATCGAGATTGATATATCTCATTAATTTTGATTAGTATTATGCCTGAATTAAAAGATGAATTGGAGTTGATAGTACTATCTCTATAGATTTTTTTACAGAAGTATTTAAAAGAAAACTGTTTTAAAATCATGAGTGATGTATTCAATCATATATGCGCAAATATTGTTAAATAATGCCATTTTGTATAGATGCAAAGGTTCTCATTTTGAATAAGTTTTTAGACACATTAATTAATTCATTTTCAGACCATATTTCAATATTTAATGAAAATTAATACATGCATTATCATTTTAAGAATACATCGTTTTCATAATATTTGAGACATGTATATTATTCCTGAAAACAATAACAAAAACTCTCGCCGAAACAACGGTCTGAGATCTAATGTTTCAGATAGAAGATGAAAATATTTTGCTGAATGTAAGAAATACATTTTGACATTTTTCTGCTACGGGGATTAAAAAATTCTTTAAAAAATATTATCTAGTCAAGGTTTTGCAAAAGGTCATTAAAACTGTTTCAACCGTTTCTTTCTTATAAAAAATTCTAATCTTGAAAAGTACTTGCTAAAATTATCTAAAATTCATTTTAAAAGTCCTGCAGTTATAGTTGGAGACTTTTCCCTTATACAGGCTCAATATGTCGCCAATGTGAGCCAAACGCGAGTCAAGTCGTTAAACGAAGCGAATAACAAAACAAATGTCGCCAATGAGAACAAAACGAGAACACAGTCGCCAATCGTAACTACAGGAAATTTGAAGTAATTTTGCTTTTTTGGCGACTTTTCACTTTTTCCGACTAACGATTAGATGACGATTTTTTGGTTGCGCCCAAATAACGGAAAAGTACCGTATTTCGTAATATAATTTATAAAATAAAATGATGAATTCAATATAATGATATATTCGAAAAAAAGTACATTATAAAAACATCCTAAATTGAATTTGATCGACGTATTTTCTGATAAGATTAATGAAAAGAATAAACATATTTTGAACGATAATGATAGATATCTAATTCCTATGCAAATTCAAATTCAATAAATAAGAATGACTCAACTGCACCTCAGTAAGTGATTAAGTGCGGTTGACTCATACTATTCGTGGCCGTCGAGAGATATCTCTCGACGGCCACGTACTATTGCGCAAATATTTCTAGACACGTTGAAAAAAAAAAAAAATTCCCCACTTGCATCACAAATTGGCATGGCTTCCGCAAGGTTTCATTTAGGAGAAAATGCGATATCATCCTCATATTGTCAAATTATGAAAATAGATTAAACGCAAGGTAACTTAAAAAAAACTTAAATTAGCGATAAAAATTATGCTATGGTTATCGGAAATCAGATTGATGTGCTGTTGTTGCTTCTTATATATATCAAGGGCTTTCAATTTACACAATAAAATTAAAACTGAAATCCAAAATTTAAGAACAAACTTTAACACATTTTTTGACGGAGCGAAAATGCTAGAACATATTTTGAACATTTTCATGAAAAACGAATTCAAAAAAGAAAATTGAAGTTTTAAAAAACCTCATTTTAGAAGTTACCTTTTTAACACTGTATTTGCTACTGTTAATGTACAAATAGAAGAACACAGAAAGGTTTAAAAGTGTACCGAATTCTGTTTCTGATTTCAATTTAATCACTGATATAATAACTACAGAAAAATATGAATTAGAGAAATGTTCTAAAACCTTTGTAACGTTTTATAGCATAGATGTAGATGAAAACCGATCCAAGAAATTTGTTTGACACAGGATTTGATTTTGAATGAAAGAGATGTAAATAACGCACAAGACATCCTTCAATGCATACTAAATATTAACTTTTGATTTAAATTTTTTTATTTTTACTTAAAAATTGACAAAAAAAACCCCTTCGTTTTTAATAAATGCCAGTTCTTTCCGAGTTTTTTTTCAATGAACTCTTTAACAATGTTTGAACAACTAAAAATGTAATTGAATTGCTATTAATCGAGACAAATAAAATCCAGTATTCACTAAATTAAAGATACTGATACGTGTAAAAAATTTATAATTAAAAGTAAATTCTCAATGAACTTACAAACCAGCAGACTTTCTCAGCTCCAGAAGAAAGTTTGCTGTTAAGCTAAAGAAGCAGGAATCAATCGTATTTAGTTTAACATTTGTTATTAAAAAAAATATTCGGTGAACATTTCATCGACTATCAACTACTTCGAATTTGCTTTTGATTTAAATTCTGTAAAAAATTATTTTGTGTATGAAACAGAAACTCTCTTTTCTACCCTTCGAAGTCTAAATTATTAAACAGTTTTTGTTTTTTTATTGAAGTTAAATTTCGCTCCAAAAAGAAATAGAAAGAATTCGCGCAGTTGTTTAGAAAGTCATTTGATGCGACAGTTAGTTGAAATCGATAGCGGCAGATTCATCATATAAGAGTCGAGACTTCAACAAGGCTTTTTGTTCAATTCAAATCTTGGCAGAAAAAAAAAGAAATTAAGACTGTTGCAATCTGAATAATTGCCACTGAATGAAGGACTGTATTCACCGAACAGCTGTTGTCAATAAAGGATGCTGGTGTTTTTTAGCTCTTGAAAACACAAAAACATGACTACACCGATTTACAATTATAATGCTTCAGAAAGCAAGGAAGTAAAATTCTTTTAGTTGAACTTTATTAAACAAGAATCTTAACAAACATTTCGATTTGGTTTTTGTTTTCAAAAATAAGTTTTTCCTACCTCATCCTATTTTTATTTTATTACTCCTTAATAGGAATCCCCCTCCTTGCTTATATCCATAAATGTCTATTCCTTTCATCTATGGCAGCCTCAATAAGTGTAGTAACATGCAGCTCAACAAATTTAAAACATTTCATTGGTTCTTGCTTTTCTTCTCTGAAGTTTTTGTTTTTCGAGTGTATGTCATAAAAGAAAGTGCTGCGGACTTCTTTACATTCCGTTTCGATCGTTTCAGACAATAATTGCAGTTAGTAAAATGAATCTTTTACTTTGGACAGAAAATTCTCTAACTTAAAAAAAAAAAAATATTGACCGTTTTTTTTGTTGTAAAGTTAACATATTTCCTCCACCAAGATCGTTGATTTTTTTTTTCAGAGAAGATATAATTAAAGAATTATTATTATTTTAAATATAAACACAAATTATCAATAACTGATGAATATTTTCCCCAAATATTGATATGAAGGCATCTAAAATATATTTTTATAAGTTTCTTATGAAAAACATTACTGAAGCAATTTCATGGCATATCTGAAACTATTTTCTGATACTGCAGTTCACTATACTAAGAACTATATATATATATATTAAAGATAAAGCATACATAAACAGACCCAGCTTATAAAAATTTACATAATTTTTAAATAATATGAACAAAGTTTTCTGATTCCTTTTTAGAAACTCTACGATCTAATTTTCAATTGTTGTCTTTTTTCCCCTCATAATAGCTTTTTTTTGCAGTTTATTAGATTTTGATAGAAAGGTTGGTTTATAATTTTAAGCTCTAATGGGCCCCTTTTGTTTAAAATTATATATATGGAGTTGTTCCCCCTCCTATCCCCATTATTCCTCCGAACGTTAAATCGATCCTACCATGTGTAAAGAGAGCGAAATTATGAATTTTAGGCATTAATATTTAAAACTGAATGTAAAATATTAACCCTTTATTATTCCAAAACAACTTATTTTAAATAAATAAATATTTTGCAATAACCATTGATTTCTCTATGTTACTGATCTTTTTATTATGAATATCAGATACTATTGCTATTATTTCCGCAACATATTTTTTGGTTTGTTTAAACATTATGGGCGCAGATTACACAATTCTTTGTCTGAATGGATGCTATGGAAGAACATGAAATGGACGTTATTGCTAATATTTTCATTAAAAAATTTTTTGTGTGTGTGCTCACTTAAAATTCCCCAATAAATTAAAAATATATTAAATACAAGAAGTTAATTTGTTTGTACACGTCTCTTGTAATTTTTTCAATACAAGGGCAGATTTTTTTTTGATCATTTGATTTATATTCAACTAAGTGTCAAAAAAATTACAGATTTCGTTCATAATATATATATATTTATATTGAAATTTATAACTGTAAAACCTTTTTTTTATGCAATACAGAAGGAAAAAAAATGGAGACAAATTTTTAATCCATTTTATAATTTAAACATTAGGCCAGCAAGTAAGCGATTTTTTAAAAATTATAGTTGGTCAGCATAAAGTTAATACAATTTCAATTTCATTGAAGAATTTTCCTTATTTTGATGCAGATATTTCATGTGGTATTTGTAAACGATTTTTTTTATTTTATTCTGTTAGTATAATTAGTGCTCATTTCTGGTAAACAAAATGGATAGGGCAGATCTCACTGGAAGGAAACAAATCATTTCATTCTTAAGCACTCTACCCATGTGAATAAGTTTTTGTACAGCATTTTTGTGAGTAAATTTGACAAACTGTTATGCGAATGGTTGGCTAAAAGTCGGTCGGGCATGTGTCTTCTAGTGTTGGTTAATATATTTGCAAAAAGAGGAAAAGGTTTTACATAATTGAAGCAAATCTGAAATTCAATAAGTGAAAAAATGTTTTTTTTTTCCCTTCTGATGATTAAATTTTATTTTACATTGATTTTATTTAAAACAACAGAATAATTTTTCAAATTAAGAACATATTGTGCATTAATTAAAGTGAATAAAATAAAGCAAAAAAATTTTCAGAAGATATATAAGATGCAGATGAAAATAGTCAGAGAATTAAAAAAAAAGAAAAACACCTGGAAAATTTAAAAAGCAGAAATGATTATCGCCCTATAAAATAAGTATCTTTGAGGCCCTTTAAAAATTAGCAATTTGCAAGGAACTATGCACCTAATGAATATAACCAGATTCATTAATATTCAGAGTAGTTTGGAATTATGCTGGAGTTTGAATTCATGCTAGTTTTAGGTATTCTCTTAAAAACATATTTGCTATCACCTGAAAATTGTAAAACCTCACGATCTGTTACATTGCATGCAAATTTCACTGTTGCGGCAAGCAAACAATTCTGTATAATTTCTTATTAAAGAATATCTTTTGGAATATATTTATTAAAGAATATCTTTTGGAGTTACGTATATACCATCAAGTAAGAAATGTAAAGCAATTACCACAAGTACAAGACTTAGTGCTATTGCAAGAAGATCTAACACTACAACAAATATGGAAAAAAGCTCTCAGGCTGAAATTAATTGATTGTCGGAATGAAAATATTTGTGTCAATGGGAAGGGAAGATTATCCGCCCAATTCAAAAGGTCATATTTCTGAAAGTGTATCAGGTTGGGAGGATTTTGCAGTAAGCAGATAATTCTGTATAGTTTCTTTTATCTTGAGTGGCATTGCATTGCTTTGTTTTTATTCCATAAAACTGCATTCTTACTTTTAATATACTTATTATGGAATAAATATATATTATATGAATGTTGTCGTCTCCGCAATAATCATACTGTGTGACAAATAATAGTATCCCTGAGAATAAAACAAATGAAGCTTAAGTCAACAATTAAAGCATTTTATTCAATAGTCATGTCATGTAAAAACATTTGTAACTATATATAGAATAACTCTCAAAAACCTGTTACATATTCACATTGTGGTTTTACTATTTTGGACGAAACAGCAGGGCATGAATGCTTTACTTTTATCCGAAAAAATATATTGCACAACATGAAATTAGTTACAAATTTCAAGACAATCACAATTTATAAAAATCAGCTGACAACTAGTTTTGTCACTAAATGTATCTCTTGAATTCAGATTGAAAAAAAAAATAATAAGAGATCAAATTACTTTTTAACTCTACAAAATTAAAGAGATCAAAATTCCAGTAACATAAAATATTTAGATATGAAAATAAAGATATGGAACATGGCACTTAATGCATCACTAAACACACTGTATGAAGATAGTAAAAATGATATGACGTTTAAAATATATCAACTTTTCACAAAAAGTTATAAATGCACTTGATAGAAGTATTTTCCTTCACTTAAAATATTCCACATAATAAGAACTTAAAGCAAATGCACTTGAACACAATGATATTGTTACCATAACTTAAAAAAAAAAAATTCTTTATGCTTCAAAATTAAGTTTCATTTATTAGTAAAAATTGCATATTTTATATATTGGCACTTGACTTTTTAGTAATCTTTGACAGCTTATACCATGCAGTTCAATATTTTTCAATTAAATATGCAATACTGACACAGGTAAATTTATTAGTAGCTAACAGTAACATTTGTAATAAAATGTGATACAGACAGATACATATTAAAATATTTTGCTTCCTCACAAAATATGAAAAAAAAAAAAAAATTGAAAAAGGTCTATCTGCGTAGTAAAATATTTCAGCATTCTTTTTGTAACAGATATATGAATTAATTATAAAAGGCATCAGTGAATTACCATAACAGGCATTATGGATTTTATATCTCGTTTATTATTCTAAGGCAGCAGTTCAACTTTAAAATAATTTGATTTTCCTTTTGAAAATCACTTTTAAGCATGATTTATGTAGATAAATATTCTATATTTAAGTTAAAACAAAAAAGTTACAAAATAAAAATAGATTATTTTGGAAAAATATAATAAAAAAAAATCTTAATATTGAACATTTCTGGATATTCTAAAAATATTATTTGATATATTTTTTGAAAAATAAGGAGATCTTTTTAAAACTTTAATATTAGATAAAAATTTCCAATAAATGAAAAATAAAGTATTTCCCCTCTCACCTTATCTAATTACATTGATATTATGCATAAATACAATCTCTAAATAGAATCACCAGCTATTTAAAAAAAATTATTTTAAGGAAGAACTGTCTTATTTTATGTGTTTATATATATATATATATATATATATAAAAGATATTATTTGTTTTACAAAAACCTTAAAATAAAATAAAACAAAAACCAAGGAATGTATAAACATTTAAGCAAACAGAGACAACTGGTAGAAAAATACGAGATTTATGAAAAATATTTTGAAATTTAAAAATTGCATTAAATATTAGCAAATAGCATTTTATTAACGGCACAGCAACTTTTTAAAAATAAAATTTTGGAAAATATAAGTTTCTAAAATTCAAGGAGAACAGAATAAATATCTAAAACTCAAGAGACAAACGGTATTATGCACTCAAGACTAGCTATGAACATATAAACTATTACAAGAATCAAAACTATGTGTAATAAAAGCACACCATTTTAAGATTGAGTTAGTATAAAAGCACAACATCAAGTACCTGTGTACCTGAAGAAAAATACAGCTGTTAGAAATATATTTGAAATATGCAAAATTCCTTCATTACAAAATCACAAGTATTTTCTATAACAGGCATCATAATCATTTGAAAACATGCTCTGCTCAAAACAAAATCATTCCCTGAAAAATTGTGAATAAAAATAATAATAAGAAAAATATTGTGATACTTATAATATAGCACCAAGATATTAAAATATTTCCACATAGAAACACCAGTGGGGTCACTTGCTTATAATCCGACTAGTAAAATATTAATATTTGAGAAATTAATTTTATATATACCTGGTTTTCAATGAAACGAAAGAAGAGTAAAATGAATGAAAATTAAATTTTAGAGTTCGTTCAGGATAAAATTGTTTATAAAGAAAATTTAAATATAAAACTGATAAGAGAATTATACAATTTAAAAAACACGGAAAAAACATTTAACACAGAATATTGCTTAGAGACATTCATCTTCAATTTTCATCAAAAACTATGCAATTTCATTTCAAAAATAATTTCCACAAAATAAGCTAATCTGCAAAAAAGTTGCAATTTAATATATCCATAAATCAGTCAACAGCAAAATTAATCACAAATACTTACATTTTTACAATAAACATTTTTTTAAAAATACAGATTTATTTAACTTAAAAAAACACAAGAACAATTGCTTTAAAGAATGTGTAGATAAATTAAAACCACACTTTTTTTTTCAGAGAGTATTACAGACCAGGTCACAAAGAGAAAAACATTATGGCTTTAAATATACAAAAGCCATAACTGCTTGATATGATTAATATACAAACTTATCACTGGTGATGTAGTGAATACAATAACAAGGCATATATACTTAACAAGTGCACTTTACTATTATGAACTATCAGTTCACAATACACTTCAACAAGAATTTACATCAATTTAAAAACACTATACATGTGCATATTATTATTAATTTATAATATATATATATTTAAAATATTTATAATAATTCTTTCTGATTATCCATTTCAACCAGTCATCTGATTTATATGCAAATTTTGTACAAAAGATAGAGCCTTGCTAAAATATAACAGTCTCTTATAAGGCAAATGGTTTTCTTTACTTTTAAAGACAATAATTTTAAGAGGAAGCAGGTGTTCTCTTTTGAGGCAATATGTTCTGAAAAAGTCATTGCTATACAAAAAATTTGGGAAGGACTCATTGAGAACCATATCCCTGGTACTCATCAGGAGATCTATTTCCATATTTGGCTTTTCTCAGAGCAGCTAGTTTCTCTCGAGCCTCTTCAAGTTCTCGCTCTTTCCTTAGGATCTCTTCTCGGGCAACGATTTCCTGAGCAATGCCACCCACCATTCGTTTATTTATAACCAGACTTCGCTCCTCATCATGTTCAATAGCTTGCTGGGCAGCACGAACCAAATTGTCTGTTGCTCGTTTCACAGCATTTCCAGCTTGCTGCAAGTGAAAGGAAGCAAAACATCAATTGGATTGAAAAACATAACAAGAATAGAAAAATATGATAAAAACAAAAATATTAGAACACATTACAAATAAAATTTATACTTATTGTATGTATTAACTAGTCACATTTGGTAATGAGCTAGTTTACAATGAATTAATTGTGCTCAATTATAATTATATATTTTTTATATAACTTGTTGTTTAAGATTCCCGTAATAAAATTGTGAAAGACATTAAAGCCATGGGATTTCATAGCTTTATATTTATTTGGTTCACTTTATATCTAACAGAGTCCACAAATTAGTGTTGGGTCCTATGATATCCAAACACAATTAGTTTAAGTAATCTATTCAAAATACCTGTTTCTTTGGTACTAATGCAATTTTATATTACAATCTGTCAAATAAAAATTGCACAGTTAATTAGAAGAAACAACGAAAACAATTTTAAAAAAATTGTGCCAGAATTTTTTGAAAATAACTTTATGGGGATTCAATAAGACAATATTTCAAATTTTAAAGCCCAAAAACCAATTTTACAAACTATTGTTTCAAAGTAGTTGTAACAAAATAATTTATAAAATCACATTAAAATTTTCCACATTAAAAAAACCACTCAGGTTCACATAATCACACTACAAAGTATATATGTACAAAATTTAATAGCTCTATGTTAAATGGTTTGTTCTGTAAAGTAACACATGCACACATTTTTTATTAGAAGAAAATTATCAGTACTTGAGACTGGTACTGAGAAGAAAAAAAAGTCTAGATTTTATAAGCTTTATTCTATAATCAAATCAAGAGTGTAGCCAAGATTTTGTCTAAAACATCATAATTAATAGATAATTTTATCTTTTTCAATTACTTGTTTTGGAAATAAACTTTAAACACTATAAGGTATAAATTTGTTAATATAATAAATAGAATGCACAATTTATTTTTTATGCATAAAATACCTTTCATATATGGTTTTAATGACAAATGGATGAATTATTTTCCTTACAAACAGATGTAATATAAACTTTTAATGGGACAAAAATGGACTTTGTTCCCAAATCTTAAATAAGTCCTACAATTGACACAAAATTCAATTGCAGTTTAATCTATCTGAAAAAAGTTAATCTCAACATGAAAAAAATATGTGAATGAAACAAAATTATAAAAGGCAGTGTAAGCAATTTTTGCTATGAGTTAATTTCAGAAGCTTACAACCCGTTATATTGTAATAGAACTGTCAGAAATCACAATTTGAAACATAATTAAGCAAATAAACACATGGAACAAAGATAATTATAATTCTTTCACATTTTTATAGCATTTTTACAGCTAATAAATTTACACATAATTATAAAAGAAATCAGATCCATAAGAATAATTTCTTACCTGTAGACGATGCATGGACTGAGAATCAGGATCAGCTTTTACTTTACAAGCCACTAACAGCTGAGCTGTGGAACTGGCTACTTGTTTGGCAGATGAGATGAGTTTTTCTTCAGATGCATGACCCTGCACTAAAGAGTTGGCAGCTTCGACAAGACTGTGAGTAGCTGCAGCTACAAGTTTGGCCTAAAGAGATTAAATAAAAAATATCAACAAAAGAATATCAGAATTTTTAGAATATCAACAAAAATTTTAAAGTACCAGATGAAACACTTAAATCTTAATATGTTAAAATAAGCTGAAGAAAAGCAACTGTCTGAAAGAATGATTTCACTTACAGCAGATATTAAACCTTCGGACCACTGACCATCATCTGTTGTACATACTGTGTGAGAACTAACCTATAAAAACAATAAAGTGATGACATTTTATCTTTGCTATTTTAAAAAAAACAACAACAACACTGTGTAATAAATCAGCTTACTTTTCCAGCTGCAACAAGCTCCCGCTGAGCTGCAGATGCAGCCTTAACTAAAGCAGATGTTGCAGCAGCAATGGATTTGGCAGCTTCTAAAATCATCTCATCGAAGTTCAGAGACTCATCTGCTTCCTACAGGAAGAGATAGGTTGAAATAAATAATAAAATATAGAAATTTATCAATTTTTGAATATTTAATATTTGAGAAAGCTGTTAGAAGCCTATTTATAAAGGTGAAGGAAAAATTCAAAAATAAAAATCGATAAACATCTATGAAAAAAAAAAAAAACATCAACACAGTTTTTAAATAAACTTTTTGAATGGGATTATATTTAAAGTAAATTTGATAAAGTTAAAAATATAAAGATTGTTGAATCGCAAAGTTATATAATATACACTGAATGAAAAATACTTATAATAATAATAAAACCACTTTCCAACATTTTGACTAAGTCACTTTTATCCCCAAGAAAATCTAACTCAATGTCTTATTCCATTTAATCCACAATTTCAATAGCTGAATGCTGATTTGCACTTTAAAAGAATAACAAAGGATACAAAGAAAATCAACATAATTTATCTTGAATGAACTCTGGATGACATTTCTTCAGATTTCAGATGATAATATCCAAGTCCATTAGTATATGTCTGATTCTTGGTTGAAATGATAAGAGACAACCAAGAATATCAAACATATCTAACAGCCAAGGATTCATTCCTCTGTAGATCTAAATACAATATGAAAGGATCGCATGGACAGCTGCAAACAAAATATCAATTTTATAAATGTTAAGATGCAACTTACATGTTGTTTACTGATACGTGGTTTCAGGTTGGCTAATTTTTTAGCTGCTGCATCAATAGAATTTGCAGCACCAAGGAGCTCATTTTCTGCAATGATCATTGGATCATCTGGATCTTCCCAATCGGCACCTAAAATAAGTAAAGGGGAAAGAAAAAAAAATCAATTAATTTTACAAGAATTTTTTTGAAAAAAAAAAAAAAATAAATAAATAAATAAATTGTGATATATAAAAAAAAGAAAATTATGTCTGAAGAAAAAAGTAAAATATTTTTCTCCATTAATATAATCATCGTTTATGTCTATATCAATAACAGCCAAAAACCTGCATGAATCAACTTTCCATTATGCTTACAATTTCCTTTTTGCAGATATATAAATAAAATTTTGAGGCAATCTTTGGTATTCACCATAATGTAAGTAAATTTGATACTTTTCCATTAGCTCGGCACAACAAGAAATTGCCAAATAATGTAGAATTCTGAAAAATTTTCGCCTTTTTTGTCATTTGCTTCACTTGGCGACTTGGTTTGCATTTGGTTCATATTGCTCACATCTGCGCCAAGATAACGGAAAAGTAACAAAAATTTTAAAATTAAGAACATGAATAAATGAAGTTTTGAAAAAATTCTCACTCCAAAATAAAGATCATCTACATCATAAAACTGGTTAAAAAATAGTTTATTACAAAATCAGTAGAAGGAAGAAAAAGCTTGAAACCTTTGAGACTCTCAGCGCATAATACCAATTCTTGAACAGACTGTGCAATAGTCCTTGATATGGTACTCAGATGCTGTTTGTTTTCATGTCCTGGCTTCTGCACCACCTAATTAATAGTGATTAAATTACAATGTTACTTAATCTAACAAACAAATCACAAATTAAAATTAATCATGTTCAAATTCTCAATTTTGTTCTGTTATGTAAATAAAATGTATTAATGATTGTAAAACAGAAGAAAAACATAATAAGCAACAAAGATGCAAAATTTACTTCAGACAATTTTAAATGCAGAAAGAAAATTATGAAAATTAAGCAGGTTTAAAAAATATATAATACTGAAAGATTATAAGAAATAAAATTAAGCAGTATTTCATTAAAAAGGTGTAAAATAATTTAGTGAAAAACAACAGCAACAAATGATACAATAAATATTCTGTATATATACTAACCTGGTGAACCATTTGTAGAAGCTCACGAAAATGCACAGCAGTATTATGACCAGATGCTAATATCTCATGTTTTAATTTTTGAGTTTCAGATGTATATGCCGCAGCCTGAAAAAGAATATAAAAATTCAGAGGAAAGTTTATTATTATTTTGCTGGATTAAGAATAAGTAAGTACTAGAATCAGTTTGACCATCTTGCTACAAAAATTTTTAAATTATAAAATCAAATTCATGGCCCGACTTAGCCTAATCGGAGTCTGGGCAAAAACTTCTTTGGGGTTTCCCTCTGCTTCACTGCTTATCAATGAAGAACTGCGCATGAAACTTGTCTGTGGTATTTTTTGGTTTAGGGTTCACCTTTAATGTGGGAGCCCAAGGCAACTGTCTCGTATGCCCCCGCCTTAGTCAGGCCCGGATTAAACTATATTTTTGTTAACAAGTAACTGTTTCCTTTTTATTATCAAACAAAATGATTTTTTTTTCTAAAGAAATTTTTGAGCCAAAATCTAAAGAAGCAGGTAAAATTATAATTTGAAGTAATTTTGCACGCATCTAAAGAATATGCAACCAAATTATATTTGCAAACTTTACAAATCTAAAAGAACACATTTTGAAAAGAAGACTTTACCTTTGAAACCATTAGTAAATCAAAAATGGCCTTCCTTCCCATATTGGCTGCTACTATAATGTCCTCTTGTTTACAGCTTTTTCCGGCAGCTACAGCCTTTGCAGTGGCCAGAGTAACTGGTTTAGTGGCTCTCACTAAATCTTCAGCAGTCGCAGAGCGCATTGGTGGCTCTGGAGAGTCATAAGCCTACAAATAATGCATTGATATAAATTTTAAAATGTCAATTTGCTTTATAGTTAAATGAAGCACATACAAAATTAGTTTACTTTTGTTAATACCACACAGAAAAAGACACTTTTGCATTTAAAAGAATTTTCATTAAAAAAACGATGGAATTAATATAAAATATTAAATGATCTCAACAATTTATAAATTACAGAACTGGTAATTAAATAGCAGAAACCTTGCCAAACTTGGTTTAAGTTATATTTTTGAATTGCCTAATATCTGAACTTGTAATTCTTTTTGAAACAAGGAAAATAATAATAAAAAAAGACATGCACCTTTTCAAAAGCTTTTCTTTATTTTATAACTGAAAACTGATATTATCAGTCAGGTCAATTTAAAAAATAACCAATTTGAAACAACACTAAGAGCATTCAAAAATTAAAATCACAATGCTATATTATAATCAGATAATGTAAGTAATGATATTAGCAATAAGTTAGGTCCACTCTCAAGTTATATGTCAGTGGTAGTACAGCACCACAGCTACAACTTTATTATAGACAGTTTTTACATGAACAGACACAAGTCTTGATTATTAAAAATATAATAGTCAAAAATGTTGCAATTCTTAATGTAAGAAATAAAAATCAGACATTTTATTCAAAGATAAATGCAATTCAGAATGAGTAAAAACAGTAATGAAAATAAACAATTTGATTCTTAACAATTTAAAATGCAGAGTAGAAGCTGTTATTAAAAAACTTACTCTTATTTCTTGAGCAATGGCCTCAATTGTAGATTCTAAAGCTCTAGTACCACGAGAATGTTCATCCTCCACAGATTTCACAGTCTTCAATAGAGATGTCACATTGGTTACCATTACCTAGAGAAAGGGGGAAATTACTATGAAGGTTTATTCATTAATGTGCATTTTCTACAGAAATAAAAACCATGCATTTGCAGTTAAACTTACCAAAAATGTATCCGGCATAAGGAAAATAAGTTGCACACAAGAATTTAAAGCAAAAATTGAATGGATTCCATTTTTTTTAGCATTTACTCCACAAATACCCCAAGAAATTTTAATCAACTACTACCAGTTATACAATTATTATGTTGCTTTCATTAAAAAACAAGAATGCAATGTGCACAGTTAAAGATTAATAGTTTTAACTAACTTTCTATAGAAAGTCTATCAAATGAAACAAAACTGAACAAAAATAAAGAAACCAATAATATGTTTTGATAATAAACTAAGCAGTTTATTGCAATTTTTGATTTACAATAACAGCAACAATATTGCACTCAATCATTGTAACAGATTACAAAGACATTACAGACTTTGCAGAAATATAATATTTCAGATTCATCACAGTCAAAATTTAATACTGCTAACATTAATAAAAAACTGATATGTACGGCAAACATATATATATTTACAAATCACTACATGCTAGTAACAAATTCCTAGACTAAAATATTTTTGCATTCAAAATATTCCTTCCCAAGAATTAAGTTTTAGTTAAAAATGATTTTATTTATCCCAATATTTTCAAAAAGACAGATATCAGAAGATTAATAGTAAAATAGTGCATATGCAACCATTTATCAGTAAATAGATAAAATTTACTTTAACTATACACTAAAACAACTTGATCCAATTTTTATTTAGTTCCATTCCATTTCTTGTTTTATTCTATTGACTTGGTCCTTTGTCACATAATTGGCAAGGAATGGTAAAAAAGTTTGAAAATTTTATTTTAATGACGATTTTCTACAAAGGTACTGTATTAATAAAAATGTGTTTCTGAGGGAAAATTGAAAATTTCCAGAAAAATCTTAAATAAAATGTTTAGAAACCGAAATTAAATTTTTTTTTCGATCATTGCAATTATTTTACTAAAATTTCAATTATACATGGTGAGTTCTATTACTCATTATCTTAAAAAAACTGTGAAGTTAGATCAGAATAAATGAAATGACAGTGTTAAATCTTCCAGTCATATTATTATAAATCTGTTGACTGAAACTCTTTAATGAATTATTCATCAAAAACAAGGAGAAAAATGATGTGCATGCCAATTCTTATATTCAGGCATTTTATTTCCAAATTGTAATGGCTTGTTTAAAAGTTTAAGGTGCGGCATGTTTAACTTATAAGGAAGATATATAATTAAGACATAACAATAATGCTTGTAACAAAATTTATATATTGGTCCATTTATCAGATTATGCATTAACAACAAAACATCCCAGAACATTAAAAAAATTTTTTAGTCCCCTCTTCCCCAACAGGAGTTAAAAATATTGCACTAAAAATTGATTTCCATTCCTGCATTTGTTAACATGCAGTCAAGAATAAATAAGCAATACAGAAACACCCTTGAAACAGTTTCTAAAGTTGCAGTTCACACATTCTTGCTAAGAGTCTTAGCATCAACTGCAAGCAGGAGAAAGTTATTTTTCTAAAACTAGGCCAATCAAAATGAGTTTAATGAACAAGCAAGGGTGTTGTATCCACGTCATCCACTGCTTCAGATTGTTCAGAAAGTAAACGAATGAGTTCATCCTCTTGATCAGATCTCCATTCATCGGAGGTACAACTCTCTCGGACGAGAACCTGCATTGAGACAGAGAACAAAGATGTCACCTAACACTGATGTCTATCTTAAAATTACTAAATTTTAGTGGACGTTAGCTACATGCATCCAAAGCACTGCATTCTCTAGTAAGGATCGCACTTATTTAAATACTTCACAGCTTAGAGGAGAATTCTACTTCCATGCGACAAATCAGCAATGCAACATCAGTGTTCTCTGCTCCCAATATATTTTAACATGCAGGAAAAGCTCGGGCAAATACATGCTGATGAAAGAAAGGAATAGAGATATGAATACTGAACAAGAAGTATGTTGCCACTTCCAAGATATAATAGCTGGATGGAATTTATTATTATAAAGGAGAATATCTGATGGAAAGATGTACATGCTCTAGGTTAAAATAATCTATAAGTTAGTACAAGTGCATTATTTTTATATTTTTAGTTATACAAGAAATAAAATTGAATAATACTAAAGATTAGAAAACACTAATCAAATCTGCCATTTCAATGAAAAAATTGATGCTTTTTATTAAATAATAAAAATAAAATGTCCCGACTCATTAGCTTCTCGTTAATATGATTATGATCAAATTCTTTAAGATCATTAACTTCAAAATAAAGATGTTTAGAGATTTTAGACAATTTAATTAAAATTATAGAAATGACAAAAACTATTATTAAATAGTTTTTAAGAGTATTGCGATAAATTAGTATCAATTATATCATAAGTTTAAAAGCTTCACTATGGTTACTCCAAAGAAATTTAATGATTTGCATCTAAGAACATTATAAAGACAAATAATTAAATAACCAAGAAACACTGAAATCTATAAAGTTAAAAGGGAGTAATTCCTTTCAAACAACAAATATGAGAATCAAAATTTTTACAAGATTTTAAAAATGACACTAAAATTATTTCAAATTATTATAACATACAGAAATTTTGAAAGAATAGTAAAAATAAATTGACAATTCTGTAATAGGTATAACTTAGTAAACATCACTTAAACTGATTTCTAAGTCAGGAAATTTGTACTCAACTCATCATTTAATAGCAAATCATTTGCATCAGTTAAGAGCAAAAAAGTTTCAGTGTTTAGTTGCATATTTAAAACCATAAAAACAAATTGTATCCATAGTTAACATAAAATCATTCCATCAACAATATACTGTATTCAAACCTAAACTGATAATATTTGAATCTTAAAAAAAGATAAATATAAATGTTAAAAAAAATATCCTTTACCTTCGCTGAGTCTCTAAGGTGGATCATCGCTGGATCATGGATACTCTTCCCAGATGCTGCTTTTGTGGCTTGTACAAGATCTCCTAAAGCTGTAGCCACATCTTTCACAGCATTTATTAATAGAACCTACAAAACATTGAAGAAATCATCAAAATTGAAATCCATTTATTTATTAATAATTTAATTCATTTATGATATGCAAGGTTGCAGGGTCATCATAAAAATACTACATTATACTTTAACAATATTAGCAATATTCCCTAATTAAATTGCAATTGTCTAAGTAGCTTACAATGATTTTTTTAGAATAATTACTAAACAATCTATTATCTAAATAAGCTAAATCTAATTGTAATTGTAAACATCCCAACCCATTTATATCTTTACTAATTTACAGTTCCTAGCTACAAAATATTACAGAAGGAGAAAACAAGCAAATTTGCACGCTCTATGTAGTGAAAACAAAAATTCAGCAAGAAAACACCTGCCTCTTCCGAAAGATCCCACATTAATTCTGATTTTCTATGGGACAATTTTCTATTCTTTCCTTTTTATGCATATGCAAAAGTTTTGTAGAATAGTTTGTAATCATCAAAACCTAACAGAGGAAGCTGACTTAAAAAAGAGCATTATACTTTACTATGAGGACTTTATTAAACACAGTTGCAGAAATTTAAAATCATCTTAAACTATATATTTAGATTGATGAAAAGTTTGAAGGAAAAGCAGAGTTGAAAAATGTTCATGATTCAAGGATTTTTTTTAATAGCTTAAAATAATATCAAATAAGACAACAGATATAATGGAATTTTACTTCGAGATCACACTAAGATAAGAATTATCCACTTTATTCACTGTTAAGCAAGTTCTAATATAGTTCTTTCCGAAATTAGATTAGGTTGACAGTTTAATAACATAATTTCTAATATTAAAAAAATACAAATAAAAACTGAAATCAAAATGTTATTAAAAACATTTGCAACAGCAATTATTGATGATGATGATATTAAAAAAACAATTACCTGGGCATCAGAATTATTAGAGCCAAGAGATGCAGCACCCAATTTTACTACTTCAGCCAGTTGTATGATTGTTGTGACTGCATTTTGTGCAGCTACAGCAAGCTGCTCCTGGCTTGAAGCAGCTCCTGCTACTAATGTTTTGGTGTCTTCCACAAGGGCTTTGGCAGTCTTCAAAATATTTTCCCTGCAAAAAAAGATAATTAATATAAAACATTATTGTTCCATTATAGTATTCAAATTTTAAATTTTTAGTTATTTTTTTAAAGTGCTAACCTATGGTCAGAGAATGTTTCCTTTTCATTTTCAGCATGCAACGTTCCAGCTGTAGCAAACATAATAGTGGTATCAAGGTCACCAATTATTCCACTTACAGTGCTGGCAGCATTTATACAAGCTTGAGTACCCCTTGATCCTGCTTGCAATGCAGCAAGGACAAATGATACCTAAAGATAAAGCATTGCAATTACTAAAAGAAATATCCCCATTATAGAAATAAAGTTTATATTTTGTGAATAAAAAAATACATGCGAATAAAAAATTCCAACTCAAAAAGTTGTTATCTTTAAAGACAAAGTTTTAAGAGCATAGGTACACTAAAAAACATGAATGAGAATGCACAGAATTTTGAGAATAATTTACGAATTGAAAATTATATTTCTAACATTGACATATTTCTCATTAGTTAAAAAAGGAGAAAAAGTGAAAAATGAAGTGCTAACTTTTTCTGTCACAGTTCGAGCATTATCAGAAACATCTCTCTGACTGTAGGTGTCAGTTGGATTACTCTGACAAGAGCCAGCAGCTTTTGTTAGATCAATACAAGCTGAACCCAAATCTTGAACACTGCTCTTGATTCTGTTGGCAACCTGTAAAGACCAGAAAAGAAAATGTTAAAAAGAGAAGAAACCCTTATAAGAGAATTGTTTCACTGAATACTAATGCAGAACAATAGCTATTGTTATATATAATGATGTAAACAATAAGGTTTTTTAAATCCAATTAAATGTACTACATATTTAAAAATATTGTATTTTTACATTTTTATTTTATTTAATTTTTAACAAAAGATGTTTTGTACATTTATCCAAGAAGCTAATTTAAATACATATGCTTAATCAGTGCATACTTACGTTTTGTAGTTTCATAAGGTATTGTAAATTAGCAATAATAATAGAATACAACCAAAATGTATATATACATTCACAACAAAACTTACATCAAGATTAGATGTGGAGGATACAGCACCACGAGTATCGCTTGCAACACTGGCAAAGAGATGAGCTAATTTGGCTGCAAGAGGCCCCAGTTGTGCTGCATCAGTGGTTGATTTTACAATCTAAATAAAATTTTATAGTCATTTTCAGATTGAAGAATTCAACTTTCAATCAGCATATTATGATACTCTAATGGAATGAAAATCATACACAATAAGCATCAGTTAATATTTTCCAAAATATTATTATCAAAATGAATTCTTACCATGTCTTGAGCGATTCTAGCAATTTCTTTTGAATTAGTGACCATTCTTGTTTGGAAATCCACAAAAGAGCTTTCAGAAATATCATTTGATTGATGCTCATCAACCTAAAATATTATGAAGTCCAGTTTAGAATTTTTTAAATATTTTTTTCAAAAAACAAATTATTTACATACAAAGTCTTAAATATTCACCTTAACTATTGACTTATTTATTGTATCTACTAGTCCAGTAACAACACCAGCTTCTGTGGCTGCAGATTCAAGGGTTTGTAATAAGTCATGCAGAGCATCTTTCATTCCTTCAGCTGCTTCATCTAATTCGCAGTAAATATGAGTAGCCTACAAAATGACAATTATAAATTAAAAAAATTTACTTAATATAATATCTATAAATGAAAATAAACTTATCTTTTTTGCAGATGAAAAAATTTTCAAGAGATGATTCAGCAGAATTTTTTTTCTTTTAAAATTAACCATGCGCACATTTTTGAGGAAGATAAAAGAAATTCACAAATAACTGTAACATTAAAATAAACACAAACACAACTATTTTAGAATATTCTAAAAGAAATATTGAAATTATTTTCATAAAGCTTTTAAATTCGCCTTTAAAATTAGCTTAATACTGTAAGTATTCAATTTGAATAGTTTTTATAATTTTACACATATATTATAACAATTTATTTTATAAATGATCACTATTTTTATTAATACTGGATAACAATATAATTATCGATTCTTGAAATTAAAAAAAAAATCCCTTTCTAACCTTAAATCAATGTTAAAATTCCATAGAGGATTTTAAATTCTAAAATAATTTTTAGTATTGTATTTCCTTATAGCAATAAATACTTTTCTCGCATACTTGGACACTTTAAAACCATATTTAAGGAACTTACTTTTGGATTACCTCCCGCCTCTTTTGAAGCATAAATAAGTTGCAGAGCAGATTCTGCAACAGTTTTTGTTTGATCCAACAAAGCCATTTGCTGTTTAGAGTTGAGTGTCTTTGATGCACTTCCAATGGCACTTTGGCATAATGGCTCAAAGAATGATGTCATTTGAGTAACCTGAAATAATTTTAAATAAAAAAAAATTAATGAATTTAATTACAAATATATTGAAAAATATTCTTATATCTTATTTGTGCTAAAATATAGTAATTTAAATACTATGAAAAGGAATTAAATTTACATATGTCATACCTTATACTTCAATCATCAATGGTAAGCTATAAGAATAATAAACTTTTGCTATAATATATGATAACAAATATATCCTTTTAATCCATAATTTAAGCACAAATCTATTACTTTGGATGGGAGGAGAAAAATACATACACACAAATATTTACATCAAGTTAGGAAGGATTCATGCTTTTTTTTATTCCATAAAACTTTTATTAAAAATATCATAACAACTTTTATAACAATATTAACCTTATATTAATTCACAAATATATCTTGTATATACTTTCCAACTATATGAAGGATGATTACAGCAGTGGAAAATAAAAACTCACCAAATGACCAAGTTTTTCTGCTTCTCCTTTAGCAGCATTTCTTACTCCATCTATTCTATCCATAATTTCAGAAGCAGATGCTTCCATCTGTTCTTGATAACCCTATTGAAATACCATAAATCAAGATATGATTAGATAGAATAATCAGAAGGAATTAGAATTTATACCACATTATCCTATCCTAATACTAATAATAATTTTAAAATACAGATTTATTTTCTAAATTTAAGTTAAATGAGCAAATATCTCATACAGAGAAAAAAAATGCTAATAATATTTTTATCATACCTTCAGAGTATAATCATTTCTAGGTACCAAGTTTTGACTTATAATACTGAGCGAAGCACGGTCAAGTTCTCGAATGCAAGTACTGAGTTTTTCAATAGCCGCATCACATTCTTTTTGACCAGGAGCCTTATCTCTAAAATGCATAAGTTATGAATAAAATAACAATAACATTATATATATTGATAATTTTTAAAACTATTTAGTAAAACACTTTTTATTATTTATGCTTCCTAGATAACATGTAAAGAATTCTTAACTGATTCTGAATGACAGCCCTCCTTTAATTTGCAATTATAAAAACCACAAAAGTCCTGTTAATTCGCCTAAATTTTACATCAAAAATTCTAAAAATTGCTCTAGTTAAATTATGATATATTTTATAAACCAAAGATTTCATCTGAAACTAAAAGATATTTTTTATTTAAAAAAGAATTACTTTATATTAGAATGAATTAAAAACTGACAGAGAACAAATATCAATGTTAAAAAGTGATAATTTAAAATTTTACTAGTTGACCTAAAAATTTCCTTCATGAGAAAAAAAAAATGTACAATTCACTAGTAACGAGAATAGGAAAAGGTACTAATAAGAAAAAGAGTTTTGAAGAAATTAATTTAAAATAACTTTATTCTTATTTACATTTCAACACATTATTTTAAAAAATCTTATTTTAAGACTTGCATGGAACTTTAATATTGAATAATAAATTGACAATTCTGAATAATTTTTCATACAACTACAAATTAACTCGACAGTAAATATTTCAAGATAAGATCAATGTTATTTTAGATACTCTGGAAAAAAGTAAAAAAAAAAAACACGGCAATTTTTAATGACATAGTATTAACTTACTTAATTGATGCAACAAGTTTCTTGATAGAGTCAGAAACATTTTTGCTGTTATTTGCCAAAGTTTGCCAGGTTGGAGGATCTTTAGGGTTAACAACTAATGATTTAGCAGACATTATCATGTTGCATGAGCCATCAATAATGCTTTTACCAGCCGAAGTTATTGGTTCCTGTGAAATCCTAGCCTGCAAATAAATAATAAAAATAATAATTAGTTAAAGTTCAGAGTCAAGTTAATAAATGTTAATGAACATCATATTTTTAAAAAAATAAGATGGTCATACCTTTGCACTTATTTTAGCTGGAACACTTGCAAATTCAGGAGAGCTTGCAAATGTTGTAAGGTTTTCAACAGCTTCAACCAAAGGCCTGATGGCAGCTGATGTATTTTGACGATTCTTCTCAGATGGATCTTGGTCTAAAGCCTGGAATATAGTTTTTGGTAATGAAACTAGCATATTTTCAAATATTTAATAAAAACAAAATTAAAAAAAGCAATCCTAAAACAAATTATATAAAAACATTTCCTACATAAAATAATTCTAGTTGTTATATTAGTAAATGTTTTTTTGAACTAAATTTAAAAAAAATAATAATCAAGTATTAGAATATTGAGTTCATCAAAAACTGCCAAAAATTCAGTATTTCAGTTAAAAAATATTGAATGATTATTATTTACCACCTTTATATACTGAAAAATTAAGAAGAGATGCCAGTTTAAAATTCTTTGATCAACAGATTAAGGAAAAAAAAAAAAAAAAAAAATAGAATCAAGATGAAATCATGAACATTTTAAACAGCATGATAATAAAAAACTTAGAAGAAAATTTCAGAACGAAAAGAACAATAATGTACATTGCAACAAATAGTTTATGATATAAAAAAATAACACACACATTTATTAGAAAATTTCACTATTGATGACTTGCATATTCATCTTTAAAAAAAGTAACTCGCACATTTTTTATTATGCATATTAAAACCTCCTAAGTTTTAGTACTAACCTTAATTTCTTTTACTAAATTGGCAGTAGCATTTGCTACATCTTTTGCGGACTGTACAAAATGACGTTTAGCTACTGGATTGGAAGTTTTCGATGAAGCTATCCTGCAAGAATTGCATAAAGCTGATGTGTGTTGAGCAATCACAGTAGCTGCAGCCAATACCTGTAACACAAGATTCATTGATATGAAAATGTAAAAATAAATATTTTTTGTTTCTTATTACCTTTAATACAAGATTGTACAAAAACATTTAAACTAGATTAATGATAAAAAAAGAATCAAAAGATTATGAAAGCTTACCATTTATATAATATATAGAAATAACATAGAATCTGATGATTTATAAAAAAAATAAACAGTGAATGAAGCTAAAATTTACCTGTTGTTTCTTGCTAGCAGAGCTAGTGAGTTGCTGACAAGCAGTTTGAATAGCTTGATTGGCTCGAGCAAATTGATTAACATCAACAAGTCCTTGTCGACCTGCTACACTGGAGGGATCAGATACACCAACCAAATAAGCAGACTGCAAAATAAAATTTATTTAGCTTTCAATAAAAGGATTCTAATTTTATTCTTAAATTAAAAAAGAATTTAAAATGAAACTAACTTGTGCAGCTGCTTCAACAAGACCACACACTGCATTAGAGACATCATTAACAGATGATCCAAAATTCTCTTGGTCATTTACTTTAGCGTAATTAGCTATACCAGTCATAGCAACTCCTAAATTCTGAAATAGAAAAGAAATTTTACATAAATAAACAAACTTACTGATATAAAATAATACAAATAATCCATATATATTTTCACATATTTTCTATTTAATAATATGGCTGCTGACATTTACAATTCCAATAACACAAAAGGTTAAAAAAAAGGCTAATTGCACCTTTTTTCAGTTAAGTATAATAATCTACCAAATAATTTATAGGTGATAAGGAGTTTTACATGGTAAACATACAGAATTTAAATAATAATACAAAGATATTTTTTGTTCATAAAATAAAAATTGCTAAAACATATTTAAGTTTCCATAAATCTCTTTGAGACAGAAAAATTCTATTGGACAACTATTTTAAAACTACTAATTTACCTACTGATAATAAAATAAAATTCACTTTTAAAAATTAAGACTTTTTAATATCAGAAATATATTTGATTTTATGTATTAAATATAATGTCACAATGAATATAAAATTATTGTTTGCAGCATGAAAATTTGAATTTTTATTAATACCGAGAAAATACATTACCTTTGATTTCTCTGTAACAGCATCCAGGCATTCATAGTAACTTAAATCACTAACTGGTTCAACTGGGTTATCTAACAAGGGTCTCATACTCTAAAAATATTCAACAAAAAAATAACAAATAATAAAGAAAATAAAGAATTTGTAAAATAACAAAATAAATAAAGAAAATTAAGACACAAACCTGAATATTTCTAATGGCATTATCACATTCCTTTTGACCAGGTGTTGCTGATGTGCAGACATTAATAAGATTGTTAATACTTTCTGTCACTGACCTATGAAATAAATCAAATTCGATACTTGTAAAAATGTATTAATTTTTGAATTTAGCTCTTAATAGTAATTACTGCATAAGATATATAACTTAAGAAGTTTTTTTAGGTGAAGAAGCATCATACCTCGCAGCAGCAGCAAGTTGATTTTTAGCATTAGGTGCACCAGGGTCAGCGGCAACAGATTTGGCAGCAACAAGCAGCTTGCTTGATACCATGGATACATTTTTTAAGCTCACAACCATAGATCCACGTATTTCAGTATCCTATAAATTATTTTGCAATTCAAATTCAAAACAATTTGAATATAAAAAACAAATATTAATGTAAAAAAAATCAAGAATTTAATAATTATTTATTAATTCTTTTTTTTAATTCTAGGCCTGTATTTAAAAATTTTAATTATCTAAACATAGAAAATAAGATTAAGCTGAAATTCATACTAAAAAGATTTCCTATTCTTAGAAATTGGTGAAAGAATATAAATAAATCAAGATTTTGAATAGTGGGCAGATAAAACAATTGCAAAATTATAGATTAAAAACAAATAATTAATATTTGATCTAGTTTCAATTTCCATCAGAGAACAAGAAATTAATCAAAATTTCACAAAGTGAAAGAATATTGTACTCCCTCAGCCTATCATCATATTCTATAAATGCAAAGATTCAAAATACAATGATGCACAAGGTATAAAACGTTTTCAATACGTGGTTTAAATATCATTTAAGATTTTAGTCTTAAAATCTTTAATACAAAAATTGAATATATTTTTGTGAAAGAAACCACTGGTTTATACATAATGGCATCAATCAAGATGATCTAATGATTTTAAATGATTCATAAAATTTAAAACACATAAGAAAATTCATTAAAATTCAAAATCACAGTATATAAAAATTTCAGTACTAAATTTTTAGGTTTACATAAAACATACGATTAGGATCTACACCGAGACTAATATATGTTTCAATAATGCATACTTCAAGTAACTGATATTAACATGATTTAATAATGATAAGAATAGGATTTATATCTTTACTTTTTAAAAAATGAAAAAACATATATTAACTATAATGCTCTAAAATTTTAGTTATTTCGTTCGTTCTAAGTTTGCTTTTGAATTAGAAACAAATTTCATCCTTATATATTTAAGATTTTCTTCATATTTATTTATTGTTTAGTAATTCAGTCTTGAATATGAAAAATATAAGAAAATTACCTTTGTTCCACCAATCATCTCAACACCAGAATCCATAAGCTCATTGAATGCCCTTCCGAATTTTTTGGAAGAAGTGGCAAGTTGTGCAGGAGAACCTTTGGAAGAGGCAACTACATCAGAAGCAGCAACATTCAGATTTGCTGCAGCATTACTAAGGTTACTTTGCAATTCACCGTAGGATTTATTTGTTTCAGGGAACTGAGAGAAGAAGAAATATATATCAAATAAGGCCCTATTTTTATTAATTCTGCAAAAGAATCTGTAGGATTCATAATTATCTTACATCACGGGAATTCAGGATTTGACTGCTTTCTGTAATACTTTTGATTGCCTCATCAACATCTTTCTGACCAGGTAAACAGTTGACACAATTATTAAGAGCAGTTGATACAGACTTGGCAACCTATAATTAAAAATGATTTTTTTAAAATTAAAAACAAAACTTAGACATCTGCATGAAAAATGCTGCTGAAGCATTATACACGATAGCAAACTTCCACAAATCAAAAAACAAAATTTTGTAAAACATATGGTTGAATTCAGCTTTAATTAATAATAAATAAAAAATTTAATTTTCTGTAATCTTCTAGCAATTTTATGAAAATTTAAAAAGAATTGCAGATAAATCTGAATTATGTAGTAGTGTTACAGAAGTAGGATTTATTAGTTAAGGCAGATAATGGTATTTATCAACAATTTTAGCCTTAATATATCAATAAGATAATGTCCATAATTTAATTAGTAAAATATTAAAAATTAATATAAATTTAGTTAGAATTTTAAATGCTTAAAAGAGCAATAAAAATATAAAAACCTTTTTAATACAAGAATATGTAAGTAGCAAGGCTTTTTTTAATAAAGAAAATATCAAGATTCTAAAATGCTTTCTCTATAATTGAGGTGGAAATTAATATTTAAAAACTATTTTAAGTTTTTCAATTAAATTATATAAATTAACACATAGTCACAATCCATAAATTAAAAATAATTTCAATGAAAATGTTTCTTTAAACAAAAGTTTCATTTAAAAAATTAATAAACAAAAATTTAATTGTAATGGAAATATCATTAAAAGATAGTTTATGTTAGTGACTAGTCATTGGAAACCAGGATTTAAATAAAAGGTGAACCAAATAAAATTAAATTTAAAAATAGAATTTGATAAAGACAGACTGTATAATATGCTTACTTGAGTTAGTCTCTGTTGAATATCAGGATTACTTGGATTATTCATAGCTCTCTGAGATTCTTGAATCAATAATGTAGATTTATCCAACACATCTCTAGCATTATCGATAATCTTTGTTTGTACTTCAGGATCATTACTTGTTGCTGCAACTCCACGCACAGCTTTGGTAAGTATTTTAAGAGCACTTCCAGTATCACGAGCAGCAATCCCAGTGTAGTTTTCATTACCCTAAAAAGAAATCATTATTTGACTTTAATTGCCAAAGATAAAACAAACATACACAAAGAAATTCTAGTTTATGCTATCTAATTTTTCATTTAATCAATCATGGTGAAAAAAATTTCATTTAAAAAAGGTGAAAATATGATTTTGCTTTCAAATTATGAGTGTTTGAATTAGCTATTTGAAAATGAAATATTTAGCAGAGATTTGAAGTTTTACAATATCTTTGAAAATGTTTACACTACACGAGGCATTACATATCTGTATGATTAAGAAAATCACAATAAAATATTTCCATATAACTTAATAAAAAATAGAAAATTAAAACTTTGAGTTTATTTTCCCCTGTCATTTACTTTTATCAGTGCTTCACTCACTTATTTTTGTGACAATACATTCAATGAGTTTAAGATTTTTCCAATTTTAATGAAAAATTGATCATTAAAACTATTTTCAAAAAATAGCTGCTAATAATAATTTTAAATATAAATACAAAATTTAAATATAAATAAAATAAAATCCTCAATGAATATATTTATGCTTTAAAAAAAGTTATTTTTACCTGAGAAGCAGCAGTAAGTAATTGGGCCATTGAAGATCCAACAACTTTAGAGATAGCTCCCAATTGCAGAGCAGAATTTTCCATCTTATAAAGACAAAAGAATAAAATGTAACTATAGTATACATATATATACATAAATGACAAAAATATTTTAAATAAATAACAATAATAAAAAACAAACAATAAATATCACAAGTTCTAAAAGTTATGATTGAAAACTTAATGTGAAATTGCTGAACTTCAAGTGATTTATATTTCAAAACAAATTGAATTGCTTTTTAAATCATATACATTTATGCAAATAAAAAGTCCAAATGTTAAACTAATATTTACAACAACATTCATGAAATTCATTTTTATACATTGAAAAAAGAAAATTAAATTAACACACTGTTTCTCCAGGAAGAGGTTTCAATTCCATATTCTCAGCAGCTTTTCTAAATGCTATAAGTTCATCATCTAAGCTTCGGATAAGATCTAAAGCATTTTCTAGTTCCAAGCTTCCACAAGCTTCTTGTGCCTATTTTAAATTAAATGAATAGAAAAATAAATCATTACAAAGGCAACAATTTTAAAAGTTAAATTAATATCTGAATACACTAAACAGAGCAGAGTGTTTTTTAGAAGGGAATGGATTTTATTGGACATTTAGCTAACATACATCATCCAAATCTTAATACTGAGTTTTCTGCCAATAAATGAAAAGATACAAGTGTTATAGTAAAAAATACAATAATTTACATCCTCAACTGATATTCATTCCAATATATTAACACCATAAAAAAAATTTCAACTGTGTGATTAAACATTATGATTGTACCACAATAATGGGCAAATACTAAATTAATATGTTAATTTAATAAAATTCAAGACATTCTAGTGGAGTATGGTTTTTACAATAAATTTAATCTGTATAAGGTATTTTAATAACTAGAAATAAGTAAACAATAAACCTATACCAAATTTTTAAAGCGATTCCTTATAGCAGATTGCATTTCATGCACATTATCATACAAGTTATCTTTGATCAATAAAGAACATCAATCTAAATAGATACAAGACATGCAGTGCATGAGTGAATTTATTTAATAAACATTTGATCAAGCCAAAACGTATACAAATTCGTATCATCATTAAGCACAAAACAATGATAAAATGTTAATTATATAAAAATATTCCTAAATTAAAAAAAATAAGCTTCTCCGCAGATAGTTAAATTTTAACGAAAAATAATTGCTAACGGCATGTCAAAATTGTTTCTTACCTTTATCAAAGCAGTTCTCAATTCTGTAAGAGCATTAATCATTTGTTTAGTAGCATTGCTCAGTTGGAGACTTGTTGATTGATCAGTGATAGTAGGCAGGGCTGCCTTAGATGCTGAAACCATTCTATTTCCAGGCTAAATAAAAGGAAGACAATTTCCATCAGTTTATGCTTGATAGATTAAATTTATACATTACATTACATGCATTCATAAATGAAATGAGTGTATAATAAGCAGCCACGAAAAACATATAATTATAATTTTGAACAAATCTACACTTAAAATACAGGATAGGCGTTCAAGGCAAAAACTAACAGTATAAATGAGAGAAGAACCCATCATTTGTTATAAAAATCAACATTGTTGATAGCGAAATGTTTAATTGAGAAAATTTAAGTTTCCTACCAAGATTTTGTAGATAACTGCTTAGGTTGTTTAAGCAATAATCATATTTTAATTACCAATCAGTATATGAATACCAAGTCACAGATTATGAGATATGTCTTTGAACTGCATTAAAATTACAGTGTACAAGCAAAACATTTGTTGTTCAAACACCTCAAACACCTTCTAAATCACTAAAACTATAATCCTTAAATTCTAAATCATATAAATTACCTGAAGCATAGCTTCACATGAACTTATTAAAGCCAGCTGAGACGAAGGATTATCAACATCTGCAACAGTACCTTTAACACCTTGTACTAATTTTGGTATGGCATCAGCAACTTCCTGAAAACAAATGAAAATATACTAAATAGAAATAAAAATCTTAATCAACACAATAAAAATCAAATTTGTTATATATAATTTCCAAATATTGCTGAAAATATTTAACCAAATGCATAAACTAAATGATATTTAATCAATTAATTTATCTCTCTCAAGAATAACATGCATACATAAATATTTCCTTACAAGGGAAATATACATTATTTAACAATACTAATATAAAATTATCCCCCCCCCCAAAAAAAGCAAGTATATATTTCAGAATTAGAGAGTGCATTTTTATTTCTTTATTTGAAATTTCATTTCAAATCAACAATTATATATACATATAAACACAAAAACTTACTTTACAACTTTCCAAAAGTTCTTCTTGACTATTAGGATTCTGATTATATAATCTAGCACCTTGAGCAGCAGCAATATTTTGTGTAGACATAGCAGCTGTGTGTTTGGCAGCTTGCTAAAATTTTAGAAAAAAAAATTATTTAACTATATGTTTTAAAATTAAAAACTTTTCAGGAAATCTCGGAAATATTGGAAAATCCCTAAGAACCTTACAATATTTTAACTTCAAGAACATTTTGTAGACACTTAAATTATTATTCCTTTTACTAAACTTAACACTTAATAATTATCTCCTTTTTCTAAATGAAAAATTAATTAACCGACAAACCTCCAATCTTCTTATAAGTTTTCTTTTGAGAGCATTATTTGCAGCAGCATTAGTAGCACTTCTTAAGTCTTCGGCAGCCTTCTGAAGAGCAGCTTGAGAGGCAGAATCATGTGGATTTGATGCACAACCCTAAATAATATAAACACATATTTAATTCTAAAGTTTTTGAATGTATAAAAAAATATTTTGTTAAGACTGATTACAGATGTAAATAACAGATGTATATGACGGCAAAGACAATTATGACAACTAAATAAATATTAAACATATGGAGTATATTATAATCATCTAAAAATGAATAATTATTATGAAAAATCTTACCTTAGCTGCTTCCACCATTTTTGCGGTTGCATCTGCCAGCATTTTAGCTGCTGCAAGCAAACGTTTTTGAATATCAGAATCAGTTTGAGAGCTGGCTTCACCTTTTATTGCTTGGATAAGCGTGGCTGTAGCCTAAGAAATGATAATTTGTTAAAAACTAATATTAACTCTGAATTACTAAGCAAAAATATTAAATACATAAATTTAATTAAAATTACACTGCAATAATAAGACAAATGCATGAATGTGATGACAAAGGATATGGTATCCTAACAAGATTTTCAGAAAAGAGAAAAGTGAAGTTTTTATCTTATCCATGGTCTTTATACATTATATATTTATACATACATATATATATCGTTTAAAGTTCAAAATTAATTATACATTGTAAGTTAATTACAAAATAAAATTTGGAAATATAAATTTTATGAAACAGAATAGTTCTTACAGTTGCCAAGATTTTGGCCTGTCGCACCATCTCTCCTGCATCACCAGTGCTGCTAAACAATCTATCTGTGGCATCCAAGATAGTATCCACTGCTCCATCATGAACAGAAGCCTGAGCTCTTTGTTTGGATGCTGTCTTGATATGAGTCACAAGGTCAGCCAAAGCATCTTCCACTTGAACACTAGCCTGTCCCATATCATTCAATAAGTGTTCATCTTTAGTTGCTTCCTAATTTTCCAAAAGGTGGAAAAACATTAAAAGCAGAGCAATAAAAAAATTATCAATTAACAAAGAAAGTTTTTAAAAGAAATCTAGAAAATAAGAATGCATAAGAATATTAACAATATAATTCACTGCAATGTGAAAAAGATAAAAATATTTTAAAATTAAATTTTTCTTGTAGAAAAATTATTTATATTCAGTTGTAATATTCATATATTAATTACAAGCCTCCAAAAATAATGGACAGAAAATAAAAATGAAGTTTATGAAATGTTATCTTTTAACAATTTCTTAAGTTATAATATACCAGCGGGTGACCGAGCTCCGCTCGGAGAAAACAGGTATCGAAGCTAACTCGAAGATTTAAATTTTCAATTGTGATTTATCAAAACAATACATGCCATAAGAAAATTTGGGAAACCATTGGTGAAAAGATAACCGGTTAAAGTGCACCATTGTAAACTATTCTAAACAACGTTAGAGTTTGGAAAGGGAACTATTCTATACAAAGGTAAAGTAAAAGTAAAGATTGAAGTGTGTTGAAGTTAAATATTTTTGACAAATTTATTTAGAAAAACCAAACATATATACATACATAAGAAACATATTATAAACCTATAACAGCATAAACATAAAACTTTATTAGTTCGCCATATTGGCTATAGATGGCAGCACGTTACCGCTTGAAAATTTAAGTAGCCATTATGGCGAACTAATAAAGTTTGAAAATATCCTATCTGTAACTCCGAACTGCTCGACCATAGCGCTTCAAAACCGGCGTCAATCGATTCCTCGTGGCCAAAAACCCCAGACCCCCAAGTTTACCGGAGTTTATTAATTCTGGGGCGATTTTCGACTTTGCAACCATTCCTCGTATTATAGTATTAGATACATATTTGTTTCATTATTAGAACAAAAGCAATAGTAATTTACATTGCAAACTTTGTTGATTCCTTCTACTGCTCTAGAGACTTCTTTGGCAGCTTCAATAAGTTGTTGTTGACAAGTTGGATTAGAAATTGTTGGGGCAACAACCTATTAAAAATGTAAACATTAAAAATACAGCTTAAAATACATATGTATAACATACAATTAAATTTTAAATTTCATACAATAAATTCAATTTGTAATACGCGATGTATTGATTTAATTTTTTCAGTTACTAACTTTTACTTAGATGCAATAATTATTTAATTCAAGAAACATTCAAATAATTGTGCAACTGATGTCAATATATTTTTAAAATTTAAGAACAAAAGGAACTATTAAATAGTAAAAGAGAATTTCTAAAAGAAACAAAAAATTCTAAGAAAGAAATGCTACTAATTACTCAATAGATATTTTTTTAAACTTTAACAGTTAATAAATCATATAATGTGGTATCATATATAACTAAATTATGAATATAATTTAAAGCAGCACTGAATTTATTAATTCATATAAATTCCACAACAAAATATAACCAATATGTTTGACAAAATATGCTTATAATGAAACTAATTTTTCTTGTGTCCAAATGGTCAAACACAGCTGTAAATAATGATTGAAAAATTTTGTATTTAACAATAAATTAAAAATAAGGAACTCATTCAAATTTAAGGCCAACACTTAAACAATCATGAATATTTCAAATGAAGCTATATTGATAGCTTTTTCCAAGTAATTAAAATTTACTAAACAATAAGAAAACTACATTAATAACATTGAATAAAAAGTAACAGTACAATGAATGAAGAGGTTAACAGAATGCAGTTCATATTTAATTTACCTTTGCACAAGCTACGAGCTGAGATGTTGTTAAGGCACACTGGGTAGCTGCAGTTATCACACGATTCTGTTGTACAGGATCATCACACTTGCTTGCTACATTTTTTGATTTAAGGACTAAGTTGGCAGTAGCATTGGCAACACGTTTGGCAAGACCCAATAAAATATCCTAGTAACATAATTCATATCTATTATTGAACTTGGAATACTTTTGTATAATTTATCCAATTAAGTATAACATATCATAGTCACCACCAATAAAATGATGTATATTAATACAAAATGTAGGAACCAAGCCATTCTTCTCTTTTGACTTGAAGCAGATATTTTTAATGAATAACAGATATTTAATGCTGTTTTTTTATTGATATAATAAATTGTTCCACATTTATTGAACATTTTGGAAGTAAAGGAAATAAAAAGAAAAGTTATATTATTACTTTAATTCAATAATTTATGCTTCAAAATAAAAAAATAACTTCATGAAATTATATATATATATATATATATATATATATATATATATATGCCTTATTTTTTAATTATATTAACATCTGAAAATTTTTTTTCCCATCAAAAATTCAGGAACAAGTATTTCATGAAATATTTAAGTAGGGTAAATAAATTTTTTTTAAAAAATTAAATGCTGATGTATAATTTCTAAAAGTGATATAAATCCAAATTCATAATTAAAATATAATCAGCAAAAGAGTTTTAGAACATAATATACCTGTATCTCTTTGTCAATAGCATCTTCCTCTCCAATATTTCTCAGAACAGCATGACTAGCTTCACCAACTCTGCTGGCAGCATTCAACAGGTTTTGACGTGGCTTTAAAATAATTAGACACAATTAAAAATTTACATTAAAAAATAAGTAATGAAAAACACATAACTAAATTATCATATTTTACTTCTTTAGTTTCTGGTTCTGCTGCTTTCAGAAGATCGTAAAAGGCAGAACACAAATTACGAGCTGCATCAAGAAGATTCTCTCCTTGCGATTCGTCATCCATAAGAGCTGCTATAACTTTCACATCTTTGGACATTTCAGTCAAATTTGTTGCACTGTAATATAATATTTCAAACTATTGGAGTAATCATTAAACAAATTTATTCACAAGATTTTTAATTTTCTAATTAAAAAAATTATAGTATCATAATGCAAGTGAATTATTATTACTTGATAATTTAAATTTCCAATAATTTAAAGAAAAGCATGCAATTATTACTATATCATGAAGTGCAGAAATGATACAGAAACTAGATTTTTGACATCTAATGTATAGCTTTCTTTACTGAATTTTTTAAGGTAGAATTTTGAAATTAATATCTATGGGAAGTGAAGGGAGATCTAGAAATTTAAACAAATATGAATTTGTAGAAATTTGCAATAATTTATAGACAAAATAAGTACTAACATAGTTGTAACAGCAGCACCAAATGCTGGATGATCTACTTCATCAGGAGGCCCTAAATGTTTAAGAAAAGATAAGAGATAAAATTTAAATACTGACTCTGCAATAAATAAAAATATCTATAAAATGAGCAGTATAAATTTATAATTCCTTTTTATTGGATGGTAACATGATTCAGAAAAGGTATAATGCCACCACAAATAGCTACCAATTAAAATTTAAGTTACGATTGATTTAATAGAAAACAATTTCCCCGTTTTCTTCATTTAAAGTTGAAATATATTTTTAATTAAATGAAGAAAATGGCCAAAGAAGAATGAATAAATTATTAATCCAAAAAATATGAAGATAAAACTAAATACATTTTAAATATCTAGCAACAGTGTTTAAAAGTTTTTCCCACCAACACAGGAAAAACAGCAACTGATATCTATAATTGAACTGACTTCTAAGTATATCATATAGAGATTATGTATAACTTCTTTGCATGAGAAACTGTTAAGAAAAACTTCATCTTCCTCAACTATTCCTTTTTTAAAATCATAACAAAGTTATTTTCAGAATCATTTTTTTTTAAAACTATACTACAACATATATTGATGATGAAAATTTATAAACATAATGTACATCTGTTTTACCTTTTAAAAATTAAATTTCTTGCAGTTTTTAATTAAAAAATATGCACATATATTAATATTCTTCATGAAATTATTTCAAAAACAGAGTTTATTCCTATTGAAAGAAATAAAATTGACAATCACCTGATGTTAAAGTTATAACCTGTGCAGTAGCAGCATTCATTGCAGCTAACTGAGATGATACATTTTGTTTCTTTACATCCATTTGATCCTGTTTCCATTGCAGAGAAGCTGGAT
Source organism: Argiope trifasciata (assembly GCA_026543055.1). Taxonomy (NCBI): domain Eukaryota; kingdom Metazoa; phylum Arthropoda; class Arachnida; order Araneae; family Araneidae; genus Argiope; species Argiope trifasciata. Next base: position 577,943 of record JAPMOQ010016726.1, read on the forward strand.
CATTTCCTAATTCTTGGAATCTAACTCTCACAGATAGATCATTTTGTGCATTTTCTACTGCACTTCGACCAGCACTTATAGTACTCAATAATGCCCTTTGAGGTTCGGACATAGTCTGTTGGATTTTTGGATGTTGTGGCTAAAAGGATTAAAGACATTACTTAAAAAGCAACTATAGCAAACCACCATGTTAAATTAACCATAGAAATTTATTGTGAGTTGACAGAAGATAACAGATTATTGAATAAATTAATACTGTGAAGTTACAATCAATATATGCTTAGTATGACTTCCAAAATTGGATAATTTTCTGATATTAAAAGTTGTTTTGTGGAAGTATTAAGAACAAAAAGTTGAATATGATTAATTAAATTTGTAGCAAAATTTGTGACATAAAATATTTTTAATTAAATGAAGAAATTGGCTAAAGAAGAATGAATAAATTATTAATCCAAAAAATATGAAGATAAAACTAAATACATTTTAAATATCTAGCAATGGTGTTTAAAAGTTTGTCCCACCAACACAGAAAAAACAGCAACTGATATCTATAATTGAACTGACTTCTAAGTATATCATATAGAGATTATGTATAACTTCTTTGCATGAGAAACTGTTCAGAAAAACTTAACAGAGTTTATTCCTCAACTATTCCTTTTTTTAAATCATAACAAAGTTATTTTCAGAATCATTTAAAAAAAAAAACTATACTACAACATATATTGATGATGAAAATTTATAAACATTATGTTTGTAAAAGTACTATAGTTAGATAATTATTTTCCACTGTTATTAGTACTAGAAGCAATTTATATTTATCTATTTGCATTTAATTTGGACAATAAACATAAATGATCCAATACTTTATTGAATAGTTTGAAACAATAAATGCCATGGAGATAGAGCTCCAAATTATTGATAATATTATTAGTTCTAAATATTAACCAAGAATAAATAAACTATAATAATTTTGAAATGCAAATTATTTATTATTAAAATTTTTTACAAATATAAAAAAGAAAACAAAAAATCTTTCAAAAATATGAAGGTAAAACTAATGCACAGTCAAGGATTGCAAAAATGCATGTTCAATAATTAAAATAATCATCAGTTAAATTACCTGTACAGCAGCATAAGCACTATGGGCTTGTCCTTTTGTTTCAGTAAATTGTGCACTAGGAGTCTGACCAGTGTTGTACTGTCGTGCTCCTATATAGAAGGGGGGGGGGAGAGAAAAAGAGAGGAAAATTATTTCCCATTTTATAAGAAAACATTAATATAAAAACTGGATCAATTTTTAAAAGAATTGCTTCCTTTCATTCTGTTCAAGATAAACTGATAAACGATATTAAGCAATTTAATAAAGTACTGACTTAAGCAACAATATCCTATAACTTCTATAGGAGTTTATCTCTATATTCTTTGATGTACATCAAATAATTTAAAAAGTTTTTATCAATCATAGGCTATACAAAAATTTCAACAGATAAATCAATGAAATGCAAAACAACAACAACAAAAGCTAAAAATTAAAATTTATGATTATAAAATCTTTAAAAATGTAACTTAATTTAAAAATTTTGAAATTGGTGCATTTCATTACTAAAAAAGAAAATTAGTTTACCATTTTCAGCAGCTCGCATCACAGCAGGAACAACTACAGATACAGAGTTACCATGTGATACTTTGGCAGGTGGTTGATGCTGTAAAATAGTAGCCCTGAAATAAGAAGTTCACCAAAAGATTTTATTTCAACTATTCATAAATAGCAATCTTGTATCAAAAGAACTAATATATATATATATATGTAATTGATCTGGATATCCGGTTTAAAATTTTCAATTTTGACTGATCATATATTTTATTGTGTTTGTCACCCTCTTTTTAAATCAATATTGATCTTTAAAGTTAGATATAAGTTCTAAAATAAAATATTTTAATTTCCATTTGAAATGAAATTGGCATGAGTACATATATGCAGTAAGAGGCAGATTGTGCCTTCAGATTATATGTTATGCAATTTGAATACTATAAAAAATATCATTAAATCTCATATGCAATATGTTATTAATACTATTAATAAGCATGTAATAAGATTAAATAAGACCACGGGTATTAAAAGATGATACTCACTTAGCAGCAGATACATTATCTTCAACCATAGTAGATCCTTCATCTCCTTCAATACCAAAGTGATCTTTTGCTTGTTTCTATTTGAAAAAAGAAAAACATTAATAGCATAAAAATTTAAGATAAAAAAGAAATAAAAGTTACACATGAAAATTAATTTAATGCAATCCTTGCAAAATTTATCCTATCATACCATATGCCAAGATACTCACATGAATAACATAAAATTATAACTTCCATTTATCTGTTAAAAATATTTCACTAGCCTTCTATTCTTAATTTCTTTTGATTCAAATGCTACAAAGAATATTATTTTTAAAGAACAGAAATGAGATTTCTTAAACTTTGGAGAATGTAGAAAAGGTCCAAAGTATGAAAATTCTTGCAGGATTTTCTTATGGATCAAATAAAATAAAAATAAAAAGCTAAATATCACATAATATTTAATTTTAAGCTATAAATTAGTATTTTATATTCAAACTTTGATAGCACAAAACTTCATAGATTGAAATTAAGTTCAGTATACTTTGTTATAGAAGTTTTAAAAAAATCTGATACAACTTAAAAAAAAAAGATGTATAGATTAAAATTAGGTGAGTCTATGATTACTTGTATAAATTGGAAAGTAAATGCAATTAAAAAAATATAAAGAGAAGTAGAAATGACACAGTCATTCAAAGGAAGGAGGGTAGATTAATGAATGAATGAATTATGCAAAATGTAAGCAGTGTGAAATAAAATAAGTATGATTAATTCAATAATATAACACATCATTTTTCTTAAGATTAAAAAAATATTATAGAATTATTATATAAAAAGAATAATTTATCAATCAGAAGAGGAATAAAATCCATTTCTGCAGAACTGCGTCATGCCTGAAGATATCATAAGCCAATTCAAATTAAAGAAATATTTGATTCAAAATAATACAAAAATGCAGAAATGATTTCATATCAAACACAGGGTAAAAGATATTTTAATAGATCTTACTCTTTTTAAAATAATATCAATGTAGCCACCAATCAACTGAGATATTTGCTCCCCTTCAGGTGTCTGGACAGAATAATAAGAATCTGAATAGTCTCCAAAATCCTATGAAAGAAAACAAAGAGATTAAAAACTTAAGCTTATTTAGATATTATCAAAATATTTTATAATTAATGCAAAATTTCTAGCTTAACATATAACTCTATTTAACATGTTAATGGTAAGCGCAGCTCCCCCCCCCCTACCTCAAATGTAACAATTAGTATGAGAAAACACAATGCACGAAATTTACATTTTAGATAATATAAAGATAAGGAGAATTTACTAAAAGAATAAAATTTCTTACAATAATTAAATGGTTCCTAATTTAATCCAAGTTACAAAAATTTAACAAAAAAATTCTAAAATATTACATTTGGTAAATTTGAAATTTCAGAAATGATCCATTTATTTTAGAATAAATGCATTCTAGATATTTTTGCAGTGAGAAGAAGAAATAGTTTAATTCTATTATTAAACCTTATTTTGCATTTTTAAAGATAATAATAAAAAAAGTAAAGGAAGTATTTATAATTGTTGTAAATCTGTAATATTGCTTACCTGCTAAGTTACTTTTATGGTAAGAAAGAGAATTGTACAGATACTATAATGGTTGCAATGGATGCCAGGTCAATGACCTCTAGCCTTAATGAGAAAACATGAATGTTCCCCAAAAATACTTGAATTTTAATAATATATCTTAATTGGGGTAAAGATACTATTTCTAGAACATTCCATAATATGAAATGGAAGCTATAAAAGAAAAGGCAGAGCCAAGTGAAACAATCAAATACGGAGAAGGAAGTGAATTTTCCCTTGATCTCCAGCAATTTCTATGAACATTTTGTGCTAATCAATTGTGTACCAAAGCTTTTTTTTTCTTAGCAATTTTTAAATTTGCTAAAGGCTGAGTTTGTGTACATTTTGAATCTACCTATGTGCTTTTTGGTCCAATAAAGTATCCATTAATTAGTATCAAGCTTGAAGGACTTTACACTGTACACCCACTAGACACATTTTCCAAAACAATGTTGATACAATAATTTCCATTTTGTACCCAGCTCATGTACCGAATATTAATGCAGAAATGAATCAATATGAAATCAAGCTCATTAACAGGTAAAAACTATATTTTTAGAACTGGAATTCATAGCTTTTATTAGTCCTACTGTTAATACTTAAGAATTAAAATGCACAACAAAAAACATTTGTATGTCTAAGTAAAAAGTTTAAAAAAGATCAACTTACAAGAGTAAAACTGTTAGGAGAGGCTGCCCATCTTCTTACTGTTGTTAACGGCCAAGTTTTCAGAATCTAAATGTTGTATAGATAAATAAATATTATTAGGTGAATATTAAAACTCATAATATTTTCATAAAATAGTTCAATTGGAATTATAATCAGACTTTAACATTAATGAGTTTAAACTCCCAATAAAGAAAATTCTTGCACTTAGAAATACCTCTTTTGTTTTCTCATCAAGACGCAAGACACTATCTTTTGTAACTCCTAACAATCGTGGCACAAGCTTGTTTTTTCCTTTCATTTTTTCCTGTTAATATGCAAAATAAAATTAAATAAAAGTAAAAAAAAATTATTTAAATATTTTTAAAGGACCAAAAAAAATAATTATGTTTATCGATGAAAGAGTTAAAGTGTTACAAATACTTTGGATAACATTGTTCAATTATTATTTACTTATTTTCCAGTAGATAATGCATTTATAAAAATTCACTGAGAATTTTAAATGAATAAATTTAAATAAGAACAAAACTTCTCACATTTCTTATAATCAAAATTCATAAAAAATATTTATTGTTTAGTCAACAAAAAAGCCCTCTTTTTTCAAAGCAAAAAATATATAAAATTTTATAATAATTTTTTTTTTTTTTTAAAGGGAACCTAATTATAATTACTATATTTTATACTTACTTTAACTAAAAAGAATGCAACCCCATATGTTTTCAGAGATCTGGCCAAAGATACATATTTTACTTTTGCTTCCAATTCAGAAAGTCCAATAAATTTCTTGTGCTCCTGGAAATACAAAAAATGATTACATCTATCTCCAGAAAATGAAAATACCATTTAACATGGATAAAGAATATCTAAAAAACTAAAGTACTTACTGCAAAAACACGCTTTTCAATTCCTTTCATTTTTGCATAATCTTTAGGTAAAAATTCTTTTAAACTGAAAGAAAGAATTTTTTTTATTGACAAAATAATTTATATCAATCAACAATCAGCACTAAAAATATGTACAGAAACCTTTCAAATTTTTATAAAAATGAGCTGTAAGTCAATTTAAGTGTGGGGGGGGGGGTAGAAGCGTTAAACTACAATTACGTAATATTCAGAAATAAATTCTTTAAATGACTAACTAAAGAGTAACATTTTAAAAAAACATATAAGTTAGAAAGAGAAGTGCAGACATTAAAAGAGACAATCAGTCTATTAACTAAAAAAAAAAAAAACCATTAAGAAAAGACCATTTCATGAATATGTGCAATGTTTGCAAAATATTAAAACAGACTGAATTCATATCTAATGATAATAACTTTTAATTTCATATGATCCTTAATTTTAAAAAATCAGACAACTTACGTGACACTATTATACTTTTATTTATTAAATTGTCTTAAAATAAGAAGAATATATTATAAATAATAATATATTAAGTACTTAAAATAATATATTAAGTACAACACAAATAAAAATAACTTACTCTAAAAATCCTGGTTTATGTTTTGTTTCTACATGATCCCCAAATTGTATTTGACATTGTATGCCAGCAAATTGAGATGCTTGCTCAACAGTAACGGGATGAGTTCCATTTATAATAGCATCTCTAGCCTACAGAAAAAAGGGTAGAGGGTTTAATAACATATTCTCATATAAAGCATCAATAAATTTATTTAAAAAGTATCTGAAATTTTTTCAAAAATTAAGATACAGTTTTTAATTTTAAAAATAAGACTTTTCAACACATATGAATTAATTCAATTCAATTATAATAAAAAATATTTTACATATAATGTACCTAAGAAAATTACTAAAAATTAAAAACACTGACCTGAACATATAGTAAATTTAACTGTACTGGATCTCTGGAATCAACATTTTGATCAGAAAAGAAGAATTTTCGTCGCAATAATAATGTTTCTTCTTCATCTATCCCTTGTTCCCTCAGAGTTTTAGAATGATCGACCCAGTTTACTACAAATGAATTGAATAAAATGTGTCATTTTTAGAAGTCTGAAAATCTAGAAATTCAGATGGAGATAAAAAAAATATACATACAGTCATCATCTGTTTTTAATTTCTTTTTTAACTGTTCCATCTTTTGGTCTTTGTCTTTATCTTTTTTATCCTAAAATTTAATAAATAATTAGTTTAAACAAAAACAGAAATTATTTTAATTTCCTTTACAATCAAAAGAACAATAAATACAATATTCAAACACTGTGCACATATTATCAATAAAAAATGATTTTATTTAACTGATTGCCAATTAACAATATTTGAGTTCCTTCATTTATCACATACTATACATATATTAAGATTTTTTGAATAAAAGAAAACTATACCTTTTTAAGAGTCAAAGTGCCTGTATTTGGTTCTTTATTTTCATCAGGAAATTCCCGGATTAGAGAAAATTCATCATGATTTGTGATACCTATACATTATTAAGAGTCAAATTAGAATAAGTTACAATCATTTTGATTCACAATAAAGGTTAGAAAAACAATTATTTACCTATTTTTGTGCATATAACTACCATTAAATTGGCAACGACTTGACTGTCATCTACTAGAACAGTTTTTACAGTACCATCCAACATTCTTACTCGTAAAGTTCTCATTTTTCTCTTATATTCTAGAAGATCCTATAAAAAAGACAGGCTTAGTAGCAGTTTATTAGGGAATGTAAATGTCTACAACCTGCAACTATTCAGAAATAATATTACATAGTTCGACAATAAAGATTGATTTTAGTTGATTACTTACCCCATTTCGAAGAAGGTAATATTCAAGGGACCTTCCAGGTTCTAGCCACACTCCCTTTTTTGGATCTTCATCAGCCAAAAATAGGCCATAATTTTTTGCTAATGAAAGAACAAAAATCAATTTAAAATTTAATAAATAAAAATATGATTCTAATCATTTAATAAAAATGAAATTTCTGAAATTTCAATTTGAAAGAAATACAAGGAGTTTAATTTAATAAATAGTACTTATTACATTAAATTAAGCAGGATACAAGAAAATTTGTACGTTCCCTTTACAAAAATACACATAGGAATAAAAGTTACAAAACTTTTACTTACATTCTCCTAGTCCAGATTCGCCTCCTTCTACGATTTTTTCTCTTATTATCCTGCAAGCATCGTAAACGATTGTGGAAGGATCGAATTGCATCGTTTTGACGACATTCTTCTCGACAACGCTCACTTTCAACGAGAGCGACATACTGAAGTACTGAAGATGTCACCTGAAATAGAAAGAATTGCAATTTAAAATTCAACATTAAGTTTATAAACTAGATTTTAATCATATAAATTGGAAATTATTGGTTATAAAATACTTAATCAGTATTGAAACACATTGAACAATTATCGATATATGCAACTGTCATACTGATACATTTAGGTAGTACCAGGCATTCCCCACCTCCAGATTCATAATTGAAAACTGTATCTATTACATAAAATCTTTCACTTAAAATTAGAAACTGCACAACGGAGTATTAAAAGTAGGATAATTTTTGCGAAATGCACCATTGAAATATTTTTCTGCAAATGCATTATACCTCAACATGCCATTCTGGAGTTAAATACTTATTCTTAAACTACACCACATCATTCCTATTATTATTATTTACATCCTTTCAGTAAATGATTAACATCGATAAAAATATTAAATCCTCCCTAAAAATCTAGCAACAATTCTTTTCTCTGTATAAAAAAAAAAGAAGATATTTTTCTAAATTAAAAAGTTATGTGAATTTTAAAAAAGTAAGAAGAAATATTTACAGCGCTGCAAATAATAATAATAAAACAGTTCTCAGTTCAGATTAGTTAGCTAATTCAGTTCATTTAAATATAATGCAAGTAGATTTTACAGAATTTTTTAAAGGGTGGATTTTTAAACTTTTTTTTCTTCTTTTTATTCATTACATTTCCTTTCCTTGTAATAAATAAAAACAATGAATAAATAAACAAACCATAGAAATTTAGTATTTATGCAAGAGAAATATAAACTAAATAGCACTATATAAACTTTAGGATATAGAAAACTAAAGAAATAAAAATGTTAACAGAGCATTTAAATTTCATTAGCATAACCTTACATCAAGTAAAAAAATATTTGGAGATACAGTCATCTTTAGGGAAAAAACAAATGAAGTTATTGATTTTTTTAAGCTTGTACAATAATTTACTGTGTCTGGATAAGACATTAAAAGATGAAATAAAAATGTAAATCTTTTTGCATGTTATAAAATTTTTATTACTATTTTTTAAAAAAATGTTTAAGCATTAAAAAGAAAAAAAAAAAAAAAAAAAAAAGATTGATTTAATATGTTGTAATACACACAATAGAGATTTTGAAATAAATAAAAATCGAACTAAATGCCATTATTCTAGAGAGGAAATTGCCACAATGCTATAAAAAAACATTAAATTATTTTTTATCGTCTCATATTATCGTTTGTCTATATAAAGAAAAAAATCTTTTTGTTTTGTAGTCAATATTAATTGATCATCCTAGACGATGCGATATATATTAAATCTATCTGCAAAAAGATTAGAAGAGCTAACTTACACTTAATAGTCGTTCTGATTCATTTTTAAGACAAGAAAGAAAGCGTTTTAAAGAAACTAAATGTTAATCAAAATATTGTTTTTACAAATTTCAAAAATGGCGACGTTTTATGAATTATTTCGCATATAATCCAGGTTTTCTAATTACAAAAGGGCACCATAAATAAGCTGAAAATTATCATTATTTGAACTGATATTCGGAAAGCAAAATTTCAGTGAACATTTTCTTTACATAACATAAAAGTTATCCGATAAATAAACGAATCATTATTAAGTTTACGCACTTCAAGTTTTCTCACTCAACTTTTTAATCTCAGAGATTATTTTATAAATAAATAAAAACTTAGTATCAAAGGACAAAATAATTAAATTCCCCACACCATCATGCTTTTAATAATTAAATACCACGGACAAATATATTAGACAGACAAAAAAGGTTTGTATTAAAATGTTTCGTAGACATCAAGTGAAAAATCCCAGATGTATAGTGAAAATGCTTAAGATATATTCCAACTGAGAAAAGGGTTTTGTATATACCGTCTAGGCTAAATCTTATCTGATATAATCAGAAATTGGGAATGACAAAATGATGTGAAAATGTGAATTTCTTCAAAAGGAAAACTTGCAGAAATCTCTCAATCAAGAATATCCATACAGAGATAAATATGATCAAATGATATCTGAAAAACTTGAGACGGAATGAACAGCAAATTATGTGTAAGAAAACAGGTGAATGCGATTGCAAAAATTAATTTTACAAGTTAAGCTTTGTTCTATGCCATTTTAGATAGGAAATAATGAGCTTAAAATAAATTTGTCCAAAGTAGAATAGATCAAACAAGAAAAGACTATTAGCAGCCTTTCCAATTGGGTTTTATAAACTGTCATCAAGAAACTTTTAAAAGTTGGAAATGATAATTTAAGAGTTATCAAAATGCGTCCAGAACTATCGATTTCTTCAGATTAAAACCAGTTAAATTAATTCCTTAAACAGAAATAAAGAATTTCGGCTTAATTATAAAGAAGGCGCCGGGGAACTAGAAAAATTCAACGGTAGGGACATGAGGGTCAGATAAATTAACAGACACAATAGTTAGGTTCTAAAAATAAAACTAGAAATTTCCGACGGGTTCGTTTACTATTGACATTCTACAACTCGTTATCAGAGGTACCAGCATCCAACGTCAACACGATCCTATTAGAGAAAGGGAGGAAGGAGGGGAGGGGAGACACCAAGACAGAAATCGATGCCATAAAAGGACTATTTTCTTTTCTTTTATTTCTTGCTGCACCCTTTCTATAAAAGTGATGTAGCAGATACTGAACAAAAACTTGACCAAGTGTAAGCTGATCTGGGTCTTACAGAAAAAAGATCACCGATCAAAGTCCACGAACAACACAGCGATCACTTCCTCCGACTAAAGCAAGCACAAACGAAACACATTAGCGAAACCCAAACCGCTTCTGTGCAAACTACAGAAGGCCCTGAAGAAAATGGTTGTGGGGATGGGATTCTAAATTTCTGGAAACCCAAGCTAGACGTATAGTTACGCCACTGAGGCGCCGGACGATAATCTCCCTCCCTCGCCAACTCCCCCTTTTTCGAACACATCACCATCTTCTGGGGACTCGATCGGATCACGTCTCTCACCCCCCCCCCCTTCTGTTAGACAATCTATTTGGGCGTGTTTGGTTTTGGTTGCCATGGGATACCGGGAGCCGATGGAACGACTACTCAACTTCGCTCACAGAAGATGAGTTTCGAGAGTTTATATTTTCCCCTCCCCCCACAGCGTTCTTTTTTAATAGAGCATTCTCACAGTTCGATATCACACAGACCACCACTCTGGGCACGAGGAAATTCCGTAATTATAAAGCATGGCGGAGATCTAACTGGTATGTTTAAGGCGGTGATAAATTTGTTTAAAAATTTCGACAGGGGGCATGGAGAGGATCATTTTTATTATGTTATTTTAATGACGCATATATGGAACGCGAAATCGTTAATCAATATCAAAAGGGGGGGGGGGGGGACCGGGGTGGTAAAGCGGCGATGAAATGTGAAGGAATCTCATTCGGGGTGAAGAGGGGAAAAACGGTATACTTATTGGGAGTACTGGGGAAAAAAGTAATAAGTGCGGAAAAATTACGTCAAACTGATAAACTAGATTACGGAGAAGACTGACAGATAGGGAAAAAAAATGATGGCATAGTTAATGCTGTTTTGTCAAATAGAACGCCATTGATTATGAATTCTCTCTCCTCACCAAAATTTGTTCTCACTATTTTAGGAAAAAAAGCAAACGCTACGATTTAAGGTACGACAAATTTGTTGTAACTAATTTTTACTTTCTCATTTAAACTCGAGATTTTAACAAATCTTCGTGATTAAAACCTCTCTCAGTGCATAAAGCATATTTTTAGCAAATGTCCGTGATAAAGATAACTCAAAAATGAATTAAGCTAGATGGATGAAATTCGGTATATGATCTTTTGCATCGAATTTGTAGATTTATATCAAATTCTGTGGCAAATCCATTCAGGAGAACTTCGTTTGTCCAGCTGTTCGAATATAAGTTAACTGCAAAATGAAAAGGACTGGATAGATAAGATTCGGTGCGCACGTTTAAGATTTATAGTGCAGACATTTACCAAATTTTGAGCCAGATCTAACAAGGAACTGAGCATTGATTGGTTAGGCCTTCAGTTGCATATAAATGCGAAAACTCAAAAACCTAGCGATTTAAATATATCAAATATGGTACAGGATAATAACTACATGAGTAGTTTTGTGATACAATCTTTGTTTCAATCGGTTTCAAAGAACGTGCTCAAACATAAATTCGATTTTTGCATTTGTATGAAAAGTTAATTTTAGATTAATCATCCAAAAACTCGCCAATGATGACGCATTAGATTCAGAAAAAATGTTTGATTTACGCCAAAAGTTAATACTTCTTAACCATGGTAGGCCAATTCCAGCTGGATTTTTGAGATCACTCAACTATATTATATCTAAATAAGTAATTATATATATTTTATATAATATATCTTGGCGTTCCGTTTGTGACTTGGCAAATTATTCGGCGACCATACAGAAATTGCCGGAATGTAATATGAAATTAATCTATACTTATAATAAAGCTCAATGTGTGTGTGTTGGCGCTCTACAGGCTAAACCGTTGGTCCAACAGTTATCAAATTTGGTACATGTACACCTTGGAGGTCTGGAATGTGCATCTCGGAGCCCTTTTTTTTCAAATTTTTAATTAGAATTTGAATTAATTAAAAATTAAGCGAAATTTCGAAGTTTTTCCGCTATAACCTCAGAAAATATTATCGCATAAAAATGATATTTACCTCAAATTAAAGATTACAAAATAAGCTTTCTAAGCTAAGTATTTTAACACATAAGTTAAGCTCTATTTGTAACAAATTTTTAAAGAAATATTGTAATCATATTTTTCAACAATATATTTTGAACAAAACAATAAAATTTAATCTGCACGAGCACGTTACCGAGTGAAAGGAAAAAAATTATCTTTAATCAATACGTTGCAGTCAGATTGACAAAAACTCAAATTAATAAAAAAATAATCGTTGTAAATTAAAAATACAAAAATGTAATTTTCAGCACGCGCCAGCATGAAATAAAATGTTTTTTCAAAAAAGAAATTTTTTGTGACCTTTAAAACATTATTCATTAAATAAATCAGCTTTATTTAAGACAAATATGAATATATATTCACTTGAAGGTCCAACGGCTAATTTGCAAAACTTTAATAATAGAAATGCATCTATAAAAAGGGTTTAAATGAAGTAAATAACTAGATAGTATGTAACATGTCTATAAATGCTTTTAGAAGTGTAGAATGTCTAGCTTTTAAATAAAAAGTGATAACCTTCAATCAATTCGGACTCTAAAACTGACTGATTTATGAATATCTGAAGATCATTATTCAATAAAACGGATAATTTTCAAGCACTTCATCGACCATTCCAAAGATGATACCTTAATCAACGTCCAGGATTTCTCAAGACTGACAGGCCTAAGAATGTAAATGTTGATTGTTCCAAACATTTCTATTCAAAACTTCAAAAGTCAATCAAATTTGATTTAGAAGAGAGAAACCTTCATTTATTTATTTGAAAGTTGATGTGTCAAGAATACTTCGTAGAATACTCTTCATAATTAAAAGATGTATAAAATCTAGGCATAATAATTTTTTTAAATTATTATTATAGATCAAAATAAAAGAAAATATTAATCGCATCATTTAAATCCTTTTGACAGTAAAACATAAAATTGAGTTTTATGATGAATCTAAGTAATTTCTGTTGAACAATTATCCAAATATTACATAAATTATTGTAATTATTCAGCAGTACACATAATGATTCTTTTTTACTTATATTTTTAAAAAACATTCTTGGTTTCGGTAAAAAAAATGATTTTATATTAGTTTGCAGTTTAATCATTTCCTCTTTAATTTAAAGTTGAAATTTTGCGAAAGCTGACAGATAATTTCAGAGATATATAGAACATTACTGGCTTAAAGCATTTATAACTGCATGAGTAAATTATGTGAGTATCCAAATTTGTACCTTAAAAATATTCTGATGAAGTAGCGATTATAAGACAAATTACAAAAAGTATTTAATTGACAATGATATTACATAAAGTATTTAAGTGATAATTTTAAACAGCACATTTAACACGTGATTTTCTGGAAGTAGGCGTGATCTTTTATTGCGAGCAATAGTTAGCCTCGTGTGAACCCACCTTAAGAATATGTTATTGTCCACTCTTTCAGCGCAGGCGCAATCTTCCTTCGGAGCATGCGTGACTTACTTGAATCTTATAATTGGTCGAAAGTAAACTCACCTTCATGATGAAATAGTTTTCAAAAGTAAAGGACGTTTATTTTTTAATGGAAGTTGCGAACAAAAAAGATCTGATGAAAAAAATAAAGATAATAAGAAAATACTACCCATTTATAAGAAATGGCATATTAATATAGATTTTGACAATAAACGACAATATTATGTAATAGTTTGAGAAAATCATTGTACAGTTATAAAAAAAAAACAAATACAATTATATTTTAGAAAATATAACAATCGTTTAATTTGCAAAACACATTGCATTTCATTCAACTCAGATAAAACCTTGTGGGAAATGAATGCCAGGCAAAAACATATTTCCAGAAGGAATGCTTCCCAAGGCGGAAGAGTTAAACAAAATGCGTTAACGACGACCATTTTTAAAGCTCAACGATCCAACATGGCATTAATAAAAGCACGCGGAATGGATATTAATGCGAAATAAAGTATTTTCCCCACGTCAATGAACGCTTTCCACTCGCTCTAAATTTAATTATTCTTTGTCGCATTGATCGCCTGGGCCATAAATTTTAACTAGCGTCCTCACCACAGCGTTTTATGAGTGACTAGAGCACCCCGCATATACACACCAGGCATCGATTGCGATACTATTTAAACAATGTCACAGACTTTTTTTTCTTCCGGAAAGGCACTTAGGGGCTTTCTTCTATAAAAGTGGTTGGAAACTTGCAAAATAAAGAAAAACATAGAAAAAAGAACCAGCAGGAGAGCACTCCCCAAAACTTTCTTGCTAATTAAATGAATGTATGTCAAAGGAGCGTTTTTCTCAACCGACTGAAAACTTAAATTTTACACATAACTACAATTACAGTCACTAAATCACATACTAAGTTTGATATATTTAAATCACTTCTTCTTTTGAGTCATCGCGTGTACTTGTTTCTGAGAGTACAAACCGACAGACGGTCCACCTCATTTTGGAAATTGCACAAAATTTGAAAGATATCTACAATATAGATGTTATATTTGTGTGTCTAATTTGATCCATCTTGTTCTCTCCGTTTAAAATTTTTTTTAATTTTTATATTTGTACAGTCAGATAAACTTCTTTTGGATAGCTTTTACGTGAAAATTAACATAAATTCACAAATGCACACACTTAAAGATCAGGTTTTATTGTTCTGATAAGCCTTAAAAGTGACTAACTTCAACTGAGAGCGCTGTGAAATACTAATAGATGATTTTGAGAAAACCTTTTGTTAAGATCTCAGTTCTTAAGTTATATTACTAATGAAACCACAATCTTTTAAAGTAATACTACATCCGAGAGAGGACCAAGGCAAAGCGTTGTAAACAAATATTCAAGAATCCCGAAATAGTTCTTCTCAATGGTTAAATTTAGACGATGGAAAGTCCTTTTAAATAAACTAAAGAAGTTTATGCTTATATTCACTGATAATTTGGCAACGATTTTAGAATTGAATGTTCTTTATCGTAATACATTTTAGAAAATGTTCTTTCCAATGAAAGGTAATTTTAGAGCATCAATAGGATTAGTACCACCATACACCATAAATATATTATTCCAAAAATTTAATTGTTTGAACAAATTAATTAATATAATTGGACTTAATTATAATGACTCATAAAGCGATTGCTTCATAATTTCATTACATGTTACAATGCAAATAGGAAAGGTCATTATAAACAAATAAGAAGCGTCAATCGATTGCAAAATTTCATGATTTCAACTTTCAGATAAAACACGCCTTTTCAAAATGAGTTGCCACTCTTAAAATATACTTGATATAAAATTGAAATGCATCATAATTAAAGTCTTTTCTATTTCACTACTTGCACAAGAAAAGAAATTTGGATTTTATTCGTTTACCGATTATAGAGACCATATCATAAAATTAGAAATTTCGCAAGTTAACAATCCCAAATTGTCATACAGCATGTTATAACGTCTAATTACCTCTTTGAACCACTATATAACGACACCAACACCTGCCACATTGCATAATGGCAACTACACATGTGCGAAAATATTCATCCAAGAGATTAAATGGATTTTCTAAATTAAAGCTTCTATTCAGGAAATTCATGTTTACGTCCAACATTAAGCTAAGTATCGGTACTGTACTAAACAGATATAATTATAATAAATATATCAAAAGTTATATTGCAAAATGTTGTATGCATATGCAACACACAAACATTTTATATCAAACAGTTAAAGGTAGATAAAAGTCCTTCCTCCCCCACAATTTTATAAAAAGTACTTTTGAACGAGCTACCTGGTAATGATTTGATGATTGTAATAATAGAAGTTTATATTTTAAAACTAAAAAGAATAAAAACTTTTTCATTTAAAATTATATTTTTAGACAAGCATGGTGCCAAAAAAATGTTTTTGTAATTATAAAATTATTGCTATAAATATTTAAATCCCTAGCTAGATACATGCAAAACTATATTTAAAATCTATTTATGGTAGTTAAAACAGGACTAATAACTTTAATTAATCGGATATTAACATAGTACAAAGAAACTAAATGCCAAAAAAATCAATTTATTCATCCAGATTGACAATGATGAATACAAAATGGATTTTTCGAAATTTTCCCCTCGTTTGCTTAATAGGATTGAAAAATCTGAAATAAATTGAATTAGTTCACAATAAATCAGTGTGCGAGCAAATTAAGATGTGATACAGTACGAAATGAAAGAGGCAGCAAAAATTTTACTTCGGAGTTCCATGTTTTTCACACACTCATCCTAATTTTAACAGATTCAAAAACAGGCGATTGTGTGTTTTGACGGATGAGTTTAATTTTCATTACAACATTAGGAATTTGTTACAACATGTGCATCAAATTACATTAAAAAAAATTATTAAAAATTAAAAAATGTAAGGAAACAAAACTAATATCAGTAAAAAGGTCGTTTCCTTTTTAAAATTTTAAGATAATGCATATATATAATTTTTTTATAATAATAAAAATAAATTGTAAAAACTATTAACATCAGTTTTCATGTTGGATTAAAGTTTTTATACGGCGCACACGCACACTCACATTTCTTTGTATATCTTCTTCCCATTGGGTGAATGTAAGTTTGGGTGATACGGGAGGTTTTCTCCCGAGCATTTCTAACAATATTTTAAAGCTCTATTAATTAGCTCAGCGAAGAGTGCAGTCATAAAAACTTTCAAAGAAGCGTTTTGAAACACCCGTTTAGTAGTTTGTTTACATTCAACAGTAAGTAATAAGAGCAATTTCTGTATCACGTTATATAACGAAAATAAGTATTTTCATTTGGAAATTTAAAAATATTTTAAAATTAAATCGATAACATCAAAATTTTATTCATATGCGATCAATTGTTTTCAATATTAGCTTATCTATATCTATACTTATAATAAAGCTCAATGTGTGTGTGTGTGTGTGCGTGTGTGTTGGCGCTCTACAGGCCAGACCGTTGGACCTACAGCTACCAAATTTGGTACATGTATACCTTGGAGGTCCGGAATGTGCACCTCGGAGCCCTTTTTTCGAATTTTTAATTAGAATTTGAATTCATTAAAATTTAAGCGAAATTTCGACGTTTTTCCGCCATAGCTTCCGAAAATATTATTGCACAAACATGATTTTTATATCAATTTAAAGATTAAAAAATTAGCTTTCTAATGGTATCAGTTTTTTTAATTTATAATGTAAACTTCTATTTTTAATGAATTTTTAAAGAAATATTTTAACCATGTTTTTATCACGTGACTGGATAAAATAAAAGAATGCCGGAAGTCCAAAAAAAAATTACCATCGCAAAATAAATCTACAGAAATGGTACTTTCAGCACGTGACTGGATAAAATAAAAAAAGTATAAAATGTGATATTTTCTTTGAAAAATAAATGCAAAGCAAAGGTTTCTTTAATCGTTTGCAATATCTAAATCATTTATTCCATAAATCATCTTTATTTACAGTAACCCTGATTGAATTTAGACAGGATATGCATTGAAATCCCGACTTAATGGCATATTTATGTAATCGTTTGCAATATCTGTATCATTAATTTAATACTTTTTTTCCCTTTCTCGCTTTCTTTAAAAAACATATTTAATATTTTGGCAAAATAATCGAAATTTTTTTTAATATTTTGGAAGCATAAACGATGGTTCAAACTGACTGATTTATAAAATTAAAGAATATTATTAGGAAAAGGTGTACTTTTAGAACTTTCCGTCCGTCATCTTAAAGAAAATACTAATTTCAGGTCAATCAATGCCCGGAATTACTTCAAGGCTAATGAATATGTGATTTAATTGAAAATTTTAGAACGCTTTACTCATGGCGCACCAGCTGGTCGCCAAAGGCGGCTAGTAAAAAATAAATGCAAAACAAATAATGAAAGAAAAAAAAATCAGAAATGAAACGAAAGATTTATTTTTAATCTTCTTCTATTTGGGAAATTGGATTATAGGAAAACAATGATGGTACACAACTGCTTTGTAGTAAGTGAAAATATAAAATGTTTTTTTTGGAAACAGGAAATGATGCCAAACTGCTTGTCTGGAATAAAAGGGGCGCACGCTGGAATGAGTGATGGAGACAAATGAGAGTTGGGGCACCGTTGGCGTAAGGCCGGAACGAAAGATGAATTAGTGGATTGATATAATTCACCGAAGCCACATCGAAATGCCTTCACAAGATAAAATGCCAGGGATTGTTTAATACTAAGCGCCTTGAAACAAGTTGGAAGATCACATTTTATTTTGGCTGCTATTCCGAAATGAGAAGATTGGCTATTAAAATTCCTCGAATGTTACAAGGTGTAAATCGATGAGAAGGGTCTTTCTTAATTAATCTGAAAAGTGTAATGTTGGTAAAACATTTTTTATGCCAATTTTTTAAAAACTAAACAGCAATGAACAGAATCATAAATCTACAGAAGGAGGATTATTTATAACGACTGGTTCAGTAAAGAACAGAATGTATTTTAACCCTTTATTTACTGACGGTACTTAAAAGTACCATTTAAATCTAGCTTATATCTTTACTAGATGACTATTTTTACCGATGGTATTCTAAAGAACACGGGGAATGTAACCGGAATGACATGAAATTAATATAAGCTAAAAGTAGGAATTAAAAATATTTAATTAATAATTAAACTAATTAAGATATTTCTGTTAATTACATTTTTTTTCTTGAGTTCACTGGGATTATTTTGCAAGGAAACTAAACGACTGGTGCAAAAATGAAGTTGAAAAATTGATGGCGACATAATTCAGTAAATAAAGGGTTAAAGCATCAGTTCAAAGTCAGATGTGGATTTTTCTAGTTACCTTGGAATATTATTCCAACCTTTACTCTAAATGGTTTGTAATGTAATATATGCATGAATTATTTTAGTTATCATAACTTAAGAGTCAGGTAATGTCCTTTTGTATACCCGACATAAATTTGAAAATTAGAACGTTTGCTGTAATTCCGGCAGAAACTTAAATTGAAAATTGCATCGTATTTTTAAAATGCACCTTAAAATGTTCTTATTTGTCTTTGCTTAGTTATCTTTCCTATCCAATACATACTTTCTTAAAATGGACCCTATATGTCTACTCATAATTAATTAATAGAAACACCTATTTTGTTAAATAAATTAATATTACAAGGATAACTTTGTTCATAGGATTTGGAATTCAAAACTACCAGTGACGTAAGAAAATGATCTAAAATTTTTGTCATAGACATTTAATATTTAAAAACAAATATGGCAGTAGAAGTTTATGAGATCAGTTGTAATTTTCTGGCTAACAGTGCATCTTAAAGGACTAAATAAAACAAATATCCCAATGCAAAGAAAGTATATTTTTAATTTGGAAAAAACAGTTGGGTATACTGTTTATAAATTCGATTTTATAAGTTACATAAACCGGTATACTCAAAATTTGTATGCATGAAAGTTATATTTTAAGTTAAGTTTTATTAACGTTCTGTTTTGAAGCAATACTAACTCTATTTTGGGACGGACCTCGTCATTTTGAACCATGATCAGATGACGCGGACTACACCTGAACTGGCACCCCACCCTTTTCACATCATACCACACCAGCGGGAGGATGTTTGGACGGACAGATTTGACGTGCAAGAGACCCGCTTACACGGCGGTTCTTCTGTGGAATCGGGTCTCGAACTTAAAACCCTACAGCTCACAAGCCGAGACCTTACTACCAGGTCACCACGGCCCATTAAAGTTTAAAGTATATAGTATCAAGAACACTTAACGACTACTGGATCATACCTTACTCGCCTAGCTGATATGATATATTCAGAAGCAGCAATAGTGAAGCTACCAACAAGAATTCTAATAGTGGAGGAAAGGGACTCTTCAAATACCAAAAATCATTCCACAGAAAGGGGAGGGAGGATACCCAAATATGAAGAATTATTATTTGGTTGAAGATTCACATAACTGGGGACTAAATCTTATTTTTTTCCTCGAAATAACTAAGTAATTCGTGTCAACATATCTCACAAAATTATTATCACACAATGAAAGTCCAGGAAACTAAACAAAACAACTGAAGCAGGCGGAACACACGGTGATCACGATACACCGGCGTATTATTATGGATCGCTGCACTCATCAGAACCGACGGATGACAGCCATCAGCCTCGAGGCAGTAAAGACTTCTCGGTATTGTGCAGAAATCTTCTCGACATTTGTGGTAGTGACCCACAATCGGCGAGACGAAAATGGTTACTCAAGCGCGAAACCCACTCTCGCTTTTATTGACCTATTTGTGCAAGGTTCAAGTGGGAGGCTGGAATGCGGTCTCAAATCACGAAAATGGACATGCATTTTCTCCCGACACGCTTCGGTGCACGCGTTTTCATACGGCGGCATTTCTTTGTAAAGTTTAGAGCTTAAGCTTTTAGGAACATCACTTTCGTCATTCTTACAAGAGAACATGAAACAGCAGTTATCCAATAAATAGAAGCTAATTAGTCAGCTGTGAATATAGTTTTTAAAAAAATTATCGCCGAGGAAAATATTAAATTAATGCATCTTATAAAAAACTATTATTATATAGATATAAATTTATTTTGTGTACACCTCGTAAATGGTTCTAATGATTTGGATGAAATTTGACACTTACATTAAAGTTCTGCTTTATAAGTTTTTCTATATAGGCGTATTACTTAAAAGAAGAAGAATGAATTAAAAAAAAAAAAAAAGCGACTTTACACACACACACGCACACACAGAGAGAGAGAGAGAGAGGCTTTTTATAACTAACTATTAGTGCCTTTTTTTACCTGCTCTCATACTGATGATGTCATATAGCGCCATCTAGTAAATTTTTGTGGCATGCAATTGTTTCCATAGAACGATAACTTACTAGTATCTCAAAATTTGGTGAGATGGCGTTGTATGACATTATCAGAATAAGAATACACTTGGCTCACATCCAAGAGCAAAAATGCAATTATTGTGTTAACCAATTCGAATAACATGTACAACTAAGTGCATTCATGATTTTTTTAAAATTTAAATAACCAGTTCATATATAGGTAAGATCGAAACATATCCATATGTAATTAATATGTGATTCGTATCTAAATATTTCAGTATGATACACCCCGTCAAAAGAAAAGTATCTTGTTGCAGAATAGCCGGGCCTCCGTGGTAATAAATAATGCCGAAACATATATAAAATGACTACCGACCCTTGCACTAACTCCACCCTTATGAGGTAGGTGCAGTGATCGGAAATATAATCAACATAACTATATTACCATTACTGTATCCTGAAGGAATGCCGAAAAACAATTTTTATTTCAACTTGCAGGGACAACAGAATTAAAAAAATCATTTAATACATTTATTTCCAGAAGAAAAAAAAAAGGGCGTGGTAGTGGAGAGGGGATATATAACGCTTCAAGAAATGTTAAGCGTTATGAGAAACTAACGAATTGAAGGGGGGAAAAAAACTTATTTTAAGAATAAAATGAACAAGACGACATGCTGACCTCATAATTAGTAACGCGTAAAATAAATACATAAAATAATAACCGCTGGGCACTTAAAACGCTTCTTCGTTCAGCTGACTAATTATAGTGTGATTAAAAGTAATAAAAATACAATAAAAACAGATAATTTACTGGATACCTTAAAAGTAATGCGTACGTAATTCTTTAAGTACATACTTAAAATGACTGTTTAACCGCATAATTGTCTTCTTTTTCTTCGAAATTTTTAGACAAAACGTTGCATAACAGAGTACATTTATTCAAATTATGTTTCGTTTTGAAAATATTTGATATTTTTGGAAAAAGTACTTCGTTATAAAATGATCAATTAAAAAAAAGAGTCAGTCAGTAACTGATCGTTACTATAACATCTAAATTACATGAACCGTTTATTTTGGAAGTGGGGCAAGTCCATTTTTGGAGGGGTAAAAAATAGGGATAATGATAGTTATAAATAAAACTTATTATAATCTTTTTATGCGTAAAAAATTTATAGCAAAAAAGAATTCATATTCTAGTGTTTTTGAGATGGAAATTATAGCTCTTAACAGTATTAGAATTCTGTTTATTTTGAAAGTGGCACAAGCCCATCTTAGATTGAAATTATATTTGACCGAATACATTACGGCTAACTTTAGCTCTGGTTGCGGTAAGGTAAAGCAAATGTGGCTTTTTGACATGTCTGAAATCTAGAGTGTTTCTATCTCTCTCTCTCAGATATTGAAAATCAGTGATTGTTCAGTATTTCATAAAGCAAAAAGTATATTTTAATTTTGTATTTCGATAGTAATATGTATACTTCCAACACCCGATTACTTAGTTCAGTGACAATGAAATAAATATCATTGATTACAAATTTTTATTGTCAGGACCTTCATTTCTACCAAACGATCGGAATTTTGGAATGGAACTATTCCAGTAACTATATAATTCGAAAACCAGTTTCTGGCCTATTTTCTAGGATTATTATAAAGAAATGCGAAATTGTAGAAAACATAATAAATTTTTAGTATATAAAACGTAAAGCAGAGTTTTTTTTTTTTTTTTAAACCGAACTTTTGGAGAAAACAGACCAATAATTTCAGAAATATATAATTTTTCTTTTATGCATGAAAAAAAAAATTATCACATCGAAAAAATAAAAGGACGTGATGGATTTATGACCATATATACCTATCGTTCATCATGAATATTTTAAAATGTAAAATCCTGAATAAAATTCAATTGAATTATACCTGGGTATAAACGGAAAATGTATAATTTCATTGAAATTCTTAATGAAACCGATCTTAATGTTATGTTATATTTTCTATAAGAATATTCCTTGTTTTTTTTTTCTCTTTTTATCAAATGATTAAATATTTATAAAAATTTGAATAGTATTTTATTTTTATCATTGAAAAAAGAGTGATAAAATTGATATATATCCCAATTATATGTACGTTTATGATAATAAATTAATTTTGAAACTGAGACAAGTTCATTTAGCTAAACTAAAATTCTTTTTTTAAAATTTTATTTATTTATTTATTTTAGTCAGCACTGTAAACACTATTGGATTATAAACTTACAATATCTGGTATCACAAAAACTAAAAATAAATAAATCTATTAATACACACCATTATTTTTAAATTTATTGAAACACAAGCCTTTAAATACCAAGCAATAACAACAACAAAATGACGACATGCCCCATTTTAAAAATAAACGAAAGTTCGAATGATAAGCTGATATAAACATTTTCTTACTTCAATATTTGACTAGGCAATATTTTCAACGTTTGAAAACTTATTTTTTTTTTAACTTCTTGAATAAAAACTTCCATACAAATAATTCAATAAATATATCTGTCATAAAGGTACATTTATATAACGTTACTTAAAATAGATTTATGTCACAGAACATTGAATACAATCAAAAAATTTTACCACACCTTCAATGAATCACATACTTGGCAAATATATACCCTCTACCCCTTAAAATCTCCAGTATTTAAAATATATATTTAATAATTGCTTGGTACAAAAAAAATATTTATTTGTCACAAAAATAAAGAAAAATAAAATAAAAATAAAATTTAAATTCTTGTATAAAATAACAAAAGGCTGCGTTAAACGTTGTTAAGATAAGAATCGCAACATAAACGACAATTGCTGACATTACATTAGGACTTAGTGACATAACATATTAGTCCATGCCTTGGAAACAGAAGACCGAGCTAGAATTCCAATTCGATTTCGCAAGGTGACATTATCTCGCCAAATCTTAAACAACGAGTTGAACCTATCGATTGCATGTAAACATAGGTTTAATAGCAAATGAGAGGAAATTAATGACTGCAGTTAGTGCAGGGCAGACCAATATAATTGCTGCTTGAGGCATCTCGATGAATGAAACAGCCTAGATTAGGCGGCCACTTGAAGAGCTCTGAATAGTGCCCCTGAGAAAATTATCGAATCAAGAGAAACGGCAATCATTATGTTTATAGTTGCAGCATAGTATTAATAATTAGCATCGGTTAGGAAAGGTCTTCTACTATTACTCTGAACAATCAAGTAAAGAGCTTTAATATTTCCAGGATAAGCATTTGTACAAGTATAAGCCAAGAGCAAGATTACTACATTAATTTAAACAATTCTAATTCTTCGTCTCACAATATTAATAATTTATATATTTTTTTTATTTGTAGCTCTGCATTGTTATATAAGTTTTTACGTTCAATTATTATAAATTAAAGAAGTGCAGACCACGAATCTAATTCGAAGTGCAGGCGGACGGTTTAGTTTAGTTATATTAACTTCCGGCAGTAAAGCAACACAAGGACTATTTTGGGACGGACCTCATCATTTTGAAGCGTGGTCAGATTATGAGGATGACACCTGAGCTAGCACCCGCTCTCCACACCACACCATGGTCTTGAAATCAAATGTACATATTTCTGTAACATTTTGAGCAAAATCTATTCACAAGAAGCCAGTCCATCCGGCTATTCGAATATAAATTACCATGTTTAACTACAAGACGAAGAGAACTAGATAGATAAAATTTGGTATAAAGATCTAACATCCATAGTGTAGAAGCCTATCAAATTTTTAGCCAAATCAAACAGATAATATTAGAGGATGTTTGGCGCTGACGGATTTAGCATGCAACAGACCCCCTTACACGACGGTTTTTCGGTGGAAACGGGTCTCGAACCTGAAACCCTATGGCTCATGAGATGAGAACTTACCACCAGACACTGATATGTAAACGGAAAGCAAAACAATTCGAGTTATTTCCGAAAAAGTACGGCAATTATTGCGAAAAAGAGACGATTTTTGATAATCAGATGAAACGTTCAGAAAAAAAAGCATAATACAGTTTTGAAGCTGCTGCTCGTCTTTCAAAATAATTCTTTAGTGAAAGCCCTTTTTAAAAAAGAAGGAAATATATGAAAAAATTTATTTCCGATCAAAGCATGCTTAACTCTAAATTTCTTAACTGCTTAAGTTGGATTGGCGATTCCAGGAATTCTAATGAAAGTTCATTTTTTAAAAAATATGTAATAAAATAAAATTTCTTTTTAAAATTAATTCAAGATACTGATTTTAATTGATTTAATTAGGATATTTTCAATCTCAGTTCCCGTTAAGCCAATTCGATCCTCGTAAATGGAACTCAACATAGAATCTGATCATGTTACACGCACAGGTACTTATTAGAAGCAAGGCGCCAGTCTCTCGTTTGATGGGCTTGTGAATAGCATTTTAAATGTGCTCAAATTTTAGACTTTGATGGAAAAGCATTTCAAAGTCATCAGACTGATTCATTTCAACAAAAAACTTGCAATTAAATTCAACTCCTTTTCGAAAAGACATTAGCTGTTATTTGCAAAAACGCTTATTTCAATGACTAAGATTGATATATTTCAAAAGACTGTTTTCAAAAACAATTGTGATTTTAAAACTGACAGAATTCCGAAAATAATACAGTCAATATACATTTATACAAAACCCTATATTCGGCGATGAATGCCTTACGGTGACAAGACGATGGTAGTTTTAGTCACAAACACCTTACTGTGCCTACATACTGTAATCGAAATTTTGGCGAAAATATTCCTTGCACCAAAAACTACTTTTGTGAATTAAAACAGCCAAGAAGAAAATTTCTTTGCCTTGAAAATGAAAAGATTAATATATAAAACCTGCCAATAGTTAACCCTCTACATCCAAGCAGTCAGCTTTTCAGAAAGAGGCAAGACCAGAGACACCCTCGCCCACGAAGATTAAAATCGATGAATGGAGGTAAAGAAGATAAAAAGCGAGTTTCTAATCGCGATGAATTTCGGAGGACGTTAACTGATAACTCGGCGTTTCCGGATTTACGGATCTGTCAAGCGATAGCGTGCGGTACGTAGGGGGGAAGGAGTTAATTTATTATTAAGTCATCCGTGCTGCGGTTTTCCGAATGTTCGGCCACTTTGAAAATGAGCAGGGAAAATTTTGAATGTAATGGAATCATTTTATTTACAGTGCAGTCAGAGGTTTCGTGTTGTTTTATTTATTTATTATAAAATGAAAGAAACTAGTTGGTTCAAATAAGTTGGAACTGAAAACAAATTAAAATAATCAAAGAACAAATAAGGATGATTTATTTTCAAGAATACTGTTATTTCCTTGTTCTAGAATAAATATTTTCTTCAAAAATCTCGCAAACAATTTAAGTGTAGTCAGTGGTTTCACGTTGCTTCCTGTTTGTTATAAAAAGAAAAGAAAAAAAACAAGTTGGTTTAAATAAGTTAAAATTGTAATTAAAAATAGTGCAAATAATAGCAATTTTCAAGAATGTAATTTAAATTCACAGAAATGTTGATTAAAGGAACCAACCTATTACTTAAAATTCTTATATAGGAGCTTGTAAAAATCGGAACAGTATTTCTTTTTCTAGATTAATCATATTTCACAGAAATCTTACAAACAATTTAAGATAAAATTAAATATTGATTATAATATATTTAACTTTTATTAGTAACTCGTTTTAAAAGTAAAAAAATTGTTTATCGAAAGTGGACTTTTCCAAAATTTACATGTAAATTAGGGCATTAGATACTAGGTGTCAAGTTAAATTTGGAATGCATTATTGAATTTGTAAAAGTAAAAGTGGGTTAATATTGTCACCAGTGGAATCAGTTCAAGACATCAGAAAATATTTGACTTTATTTAAATTGGAAAAATTAAAGTTTACTGATAATTTTTAAAAAGATCTTGATTTCTTTAAAATACTGTTTTCAATCTAATTTTTACTATAGAGACTATTTTATTACTATAGAGACTATTTTTACTATAGAGAATTTTTACTATTTACTATAGTACCTTCAGATTAGATGGAATAAATTGAAAACAAGAGACTGCACTTAGAAGAAATTACATTTTCTGAAAAGGTTAAGCTCTTCTGAGTAGACACTTAAAACTTAAAGCTTTTCTATTGTATGTTGCTTTTTATGGCACTTACCATTGGACAAACCCGCTGTGGCGAAAACAGCGATTTAAGCCTAAATTAGCGTTCTTTGTTTATTCAGCAACGACAACAAGGGTAAAGAGTACGACTTAGCTACTTCATGCTTCACATTCGCTTGCACAACCCCTTTTTACCAGAGGACACATTCACATAACTCGCAGATAGAACAGAAGAAGAAAAACCATGCTCGAACCGGGACTCGAAAGCAGGACGCCCAGATCACAGGGAAGACGCGCTTCCCCTATGCCAGGACGCCGGCTTAAGCTTTTCTAAACCCAACTCGCTGCTGTAAACATCAGGATGCTCTAAGATACATTAATCTTTAAACAGAGCTTACCAATCTAGTGCTAAATCTATTTACTTACACTTATAATAATTATTATTATAAATAATTTTTGGATATATTGTAAACGTGAAATTTTCAACATACAAAAATTTTGACAAAAACATTGGTAAATAATCTCGATCAAATTTAATATTATTATCTCTAGAATATTCTTTCTGCACTCCTGAAAATTAGTTTGCCATTTGAACTAGCTATATAAGGAGTCAACACAACTTTGAATTAAAATAGTATCGCCAGGAAAGACAACATTCACATAAACACGGAGAAAAAAAATTCGACAGAGATCAAGGTCAAAGAATGACAAAATGCCTCCTTTCTTCGCATCTCACCCCTTAGGGCAGTAGAATAGTCGAAAAGTGGTTACCCCGGGATACTGAAACGAACAGTATTCCTTTGAGCCAAAAATAATGAAATGAGAAACAATATCACTGAATATAACTCATATCTCATCATCAATTCAAGTGATTCGAATTTGAAGCAGGTTCAAAGTATGTTAAAATTTCTAGGATAGTAAATATCATGACGAATGTATTATGGCGAATTAAAAATTTATACTAAATTTGAAATATTTAAAAAAATATTCAATTAAAAATTTTATATTCTGGACTTCGAAATTCTATCTCTGATGAGCGATGGAAAAACGAAAACAACTGTATAAAACTTCCCACTATATAAAATTTTACAAATAATTTCGTAAATTATTTTAATAATATATTAAAACAAAACTTCACAAATATTTTCAAAATCAAATCATTAAATTAAAAATATGAATTAAAAATATATCGTCAAAATTAAACCAGCTTTTTTTAAACGATTATTTACTTAACTTCTACAAAATGCAGAAATTGTTTTAACAGGGAACCTAATTTTACAAATTAATCAAAATGTCAAAATGACCACATTTCATCATTATACAATATTTTTTTTACATTATACAATGTTTTTTTATAATATATTTTTTGTGTAATATAACTTTCATTTTGTATTACACAAAATATAATATATTTTGTGTAATATATTTTTTGTATAATTCCTACCGAAATAAATTTTCTGTCCCAAGAACGTTGGCATATCGATATTGGCTCACATCGATAACTGCCCAATTAAAGTATTTTTCTCCATCCCTGCTGTTGTATAAAAAGATATTTAGAAAGAATCTTTCTCAATTTTATCTCAATTGCAACAATGAAATAATCAGCAATACATCAGCACCACGAATTCACTACACTCTGACCAACAGAACAGAAACCAGAACTCCATCGACTGACATAAACCTCACGTGGCGCATTAGTCCGTTCTAATAGATTTAAGTGAGGGGAGTCGCGTTCTAGTGAGGGGGTGGACACGCGATACGGTGGGTGAAGCGACTCCTGCCACGAGGGATGGGGAAAGTTAAAATTAGGCGCTTATTTCAGAGTCAAGACGGCACTTCGTCAAGGATGTTGAGCGGCTATATCCGGCCTCTGGGATTTCCTACACGAGAGTTCATTTCTGCTTTTGTCGCCTCTGTTTCTTCGTTTTTTTTGAGACTCGAATCAATCCACTAAAAAGCTCTTTAATAAGTTGAATAGGTTCGTTTTGAAATGTTGAATGCATTCAGGGAATTTATAACAAAGTATAGCTTCTTTTAACTTTCCACATCCTTTTCTGATTTATATATTTTTTAAAACGAGATATCATCTCCAAAGTTTTGCGATTAAAAAAATTGAAGTTAAAAAGTCAATCGAGATATCAAAAACTATTCAGTAATTCTGAATTACTTAACATCAAGACGGTACTCTTAATTTATTAAAAAATACATATCATCATATTCTTAACTTTTTTTCTTATATTAATCCTTCATAACTTTTAAACGTTCTTATATTCTTTTGTTATATGTTGAATACTTATTTCTGTCAGCTCCGAGTGATACTTTGTGGTGCACGGGGATTTTATGAATGCTTCAATATTATATAACAAAAATATACTCAAAAAGTGTAAGTTAAAAAACAGCAGAGGGGTCTCAAAATATAGGATATGAAGATTAAACATCTGTGTATTGGAAAGAAGAGCTTTGTTTAAATATTTATTAACACAAGCATAATTAGCATAAAGTCAACTTATTAGTATAATTTAGCTTTAATCACGTATTATAGTCATCTTTAATTCATAGCAAGTACATATTTTTTTAGTACATATATTAAATAATAAAGACAATGAAAAAAAATGTGAAGCAATTTTTAAATTTCTTTTAATGCTGATTCGAACACAAATTTAGAGCAATCTTAAAGGAAATCGAAATATTTTATTTGAATTCCTTAACAGCTAAAAAACCCTCTCGAAATCAACAAATTCAATAATTATTGAAATTGCTGGAATTTTTAGTAAATATTAATAGAAAACAAATAATAAAAAAAGTATGATCAACAGACAATATTACTTTCTTTTATAAAATAAATTTGAACAGCTTACGGTTGTGACTCACATTCTATTAAAATAACTGGCAGGAATATTTTTTACTTTCTCGTATAAGGAATATAAAAAAAAAGTATAGTAATAATGATTTTTTTTTTTTTCAAACTCGATATTTTGACGAATCTCCACGTTTTAGACCTACCTGAGATCGTAAAACACATTTTTGGAAAATATCAGTCTTTCCATTTGTGATAAAGTGAACTCAAAAAACGCTTTGAACTAGATGGACGAAATTTGGTCGGTGTTAGTTAGTCATATTAAAGTCTCGTTTTGAAACAACACTAGGGCTATTTTTAAACGGACTTTGTCATTTTGAGCAGCGGTCAGATGACGAGGATGACACCCGAGTTGGCATACCCTCTCCCTCTCTAAACTTCCACACCATGATCTTGATATCAAATTTACAGATTTCTATAACATTTTGAGCAAAATCTATTCACCAGAAGCCAGTCCATCCGGCTGTACGAATATAAATTAACACGTTTAACCACAAGATGAAGAGAGCTAGATAGATAAAATTTGGTACAAAGATCTAACATCCATAGTGTAGACACCTATCAAAATTTTAGCCAAATCCAACAGATAATATTAGAAATAAGTTGATATATTTTCCTGAGAGATGCGTGAATGCGTCCTCCTTAAAGAGAGTTTGTGCAGGCGATTGAGTGATGGGTGAGTGGTAAAATCGTACTTTTGGCCCTACTAAAACAAGAGACATACGCTACCGGCTTAAGTTGCTGTCTTCGTAACAGCGGGCTTGTCCAATGGCAAGTGCCATAAGAAACAACACAATAGAAACATGTAAATGCGTTGACGACTTAAATATATCAAATTTGGTATGGGATTTTGTGACATGTTTAGTTTATTGCCAAATTTTTTGTTTCAGTCGGTTTGGGCAAAACGTGTATAAGCACAAATGCGATTTTCGAATATTATTAACAGCATTTCAGAATTAATCGCCAAAGATGACAAGATATATGCAGCAAAAAAGCTAAATTCAAGCAAAAAGTTAGTATTTTGTAACTACTGTACGTCAATGTCATGCAAAGCAATCTATGATATAATAACCTTTATAAGACATTATCCGAGAAAATTTTGAGGAGACCACTCCGCACACACGCCCCATACAAAGACAGTAACTTGGAGCCACTTTTCTATACTAAAGAGTTATAGATAAGGAAGAACCTAAAATTAGAACCTCTCAAATATTTTTACTACCACTTGACTTACAGACAGGCAGAGGACAAATGATCTAATTATGACAAAAGATTTATGAAGAATAAGTTAAGAAATACTAGCATGGCTCAAAATTGTAAAGGAATTCAATACTATGTGAAAAAATAAAGTTTGAAATAACAATTTTATTAAATATTATATTCTCGTTATTTAGTGTAAAAAAATATTAAATTATAAGTTATTATGTCTTTATTCAGTAAACAGAAGAAAAAAAAATTAAATTATAAGAAATATTACAAAAATGTTTCTTTTCAAATTATACTTTGTATAAGAATTTAAATTCCTTTTCATAAAAACTGCTCTTTATAAAATTAATGCTCCCGACATAATTTTAATTGTAGAAATTTCAAAAATAAAACTTTGGCTTTACGCAATAAAAGAAAAAGAAGGGATCATAACATGCATTTATAGTGCTCCACAAATTTTGAATAAAATAAATAGAAAACAGTCCACCGATCGATGCATTTCTTTAGTAAGTATAACTGTCGTTACTCAAGAGATATTAAGTGAAGAAACAAAATTGTTTACAAACCAGTTATTGGCTTCCATCCACGTAATGATCAAATATTTTTGCTGAAATTTCAACTCAAATTGCACCTGTGAATGACATCATTAAATATTTTTGTACATGCCTCAGTTTATTAGAAACGGCTTATGACTGGAATATTTCCCTTTCCACGTTTTTTTAACGATAAAAAAAAAAAACTCGCTACGATAAAAAAAGTTTTTAGATTCCTGTAATCATCTGATCGATAAAAATGATAACAATTTTCATTAGTAATAAAATTAATACGATTTTTATATTATAATATTTTTCAGAGACATAAAAGCGAACATCAAACAGAAAATCAAAATTTAGCATCCTAAATGGATCGAAGAATTATATCAAAAGTCAAATGACCTTAAATTGTAAATACCTTGATTCTTAGAAAATTGTTCCGCGTGCATAATTCATCTGAACAAAAGTTATTCAGTATACACATATTTAATATCATAACGATAGAAAAAAAAAAGGGAAATGCGATATATACAAGTCGAAAGAATGTGATTAAAATTTTGGAATTATTTCTCGGTTTTTAGTAATTACTTGGAAGAGGAAGAGAGAAATCAAACAATTACGTAAGAAAAATGATTGCAGAAAGCAAATAAACATTAAAAATACTAACTGCTAAGTATTTTTGATGTTTATTTTTTGCAAAAGTTTTTTTTTTTTTTTTTTTTTTTTTTTTTTTAATAAATGTAAGTTCATTTTTTTGGTAACACTCTTTCAAAAACGTTGGTCGAAAGGTTAAGAGCATCGAGTTTGAGATGGTTAAAATTCCCGATCCATCCCTCAAAACGGCAAATCAGATCATGAAAACGATTTTCATAACACAATTGAATCCAAAAGAAATTTTGGCTAAATTCAAAAACGTTTTATCGAATGATGCACAATCTTTCTCAATGCACCAAGTTCAATATTTAAAGTATTACTGGTCTCCGAAATAAGTTATCTTTAGTAAATCAATGCAACTAAAATAATTTTTCAATTATATTAAAAATAAAATAAACATAAAAATATCATGGGCATATTACCTTTTTTTAATATTAATTTGAATGTCTACTCATACCATTCCACGCCCCTTGACAAAATCGAATATATATATATGCTAGAACATCAAAAAAAGATGCCCCCACCAAGGAGATAAAATGGAAGTAGAACGATTTTAACATTTTCTCTTTGCCATGAATTTAAAATATATATCATAGGTCAAAAATAATTTTCACACCATTTAAAAATAATATAACTGTTTAGTAATATAAATTTCATTTCTCTACGATAATTTCTCTAAATTTTATCCAATATTTCAAAATTTTTGTGCAAGGATACTATTTAAATTAAGACTTACGGTTCTAAAATATCAAAAATATACGGCGTAAAATTATAAACATTTTGTGTTTTCTTATACAATTTTGTACTATTTTTATATAATAAGCACAGTGAAGTAGAGGGAACAAATAAAATCAAGCTGAATTACGAGTACATCTAATAATATCTCATTATAGTTAAAAATAATTTTAACTTTAAATTTCTCTTTAAACGGATATTTCAACAGTTTAAAATACTGGCATATTTCAAAATTTTTTAAAAATCACCAGAACTGAAGCAATAACTGAAGAATGGAATAAATGCACTGAACATTAAACATATATCAGAATGTGATGATTAAGCACAGGTACATGTACAATACACTAATTCTGTATGTAAAAATTCAGGAATTCGAGCAATGTGCAGCTGTGAGCGACAGGAATATTGATATGAGTCAGCAGTTGATCTGCAAATAGCGCAATCTGTGCGCATGAATCATACAGAGGAGGGAAACGCGTTTTTAAGTAAGAATTTGATGCCTTATAAACCGATTCAATAAATTTAATTGTACCGAAATCAGTACCCGAATCTACAAAGTATTAAATAACGTTTAAAAAATTGTATAAACCCGTTTGCATTAGCTTTTAAAACTGCGGGAAGGTTAGGAAGAAATGTATACGATCTCAAGTTCCTAGAGTCATTTAGGAATATTCATTCGGACAAATGATGCTGTCATATTCAAAAGAATAAGCAAATAGTCTTAGGAAAATTCGTTATCGGGTGAGAAAAAACATCCATTCCAGCAAAAAGTTGGAGTTAATTTTAGCATTAAAGAATTTCAATTTTACCAGATTATTCCACGGAATTCTTCACATTAAAAGATAAGCTCCAAAAGAAGCAATTTTAATAAATACAACACTACGAGCAAAACTAAAAAGTGCTTTTGAAAGTAATATTTTTTTTTTTTAGTAAATTTCAGATTACATTTAACATCAATGATAAATTTCAATTGATGATATTCAAGCGTCTTCAATTTCTTTATCAACTTTGCTTGGCAAAATCTCTCATGTTAATCTTTTTGATTTTTTAAAATTCATAGATTTATTCCTAGATTTAAAATGTGTTTATTTTTCTTTTAAAAAATATCGTTTTCTTGGTAAAATTTTATACTCTCATGTTGCTAAGATTTTAAATCACTAATTGGCGCAACATAGTCAACATCTTGGCTTTTCTGTTTAAAAAAAATCACAGATAAATATTTGGATCACCAGCAAAAGTGCACAATTCTCATCATACGATATTAACTTAAAACATAGAATTATTACACCAATAAAGTCCGGACTTCTGATCAACAATCACACGTTAATTGGGGCAACGCCCTGAATTACGATCAGAATGGAAAGCAAACTTTTTCGAATTCTTTTCTCTTTAATTAGAAGGAGAGAGAGAGAGAGAGAGAGAAAAAAAGGGTTCATCGATTTAATAAAAAGGGGGCATAAATCAAACTTTTAACATCCTTAGGAGGGAGGAAAAAAATCGAAACACTTATCGAATCATTCTTTCGTCTTAACACATCGAAAAAGGAAGAACTCGAACACAAGGTCACCTTTCTTTACCCACTCTACCCGAAAACATGTTCCAATCGAATAAGAATACAATTTTTATTGCATATTCGGGCAAACGATAACAAACGTAAGAAAAGAAGAAAACGACAAAAGCTCAAGAAGACGAATGACGAAACGCACGCGAGAGAACGATCGAAAGAAGTTAGGTGACGCGAAAACCAGACTACTGAAAGAATATCGACGAATAGGTTGTTCACCCTCGCGATTGTTTCGAAAGGGGGGAAAAAAGGGCTTTCCAGGCACTATTCGGAGGAGCCATTCTTTTTAAACTCGATGCATATTTTCTCGATCTATCATGGCAAGTGTCGATTTCAAGTGGCTCTAGTTTCTACTTCATTTTCTGCTCTCGATACTTTTTTCCCACTCACTTAACAAACTCTTAATACTATTTATGAAATAAGAAAGATCTTGGGAAATAGAAACGCGCGGATATTTATCACGTTTTTACACTATTACAATTGAAGGGTTTGCTTCAAAAAAGATTTAGCTCCAATTAGGGGAATTTGGAATTATATGTACTACCATGTTGTAAAATAAAAACTTGTTCGTTTTCACCAGAAGGGTATTGCTTTAAGCGGGACTTTAATATAACTAAAAACTAAAAAGAAAACCAGAAAGGTATAGCTCCAATCGTTAGTTCTTGCGTTAACTCAAGTAATGGAGCTGTTAGTTTCACTAGTTTGTTGCAATACAGTGGTAATTCCTAGTGCTATCGCCTGTTTTCTGTAAACTAGAATAATTTGAGCTGCCTCCTTTTTGCAGTTAACTCTTCAACTGTAAATGTGCATGACTCTCTACTACAAGTATTTTCATTTATTCGAGAAGCTGCTGTTATATTTATTTTTTATTGAAGCATTTATAAAATCCCCGTGCACTACGAAGTATCACACGGGGCTTACAGAAGTATTCAACACATAACAAAAGAAAATAAGAAAAATTAACAGTAATGAAGGATTAATACAAGAGCAAAACAAGAAAATATAAGTTAAGAATAAGAAAATTTAATAATTACCATTATTGCATGTATTATTCAAAACAATTTAACTGATATTTTATTTTCCAACAATTCTTCTTCAAATGTTAAATATATATATCTTACGAATTGAATGATGTTTATGAAAATGATTAAGGGAATCAAAATGTGAGAATTTTAGACATATTAAAGGATAATAAGCACAGTAATGATTCCCATACAAAACCAGTTCTCTACGGAACCTTCGCGAATACTGAACAAGAAACAAGTGCTCAGATTTTTTCAAAGTTCCACACACGAATGTCTTGAGTTTCGTTGTATAGAGAAGAAAACCGAATATGTATTTTAGAAGCCGTTTCATAAACCGATTGCAGTCAAAATTTGATACAGTATAACATTTTCATTTCCACGATCACATAACAAAATTCAATTAGTCAAGTTTACATGCAGAAGACGAGCAAACAGTAGATGCGTTTGGTACAAAATCTGATATAAATTTACACTTCAAATGTTAAAACTATGCACTAAATTTTTACCTACATAGTTGTTTGATTTATGTTGCTATCGTGTTCCCTTGCACTCGGACAGACAGATAAACTTTATGTGAAGGAATTGCATTCAAAATTTGTCAGAAATTCGACAAATTCTATATAAAAGACGGCTGTCCAAATCTCAGCCACCTAACTCGAAGATTGTTTGAATTATTGTGTACACAGACAAATATAATTCTAAAGCAGTGCTTTTCAGACTCAGGTAGGTCAAAAGAGACAAGATTTGGATTTTTTTACCATTATAAAATAAAATTTTTACCATATAGCAAAAATAAATTATATTTCTCGCTCTAATGTTGACGCGCACAAATTTCATTATGATGAGATTTTTGCACTGCGAGTATTTTCACGACAGATTAGTTTAAAATAACAAGAAAACGATAACATACATATATTTAATAAACGACTTGAGAGTCGCAAAATATAAAGCTTCATTGCCACTATAAATGCTTTGAAAAAAAAAAAAAAACTTAACGTAATTTGAAGAATTAACTATTTTAAAATCCAGATTTCCTTGGAATTTGGATACACGAAATATTAGAGGGAAAAAAACTGAACATTTATTTGAAATAAAAATTTCGTGAAAAATGTAAATCAGCAAAATGAGAAAGAGGAGAATTGCAGAAATTACATAGATCTTAAAATCTCAGATATATAAAAACTTACACTCACTATTTGTTTTAAAAGCGCAGAAAGAATTGCAGCACACTTAAAATAATGAATTTTTTATCGTTGCCAAATATCTGTAAAAATTGAGAATTTCTAGAAAATTTTCATAAAGAAACCTGTACCAAAACCACCGAAGAAAGCAACAATATACAGAAAATGAAAACACTGCTCGATATTTTTTAAACAGGAATTAAATTATTAACGTCTTTAAGCATGCAAAGTATTCAGTATCATATTCAAAATGAAAAGTGAATTGCAACGAAAGTATATTACTAAAAAGAATTATGACCATTATGCAATTATTAAAATAAGCGTGGAAAAGACATCATCACATAGAGCAAATATAACGAAAATATATCTTACTTTATAAAGGAAAGAATGGAGCACATACTTGCCCTCATAGGAATTGTGACACAATAGAGGCAAAATTCAATGATCGACTTTAAAAAGAATCACTAAATCTATTTGTATAAAGGATTTCTTACCTTTCCGTCTCAAAATGAGAAACTAAACGTTCCGCATAACTTTAAAATAAAGCTAAGCAAAAGTGTTGCTAAAACAGAAACTAAATAACTTTAAATACAAAATTAATAGAATCATCCAAGAAAAGCATATCAAGGCTTCAAACATAGACAATTAAAAAATATCTTCATTTTAAACAGCATTGAAGACTTCCACCAAGAATTCATAATAGCAATGAAAAATTCACTTTCATTATATTTGGTAAAAAATTAATCTTTGGCAAAAAGACGATTCAGCAGTTAAGAAAATTTATTAATGCAAACAAGAACGTTATAAATTTCGAGAATTATTTCAAAATTAAACTGAAGGAAACAGAAATTTTAAGTTCCCAATAGAACACGTAGGAAACTTATCAACCTGGTATAACCTAAGATTACTAATTCCAATACAATATTTACGAAAGGAAATATTAGACGATAAATGAAAGTGCGTTAAAATAAATTCATTTCAAGACCTGCAGAATTCAAAGCTCACTGCAAAATGTCTTTCACTTTTCGAATCTAACAAAGGAGGGAAAGATATCTTACCATTGCTTAGGATCTTTCCCGAGGCAAGGCCCTCGCACACTTTATCGTCTGCGGGAATCGGGGGTGGACGGAATGATGAGCGGGGCTGAGTGGACGGTCAGATGGGGGGAACCCTCTCTCATCGGAATCTCGACTTCCACTGGGTACGAAGTACTCTTGATTCAGAGGGCGCAATGCGCAGGCGTAGAAGAGGGGGCGGGGATGCCCGAACAGGGGCGCATCCCACGTCGGGCACCCCCTGGACCCAAGCATTGCCACTGGACAGTACCCATCCGACCAATAGGAGGCGGCAATTTGCAATAAAAAAGTAAAAAATCTCAGACGACAGATAAAAGGGGTGGCAGAGAAATGCTCTAGTCTTTATTTATTGCTTCCATGCAAAAGATGTTTTGTATTTTTTTTCAGTAACAAAGATATTTTATAAAGGAATTGAGGGAGAGGGGGGAAGGTTCCAAGAAGGCTTTTGCCCTTATAAGGCGAATCGCGTTTTACCGCAGAGGAGTTGCAAGGCGCCACATAAAAGTCGCAAATCAGAACAGGGTACAGTCGCCACCATTTCCAACAATCCAGTCGCCAAATCGTGTTTTCAGTCTATTTTTAGAAACATCTCTTCTGGGTGTACAAAACTACTTTATATGAAGTGAAGTGAAAAAGTCCATTGTTTCATCTAAAATCGTTTTATGTAGTAAAAATACTATCCATTTAAAGAAATTTGATCAACAAATAAACAGGGAAAAAGCACACCTCTAAACAGGCGATCTAATTGCAAATGTAGAGAACTTCAAAATACAAAGGGCTGAAACAAAACAAAAAAAATTATATCGGAAAATTACCAGCCGCAAAAAAGTTTCATTTGCCTCATACAAAACAATTAGAAATAAAGATTTATTCAAAACAAAAGACCAAAATATCAAAAAGATTTCCACCAATCAAGTAACTGTTAGCATAGCTAATTTCAGTTCATACCGTCTTGTGTCATAATGAGCAAAATCTAAAATACAGCGAAAAATATGCCTTAACACCATCAATATTAAATATCAAAAGTGAGATTTTTTTTAAAAATGAAAATGAGCTATAATGTCCTAAATGTAAGCTTTGCAAATAACACTGAAATAAAAATACAGAAAAAGTAAGGTAAAAGTAGTATGAGGATTTTTCCAGGAAAGGAATGGAATTCAGGTGACGAATTCATAGGCTAAAATTACGGAGAGGTGAAATACAAAATGCGCATGCATTGAAGGCGAGAAAAGTTAATTTTATACGACATTTATTGCTAAACATGAATGATTAAGTCAAAGACTTTATGTGAAATAAAGCTATAGAGAAATATAATTCGGTATATAAGGAATATATGTAAGGAAACAGATATGTCCCGAAATTCATTTAAGATCATATTTCAAGAGATAGTAATTACACAAATTTATTTTAGATATATTTTTTTCGTTCAAAGATACATGAATTGCTCATGAAAAATACAGAAATTATATTTTTATGAACACCCTCCTCGTTTGCTTTTGCGAGAAATCCAATTAAAAACTTTCAATCAAGTTTTCAGGCGGTATTGTATTTGATGCATACAGACATTTCTACAGACTCCTATATTTTTTTTACAACAGTTTAATGGTGAGGGGCGGGGAAAAACACACAAATCATTTACCAATTAAAGCAAACTTCACAGCAATAAGGGTAAACACACGGAAAAGCCAGTTTTACATCATTTCACTTGAGCTTATCTATTCGTATTTGAGAAGCATCCCTTTCCCTTTCTTTACTATTTTAAATCAGTGTCTATAATGTTTGGCATTAAGTTAAAACGCTTAACAACAAAACAAAATTCTAGATATTCACATAAAATGAATGACTTTTTAGATGTAAATTAATTATTGAATGTAAACACTTACAAAAACCTAACTGAAAATAGCTTACTCATTTTATTGATATGTTCTTCATTAGACATTAAAAAGATGCATTGCGTATCCTTGACTGAAATTCGGCATATTATATAGATATCAAACTATTCAAAATATTTAATAGTACGCACGTACAAAATCGAATCATCTAAAGATTTTACTTCAGATTGTATTCAAATATGTCTAATTTTTTCCCCTGCATTAAAGTTGAAAAACATACTTTTAAAATATTCAAAGGAGATCACTCTCTCGTATCTTTGTTTCTTTTTTAAGCCTCCCTCCAAAAAAAGCTATTTTATATATTAGGTTTCTAAACGAATAAATTAAGAAGGGAAATGATCACATAAGATACCCCAGTAAAGACTGATATCTTAAGCAGATACATCAAATAATTATCAGTACATAAATTTTTCTTTTAAGAATTCTCTTTTCGCATAAATCATTGCATGATATGTATGCAAGCTAATTTTCAATCTAAACAAGGAAATAATAACCGTACTTTAAATATGAGAAATATTTCGTTTCGAATCCCCATCATTCATAAAGTCGCAAAGATTTGACTTAGTCGTAACTTGAAATGCATTGAATTATTGTGACTGAACTCCTAACATGGAAACGTAAAATGTTTTTGTCATAAAAATGTCTACAATGACTTTTACGATAAATAAAATTTTCTTACTCATTGTTTTCATGTATTATAATTCTGAAGGAAGAAAAATAGCTTCGGCAGATTATTTAAAAATTAAGTACCTTTAGAAATGTCCTATTTGGGATTTCTTAACAATTCAAAATTCTTCTTATGATCACATTTTGAAATACATAACTTCCTTGTAATCCCCAGTGTATATACAGTACACACCCGAGTATCCGGTTCCCGATTATCCAGCCTAAATTTCTTTTATCCCAATTAAATGAGGAAAGCAAGACGTTGCAGAAGCAGTCATTTATTAAGGATTTTTTCGCAATCTAAAAACTAAGTTTTGACTCTTATACATTAAGGTTACCTTTTCATTCTGTGCAATCATTTATCATCGAAAAATAAAATCAGTTTGACAAATTTTCTTAAGAATTAGAAATAGGTTTTACGATAGATATATTTTCAAATGTTACCAGTATTTAAGCTGGACATTGAAGGTTTAATATGAAAATGTGAACAGTTACATCCTTTAACAGTCTAATAAATTCTTGAAATGCGCAATGCAATATATGAATTAACGGTACAGAGTATTCTATTTTAACTCTACAAGAATTTAAAATAGAATTCTATGATTCATCGGCCAGCGTTGACATTTTACATGGCTTGAGATAAATCGACGGCAAAGTTCTCAATAAGAAGTGATGAAATGTGTATTATTATAGTGTGTTTGGTATGAAAAATTTTCCTACTGTTATTAGCGAGCAAAGTTCATATCCAGCCTGTCCTTCCGCCAAATTAGGCCAGATATTCAGGAGTATACTGTCTTTGCATAGATAAAGAAGATGCATTCATCCCTCTCAAAATATGGTTACTTCATTTCGTATTTTATCTTTGAAATGTGAAATTAAAATGTTTAGCACAGTTAAAACACACGAAGGAAAAATGATTTTTACAATAGCAAAATCAAAGTTTGTTATGCCATAGTGTTGACTGTTCTCAAATAAAACAACGATGCACGAAAAAATATATATTTAATGCGTTTATTTAATAAAATTTTATGCTTTACACTGCTTTAAAATACTCGCCGCACAATCGGCTGTGTTGTGCAAGTGTTTACGGTATCGCTTAGGGATCAGAAGTCGTAATTTAAGAAAGCCTGTTCCCAATTCCAAATTACACCCTACTTTCTAAAAATATTTTTTAAGTTCATTCAACAGAACTTAGAACAAGTCTTGCAGTAATTTCTGTTATTATTATTGCCCCAATAAAAATAAATAAATAGCCCTGCATCCTGAAAAGTCAGGTAAAGTCCCGAGCTGACGAGTGAGTACTGAAAATACACCTCGAGTAAGGTCAAACAAACAGAGGGTGCGGCACAGAGGAAAGCAGCCAAACCAACGCACCCGGAAACGTCACCAGCTTTTTCCGGAGAAAATAAATAACGCGCAAGGTTGGTGCAAGCTGATTTCGAAGTTGCGGAAAGAAACAGCTTCCGAGACAAATAACTTCACTTTTAAAGCACAGCTACAAATCAATTTAAGAGAATCCTAGATTTTTATTTTCATACATCTGTTTCAAATACTCATTTTAATAAATTACGAGTCGAATTTCTCATATAGCATGTTAGTCATAAAATGCATATTTGCCCTCTTTTTCAACAAAAACTGTATACAGTATCTCCAAAAGAATCTGGCCTAATGTAGCGGAAGCGGTAGACCGGATAACGAAAAGAGTCAGATAGGCCGGAGTTCTATCATTTTTTTAAATTTGTCAACCAATATCAGAACAAAGTTTCTTTTTTTATTTCATTTTTTTAATATCAAAACTCACTGATGTAATTTCTCAATTCTCTTTGAATCTCTAGAATTTAAGAAAATGCCGGTAACGTGTCGAGCTAAAATAGAAGACTCTGTACTGGTAATTTATAAATGTTTATATACTGCATTGCACGTTCAAAGAATTTCTTAAAGAAAAAGTAAGGTAAAGGTTATAAACGGTTCGCATTTTAACGTAAATTTTGTAATGCCCAACTTAAATGCAGGAAATATAAACAAAATATTAATGTAAATTTTAGGCCTAGTTCTTAAGAAAATTGCTTTATTTTTCATTGATAAATGATTACGCAGATATGAAAAGGTAATCCTAAGATAAGACATATAGTTTTTAAGTTGTGAAAAAGTA
The DNA here is from genome assembly GCA_026543055.1 of Argiope trifasciata. NCBI lineage: Eukaryota > Metazoa > Arthropoda > Arachnida > Araneae > Araneidae > Argiope > Argiope trifasciata. The sequence goes on from JAPMOQ010016726.1 coordinate 620,790, forward strand.
TTTAGTACATGACTCAATAGACGCCTTGCCTTCCTCAGTTAAAGACGATAATAAAAAACTAAGCCGGATAGTTGCTGTACGAGTTTGTACTAGTTTCTGTACGGATAGTTGCGGACTGGATACTCGGGTTTGTGATTTATTAGGAACAGTAGGAAAAAAATTAATATTGAAATCAGCCAGTTAAATGAACAAAAAGATCAGGTCAATATGTGTTAATAACTTAAACAATTATTAATTATTTTTAAGTCCGCATAAAAAACTATAGCGGACGTAGTTATTTTGAAACCTTCTAGCATATCTCCTAATAAAAAAGTAATTTATCTGCACACACTTCGGATCTTCGGCTAAGAAAGACACGAATACTCAAATTTTTATATTTAGAAGTCCTGCACATAAGCATTTTGTGCTTCATAGCATAGTGAAGAAAACCAAATAAACATTTTGAAAGCGTTTTCGTTTTTTTTTTTTCGACCGAAAGAATGCAAAAATCTGACAGAGAACTACGGTTTCAGAAACAAAATCACATAACTGATTTATTTTTGCATTTACGTTTATGGGAATTAACAGTCTGACAGACAGTCAATACTTAGACGAATTTGATTAAAAATTCAATAATGATACACCATTTAGACGCTAAAAATATGCTCTAAATTCTTATATGCTCTAAATTCTATAATCATCCACTTCCACTCGGATAGATGAGTTCGTAAAAAGTTTTCGTTCAAATTTTGATAGAAATCTACAATTTTGTTAAAAGTAACACTCACTAAATCTAGATTGAAGAATTCTTTTTCTGTGTTATGTTTTCAGACAGATATAATAATATTATCGGATAAGTATAGGTCTGAAATATGGAGATTTGTTAAGATCTCGAGTTCAAATTTTTGACGATTACATTACTTTCTCTTTGCATACGTCAAAGTAAAAAAGGAAATCCACTCATGAAGACGTGAAGCAATCGAATGAGTCACGACGATTCTGGAATCCACTGCATATCGTGCAAAAGAGGAAAAAGCAAAATATTTCATGGAATATACGCTCACGTTTTTACTGCGATTGTAATGTTATGTAATTATTTTAAAATATGCAAAAATGACATGATTCAAATACAAATCACTGTACAGCATAAAACTAAACAAGTAATATATTTCTTTTAGTTACATTTTATTAAATAATTATCAAAAAAAAATTACTATGTATCAAAAAAAGATTGTTTTTCGTTAGAACTGAACTCGCATTCCTCACTTTCACGTGAAAAATACCAAAATCCTTGCATTTTATCGATAGAGCTACTGTCTGTTGATTTCAATTTTCATTACAAACTGGTAAAACTCTATTTAAAGTATTAAAAATGAATTAAATTTAATGAATGAACAAATATTTGGAAAAAAAAAATGTATTAGCATCAAGTACCATCCGCTAAAATTTTTAAAAAATGTATTTGAACTCAAGTGGATGAGTAAAAAGTATTTTCTTAACGACTGAAAATTTGAACAATATATATGGGAGAGTGTGAATTAATAGTAGGAAGTTAATTAAAATAATTTGCTGTACTATGAGCTTTGCATTATACAATTCTTGAAAAATACTAGTTCCTTAGAATAAAAGCGTACTGAACGATAAGATGAAATAAAATTAATAGCAACATCGATTCAGATGACACATATAAAAAAAGTAAATAGATTGAATAACGATTCGATTAGAGCTTGATTAGGATTTTATCCTTCACTTGTGTTCCAAAACACTTTCGGTGAGATTTCTTGGAATTAAAATTCCTAATAATTGAAGATACAAACAAACAGCATTAGGATTATGCGATATCGTTTTTCGAGTTTTTAAAGCGAAAATTTGCAAATACTACTTTGAAATAATAAAATAGAGATTGAAAAAAATAACAAAATGAATATCAAACGTATTATCCCATCAATTTTTTGTTACGGTAACGTTACATTAACGTTTTAACGTTAAATTTACAAAAAGTTTGTTTTCTTATGTATGAAGTAATGTATTAAAAATGCTGCATATATATATTTATATAAATTCGGACCTCTTAGAGTCCAAAAAACACATTTCTAGACTTATTCCTGTTGGCTTGCGAACATTATAATTGAAACATTTCTTTGTGCTAGAGAAAGGAAATTTATTATTTTCAGCAACTGTTTAGATTCCAATCAAGTTTTGAATCAAACCATGTAGAAGATCAATCGCGAACAGACAGAATCTACTACAAAATGTACGGTCAGACTATTACTACAAAATACAAAGAATCGGAAAGATCAAATTTTGAACCAAATTCGGTCAAGATTTGACCATTTACTATTGGTCTGTACACACACATACTTATGAGTGTATGAGAGAAAATTTCAAATTGGAAGTCCTGCTTATTATCAATTTTTTTTTTAATTTAAAAATGTAAGCGAAAATAAAGCGAACCTCGCTAACAAGCACCTCGTACACCAAACAAAATGTTAAAATTTTACGCAACGAACAATGTTTTATCATATGAATGACGAGGAGACGCTCTGAAATAACATTCTGGATAGGCTTTTAACAGTTTGTCGAGTGTTTTTTTGAAGAAACCCCTTATGGGCCCCTATTCAACATGCAAGAAATTCTTGGCTGGATAGTCATGTCGAACGCTATTACGAAGAGTTTGGGCAAGTGCATTTTTAGAACCTAATTCGATTGCTTAATTCTGTGTTCAAGATTATGAGACTAGAGTTTGACAGCAACTATATTGATGAGCCGGTGGTTGCACAGATGAGCTTATAGAGCTGTGTTCTGTTTATCAGTAAAAAGTTACACAGGGAGATTTGGTCAGAATAGGAAAAAATAGACGCAACGAAGTGACAATCTTCCGGTGAAATCAGGTAGATGCTGAAAGCATGGAAAATTATTGCATCGTATATTGAGAAACACCGCCCTAATAAAGCAGTAGCTATAACAGCAACAAATTATTTGACGATAAGGTTATGTCTCATTTTTATGAAGCGAAGTTATTAAAAAAAATAGACAATTTTGTTTTGAAGGATGCTTTAGAAATAATAAATAACATTATTATAAATTTGTTTGTGAATCGCTTTTTTTTTTTTTAAATTTTTTATTTCACTGAAGTGAATTGGTCTATTGGACATTAAGGAAGGAAGAAATTATTTCCTTCAATGCGTGTTTCGCATAATGAGTAAGATTCGGGAACGAATTCTGGTCATTAAACGAAACTATTTCATTGCACTGCAAAATACTATACATTATTTGGAAGAGAATTTATTTTAATAACAGTTCCTCCATGATTCAAACTTGCATCCATGATTCATAAAAAGCACCTTTGTCAAAACATCAAAGATTTTCTTCTTCCTATTTTAGATTAGTTTAGTTATATTAACATACGTCTTTAAAGCAACACTAGCGCTATCTTGGGAAGGACCGTTATTTAGAATTGCGGTCAGATGACAAGGATAACACCTGAACTGGCACTCCTCTTCAAACTTCCATACCACAACACTGGAAGGATGTTTGGTCAGGAAGGATTCCCGTTATGTAAGAACTCGCTTACACGACGGTAGTTCGGTGGAATTGGGTCTCAAATTTGAAACCCTCTGACTCCGAAGCAGAGATCTTACAATCAGACTGCAGCGGTCCCTTTCAATTTTAGTAAATTTGTAAAACGCTCATGAATTATTCAACCCAATATGTTCTAGTAAATAACTGCAAATAACAACGAAAAACACACATACAAAAAAATTCATTAGCTATTTTATAGGAAACAAATATTTTAAGATTCCAAATTTAGGACTTTCACAATCATGTCTTTTCATTATAAATATCAAAAATCAGAGAAGAAATCTTGCGGTTCGTTTGTAACTGCAAGCCAAATAGTCAAATACCAATCTGTTCCAATTTCTGGGAAGCAGCTACAGTTATCTATCTATCTATCCACCTACCCATTTACCTTCGGGAGAAATGCAGTTCGGGTTACAGTTACTGTGAAGAGAGAGAGCTCCCAAAATAAAAAAGGGTTTTCCCTGTTTCAACGGAACAATAGCCTTGTTACAAAATAAGCCCACGCACACAATTAGGTGTACTTGAAAAGAAACACGCGACAGCAACCTTTTCTTCTGGATTTTTAAACTAACTCAGTAGTAGCTATTACCTACTCTTTCTCTCTAAAAGCTCCCTCCCCCCTCTTACTTTACCTGAAAGATTTCTGAGAATTGCATTTATAGCCATTGGCAGATTCTTATTTTTTCTTAATGGAACTAATTTTTTTTTTCGCTCTTCTCGTTAAAATACCAACCAGTGACAGCATTTTATTGCTGTTTTTGTTTAATTTGAAAAGTTTGCCGCAGACTGCAATACATAATTTTACAATCAACTGCCTTGGCATTTTTAAAACCCTGAAAATGTTGGTAGGATAATTAATTTCAATTCCCGAGGATGAAAATTTTTTATATAGATATCAACAGGTGTCTTGAAACAAAATTTCTTAAAAAATGGGGAGTTACTCCATCATGTAAAATATATATATATATGCGGAGAAGCGTGTTTTTTGTACTAATAATACTAACTCATTTTTTTTTTAATTCAACACTAAATCAATTATATTTCTACTACAGAAAGCATTAGTAGCATAATAGCACCAGATACAAAAGAATAATTTTCAAAAGACAAAATTTTATCTTTAAAAGTATTTTAAAGATTATCGCATTGTAATATTTGAAAAAAGGCATGTATCCGATTTAAAAGTAAAGTTCGTATTGATAACAGAAATGTTAATGTTGCTGAATTCAAAATAAAATTAATTGCGATATTTTTCTAAGAAATCCAAGTGACATACATTAAAAAAAAATTTCAATGGAATTTTTAGGAGTAATAAAATAAGCCTTAAAATAAATGTGTTGCAAAAAATGTAGGGGACGATATAGAATGAAAAATCTTAAAATATGCTCTACACATGAAAGTAAAATGTTGTGAAGAAAATGTTACAAATAAAATAAAAACATCAGTATCAATCAAAATTTCATATAAATAAATAAAATAAACCAAAATTTATTTAGAGAATTTCTTTGTAATATATAATTGTCATTTTTTTTTTTTTAATATTTGGAAATAAAAGTCGAATTCACATCACTTTCCTCCCCCCCCCAATGCATTTAGCATCAATTTTAAAATACGCGGTTACCATCAGAAACGATTTGATAATTTGCCAAGCCCAAGACAATCACTTAAATTAAGACAAGATTTTTTTTTTAATGCATGCCTAACAATTGGCAACGATTATATCTCTAGAGATAAAAGACATTTTCCGATATTAATCCAAACTATAAAATTCATTAATCGATATTTTTATCTTTATTACATGAAAAAGGTGACCGATTAAAAAAAAAATGCAATCTTTTTTTCTGCTTTAATGGGATGATATTAGATTACCTAAAAAAATAGCTGATATCACTTTCTTTGAGAAAATCACATTAACTTTCAGAGTAATGAGTATTTTCAGAACAGTACAATTTCAATAATAAAAAACGAAATTGTTTATAAAGAAAGTAATTTCATTAGAGATTACCTTAAGAACATATATACACATCGATTTCATTACTATTTCAATCATGAAGCAATAGTTGATAATACTTGGCTGTTAGAGAAAATTCCTTTAACCTTTAGAGTAATGCGTATTTTCAAAACAATACAGTTTCAATAATAAAAACCGAAATTATTTATGAATAAAGTAATTTCATTCAAGATTGCTTTCAGAACATATATACATAGCGATTTCACTACTATTTCAATCATGAAGCAATTAATATGACTTCCAGCTTCATCCATCTCTCCCTCCAAAAAAATGCAATCATAAAAACAGTCTGACTTGTGATAGGTGGTATTTTGTGCATAGCTTTTATTTTTTAGAAATAATAAAAACAACAATAATAATAATAATAAAAAAAGATTACTGATTTACAACAAGGACCGGAAGATCTTTGCAACTCCTTCAGCCATTACAATGGTCTTCGAAAAATTTTATTTCATTTCTTGATTATTTATGAATTATCAATCAATTAACTTACTTGAATTAATGAACATAAGCTATTAATCCGTCGACATACGTGCACATCAAAAGCAAACAATTTTAAACTAGGTCAGGCAAAACTAAACAAATTTTTTTTAAAAAAAATTCTAATATACTAAGGTAATTTTTTCAATATACGATCCACTTCACTTCAAAAAGTCTCGCCGAAACCATATAACGGACTGAATACTATTGTTTCTTGAAATTTCGCTATAACTTCTGGAACGGGACTAAGATGCAAAACTGTAAAAACTGGACTGCAATTTGCAAATTTAAACACTCAGATGGGCTTCACATGACGAAATTCCTATATAATCGGCCAAAGTACAACTAAAATATTCATACAATTAAAATTAATATGTTATAAATTTTAAAAAAATGCGAACTGAAGCTTACTAAATTCATCAAAAAAGTTGATAACTCTTCAGATTCATCGATAAGAATTGATTTTTATGGTACAGACAGTACTATAGTTTTGATAATAAAATGCGTTTTTATTATTTATTTAATTCCTTACTACTCTTCAAGTGGAAATGAGTAATTTTACTAACAAAAGAATTCTTATCAACGTTATCTGGCAGAAAAACGCATGCTACTGACCAATTTAGTAATCCTAAATAGCATGGTCTGAAAAAGTCCAGGGGCGACACTAAATATCCGCCCTCTGTTAAGGCAAGGTAATCTAAATTTTGAATTGTTTATGCTCCTCGATACATACACTCATACTACTTATCTTATAAAGCATTCGGTTTGGGTGAAGAAATTATATCACAAAAATTCCGATTTAAGACAGATCTGATAAATGCAGACCAGCAAATAAAATTCAAATTTTTAGAGTTCGATATTTGTCTTGATATATAGTTTTCATGAACGTGTAAAACTGATAAATACTGATTTCAATGAAACCGAATTTAAAAAAATAACGTTGTAAGAATTAGATTGTTTACTTGTATATAGAATTTTTTAAACTATACAAATGACAATACTTAGTATTAATTAATAGTATTTAATGCAAATAAATAATAATTAATAAAACATATATTATAACATATATTATAGGGGTTTTAATTTACATGCCATTTTTCAAAAACCAATTATTCGTGTAAATAAATAATTACCGAAAGCAAAATATAGCTGGTTTAATATTTCATTAAAAAAATTGAAGGTGGAAATAAAGAAGGTATGTTAAATCACATTACAAAGAATGTTCGATATTCAAAGCACTTTTTCAGCTACAACAAAATTATAATAAGGAACAAGATTCGATTACAGAGCAATATTGGGAAAAAACAATTTCGTATAAGACGAGAATGTTCTTTGGACGACAAACGCAAAATCCATACGTAATCAAATGACTAACGTTTTTCTCGGAAGAGGCCTTCCTCGCCACCGAGTCATAGTCGACTGCATGGAAAAGCGAATCACACAAACAACTGAAAAAGTAAACACGTTCAGGTTCACTGGAATGACGCAGCCTACCACTTCCGTCACAACCTGAGCGGAAGTTGACAGGCACTTCTTACATAAGATTCCACAACCCCTCTACCCCTTTCGCAACAGCCTAGCAACTAAATTTGGAAAAAATAAGTAATATATAAAATATATAATTCAATCCCTACTTATTTTCTTTTTAAATATATTATACCATCTTATATTATTTAGGATCGGGAGCTCAGTCAGTGATCTCAAAGTTTGGCGACAATGTGGGAACTTAGGCAGTAAACTTGGGGAACATTTGGCGACTAAATATAAATTACTGGAAAATTTTAATTAATCATTATTTGAAAAAAAACTGTATTAACAACAAGTGTCATCCACTACAAGTTTTAAAAAATGTATTTGAACTTGAGTGGAAAAATAACAAGTATTTTATTAACGATTGAAAATTTGAATAAGATATATAAATATATTTAGGTAGAGTGTGAGCTAATAGAAGGAATTGGGAGGAAAAAAATCTTTTTCTTTTTTTGAAATTGAAATTTTATTTCGTCTGATTTTTAAATTTCCAGCCTGCTATCTGTTCATTATCACGAGTAAGCTACCAGCGTCAGACAACTAACTTATCAGCATGTTTGAAGCCTGGGACACTTGTTCACAGATAACAGAAATAATTTCACGTGGTGTCCCAATATGGAAAAGAGATAACATTCATTATCAGTAAAACAAGCAGTAGTATTTAAATTCATTGATGAAAAACAGCAGATAAATGAAAGTGGCATAAGTGCAAGCGATTAAAAACGTGTACTGAAAAAACGCGAAGATTTTTCTTACGATTAATTTATGACTTAAATAGAAAAAAAATAGAATTTTTATAATATATTAGTTATAGGGAAAATAAAATAAAGAGAAGTACTGTTATTATTATTATGTGAAGTATTACACACACAAAAAAATATAAAACATATAAAAGTATCTTAATACAGAGCGCAAAAATAATGCACACGCAAGCATTCGGATGGAATGAAATATCAGAAATAACATAATTGATAAAAATGATAATGAAAGTAATGCTTGTATATCATTTCGCAATGACCATGCTGTTTATATTATCAGTGAAAACCTGTCGAAATGGTCAAGGCCTGCACCTGTTTCCAGAGTAGAAAGCTAAAAGGTTGTCTTTTTATAACCTTGTCGTCAATATCAAATTCTCTACAAGTCCATTCATGGAATGAAATGGGAAAAAAAAAAAAAAAATGTAGAATGAATAGTCATTTCAATTTATGAATGATAATTATCTTAAATTTCATTCATGAATTGTATTTGCATTTTAAAAATGACAAACTTAAATTTTATTGTGACTAAAATATTTAATGGGAATCTGGGCATTCAATCATGCACCGGATTTTTGGTAGATCACAATAATTCTGATTTGGATATTTTTAAGTAAGAAGAGGTAAAATTATAAAACGGAAATGGTAAAAGTCTGCAAAAAAGAAAAAAGAAGAATATGTAAACTTGAAACAAATAGCCAATCTAATTCTAAAAAAATAGGAAATTGTTTTTTCTATAAGGAGAGCAAAAAGGATAATCATCTATAAAAAAAGGAGTATAAAAACAGATGATTTTCAAACAACCGGGGGTGGGGGACATAATGACAGAAAATTATCAACCTTCATCATCCAGTTCCATCTTTTCATTGATAATTATATTTCTCATTTCAGTATATAGAAAATTAAAGCCCAACATGTTATTAACAAATGGAAAATACAAATACAAAATTATGCCACTTACGACATTAAATCTTCATTAATTACAACTCTATAATTAAGTAATAAGAAAAAGAGAAAAACGACAAGAAAAACATACCCTTCAGTCGAAAGTGTGGAAAAAAAAATCGTAATGGACTGACCACTGGTGACAAGAGGTTGGGTGACAGACAGCACTCTTTTAATGATGACGTCACAATCGAAGCACCTGGCTGTCTTTTCGCAACTGCGCGCTCTAGCGGCGTAGTATAAACCTGAGCTTGATCATTTTTCCGTATGATGTCATCTTTCACTATGCACGCAGACGATATTTGACAATTTGGTTTCCACGGAATCGTGACGTCACGAGAGTGGTGGGCGAGGCGTAGTAAATGGATTTCCTTCTTGGGGATGAAGTTCCACAACAAGTTGGCGTGGTTGCCAAGTTCATGATTAAAATTTAATGGATGGAAGAGGAATTTGGATGCTCACATATCATTTTCGTTTTACTCTTCCTTCCCTATTAATTCTATGAAATTTATTCGGTTACTTCTAAACTTTTCGTTTTTAACGGCGTCAGAGCAAATTATTGCATTATTAAATTGCAATTCATTGCAAATTAATTTCCGTTTTTCGGCAGGATATCATTGGCTTTGTTGAAGGAAACTGAGGTTATTCATCAGTATCTTTTGAAATTCATACTAAAAATAATACTGATTGAAGGCACAAATACCTGAAAATCATTTTCTTTCAAATACCTATGATGTTTTATACACCTATATATATTTCATATACCTTTTTACCACCCTAAAATTTAAATACTTAAAAGAATTATTAAAAAAACTGATATAAAGAATTTAGCATGACATTTTACTTTCCCATTTTATTTAATAGATTCATCTTGATAAGTTAATGAACTATTAACTACTATTTAATTAATTACTTTCAATTAGATAAAAATTACATAAAAATTAACCATCAACATTTTGAAGACTGTTTTTTGTTAAGAAAATATTGCATTTGCATACTAAGTTATAAGCAGCAAATGATACATAAAGCAACCATGGTTAGAAAACTTTAAATGACAATACAAGAAAAATAACGTTACTAACGTTAACGTTAATAAATTCAAATTTGCTGCAATTTCGTATTTAGATCAAATTTTTTTGAAAATCGACGTTAAATTATAAGAAGAATTAGGATAATTTCGTAAATGTCGTTTCAAAAATGTTTTGACTCTTAACCCTATAACGATCCAAAATATCACAGATTATTCGCCAAAGAAAATCCATTGAAACCCATGCAAATTTTAAATACCATATAATATAAAATTTCAGTTTGAGAGAATTTTTAGATGAATCAAAAAACCGACTTCATGTTTAACTAATCTTCATCTTAATGCATTAAAAAATAATTTATAACATTTAAATTTATTTTTGTCCGACATTTTTCCTAGTAGCAACATCAATTCATACATCTTCCAAACAATGCCCCATTCAATCAATCATTGAGTTTACTGCTTAAGTATCATGACCTTATCGAATACGTAATTGCAAATAATAAAAAGCGAATAAGTACAATTACGGTTGGAATTAAAAACTCTACGCCAACATTGATAATCGAATCTTTCATCAGACATATAATATTTCTTAAAGTAAATAATTTTTAAAAAATAATCGATAAACTGAAATAAGATTGAACATTTTTTATCCTCCCCACCTCGATTTTAGATTTTTTTTATAGCCATGTTATTTTTTAAATTTGTCATTCCATTTACAATTACCCTGGAATTTAGAAATTCTTATATTCAGTCGTCGTTTCGATTTAAATAAGCAGTTCTAAGAAACATATTTTTGATTCGTATCATTTTTATACTTTTCAATGCTGCTTTATCTATTTAGTCAAGTTTTAAGGTTTTCAATTGTTTCTGTTCTTCCACAGTTTCCGTAACAGAATTATAATCTTTGATACTATTATATTTGTCAAGATTTTATTATATACCACCAAGTGCATTCAACTATTTACATCAATTATTAAATTAAACTGAGAAACTGTTTCACTCTTTGGAAATTTCCAGTTTAGTGGTCTTATAAAAAATTAAAAGCTTTAATGAAGTTAAACTCACGGTGAGTTATGAAAAAGATTTATAGAATAAAAGCTAAAAACAACATAATTTCAAAAGGCAAGTATTTTTTACTTATTCTATGTTATTTCCAAACCCTCTTGAATAGTAATAAAATAAGGGAATATCTTGTCCCCCACACCCTTGTTCACTTTACATTTCTACTTCAGAACAAATCCAATCCAAGGCAACGTTTTACTACTTATTTATACCGAAATGTTTGTTCGATTTATAGAAATATAGTCCAATATACAGAAACTGCTTTTTATTGAAAAATCATTCATAAAAAAAGTTCGGCATGGTTCATCCCAACATGGAAGTTAGATATCTATGTTATCTAGTTAGATATCTATCTATGAAAAGTTAGATATCTATGTGATTGTCAAACTCTCTTGAATAATAAAATGAGAGAATATCTTGCCCCCCACCACCACACCCTTGTTTACTTTACATTTTTAGTTCAGAACAAATCCAATCCAAGGTTAGGTTTTACAGCGTATTTATACCGAAATGTTTGTTCGATTTATAGAAATATAGTCCGATATACAAAAATCGCTTTTTGTTGAAAAATCATTCATAAAAAAAGTTCGACATAGTTTATCAAAACATGGAAGTTAGATATCTGAGAGTTCGAAAGCGAAAACTAAAAAAAGCCATCTTATATTTATATCCATGACTTCCTGGAATAAGAAAATGCTTATCAATAAGAATAGCAATTTTAAAAAAAATAACGGAAGTGATCTCAAAACTTTATCGCATATTATTAAATAAAAATGTCACTTCCCACCCCTCCCCTACATAGCAAATTTCAGGCCATGAACTCTAGATTCAAATTTTTATATGAGAGTTGACCGCTTTATAAAATAATACACAAAACCGGTACTTGAATATTACCACAGGTCATTAGGAACGTTAGTTATGAGTTTTTATCATGCTGTCTTTGGTGACTAATTGTTAGTATGCTTAATACACACATATCAGAATACATGTTGAAAGATGGAGGGTGTTTTTTTTTTTTTTTTGTGTGTGTGTGTGTGTGTGGCGGGGAAACGACCGAAACATGTTTTTAAGCACCGTGTTTACATTTATGTAAAATGATAGACTGACAGATGGTCAAATCAAATTAAAAATTTGATATCTAAATTTTAGATGCTAAGACTCTTAATTGAAATCACACACATAAGTTACTGCTTTGAAATTGAACAACAGTACCTGCCAAATTAACCCATTTTCAATGTTTATATAATATGATGTCAAGCCTTATTTGGTTTGCAATTTAGACCATTCCACATTCTTCTATTTCTCTCTTTGTCTTAGAGATAACATGTCTGAATTTCGGGGCATCAAATGAAACTATATTTACCAAGTTATTGAAAATCTACATACATGGTGAGAAATATTAGAATCAGAGAATATGATAAACGCAGCAGTTTGGGATTCCACTCTAATGAAAAAATAATAATTATTACGTTTATTTTATATAAGCGATTTTTGAAAATACATTCAATTGGGCTTTCAAAGATAGTCCTTTCTCACTTAGTAGAAAAATTTAAAGAAACTGGAAAATCACAATACAAAATGCTTTAAAACTCTTACATCAAAGTAATTTCACAGCAAACAAGTTAATTCTACGATACTTAAAAAGGGCATCATTAAAAAAAAGATACAGAAACGTTTAAATATTCATAACAGAATGTAAAAATATTCATAATATTAATTTCTGCACATCAATATTTTTAAATTTTAAGAAATCTTTCTGAAAAAAAGTTCATATGAAATTGTTTGGGTTGAAATCAACTTTTAAACAAACAAATATGCAAAGATATTCTTAAAATATTAATCATTAAATGATTAACTGATTATAATTGATTACTTTATACCTCGTGCATTCATCATGCCTAATTATCACATGACATGATTCATCATGCACAACATACTCAACCTTTGACCTATTTATTTGTCTTCAATATGGGGATGTTTTCCTCAATAACGAGAATTGCTTTTCATCAGTGTATCGCATAAGAGATAAATGCCTCTTGCTCCAGTCAAAAAACTATTTTACATATTCTCCTTATTTTGCTTTATTTTTCTTATAATGTGAAATTATTCTTATTTATTACGTTGTTTATCACTTTATTCTCTGAAAGAGTTAAGTAATTTAATCACTGTTTTTCGAAATATAATAAAACAACGAAACAGAAAAAAGAGACAAAAAGATATAAAACACACACATAATTGAAATAAATAGGAATTTTAAAGATTAAACTGAATATTACTCTTTAACGTGTGGTAGCACATTAACCCCTTGACCTACGAATGTACTTAACTTCATAATCAGAAGGGTCCGACTTATCCTAACTGTGGCCCAGGGTAAAAATTTCTTTGTGGGTATGATCTGCTTCACTCCTTTATAGTTATGAAGAATCTAACTTTAAAACTTAAGCCACCCAGAAGTTCATATTTTTATAAACATATCGTATTTTGCGATATGAAAAATTAAGACTTGATTGATCAAATTTGTCCATCGTAATTGCGAAAATTTAGCTGAATGTCGTCCTAGAAAGCCATGGATTTACAATATATATATAGATATGTGTTCATACGATAAATTAATGAAAAATCTAATATAAAACGGTTGAATTTTACAATGCGCTATTTTATTTAAATTAAAGGAACTATTCATTAAAGAACTAAACGTAAAATAATCTTTTTAATGGATTTGGGGGTCACCTCTGATTTGAAGGCCCGGACAACTGCCCCATAGGCATGCCCATGCCTTATCTAGGTAGTAAGTACATCCTGCTGCACAATATTATACGATATTGTACGATATAATTTAATATTTAAAAATATTATACAATATTGTTTATATCATATAATATTGTACAATATATGTGCGCTACTAGGGTAGCCAGGTTCTGCAAATCAAGATGGTATGTTCTATTTCGGACACATATCATTTTAATTGCTATAATAATATATGAGTATCTGAGACTTTTAAACATTTTTAAGTATTTTTTTCCATTTTAATTTACTTAACGCTTTTACTTAGTTGCAGATTTCAAATTAAAAATGCAATAATTAGACGTACGAGTCAGATTCGCCATTGCATGCGCAGGGGTTAACAGGGATAAATATAATCATATTTTGGGATAATTAATTGATTTTAATTCCCAATAAATAAAATTATTTGCCTTTTACACTCATTTAAATCGGCTTATAGTAAATGTAAAGCCTAATACACATTATCATATATCTGGAAATCTCACGTCACCACAAGAAATTTGTTCTTTACACATATGCAGTGACCAAACTTTTTTTTCTTAATTATGATTTTTTAAAAATGATTTTACGTATTCAGCTGCACATTGTTTGATGTTTGTTAGCGATAGCAAGAGGAAGTAGAATACAAAGAGTAACGGAACAAGATGTTTACACAAATTACCCAAATGAAGGATATTGATATCTTCAAGCATAAACATCAGATAAAATACCAGATTGGAAACAACAACCGACAAGATTATTCACTACGATAGACCACACAGCATTTCCACAAAAACACTTCGCTTTTAAATCTTTATCCTAATCCCTCGGCTGATTCACAAGCTTATGAACTGTAATTTAAATTTTATTTTTCAATGTGCTGTTATTTTATGAACTACTTTAAACAATATCAAGAATTCATGACATTCGAAAGAAATTATACTTTCGGTTTTCACATATGGAAATCCTCAGCATTTTTAGCATGCGCCAGTCAGCTTCGATTTCGCCATATTAATGGCGCGAACGCTCATTTTTGTTTAAGAAACAATATGTTTAGAGCCACACCAGGGTAGGGGCATACGGAGCAGTTGCCTAGAGGGGGCAGGGACATCGTAGAGGGGAACCCAAACTGAAGAGAAAGTTTAAAAATGGTACCTCGAGTTAAGATTAAGAATTTTTTTAGTTTTAAGTTTAAATAGCATTTTGAATCAATTAACGAAAAGCACAATAAACAAGTTCTAAGGACGGTTCTTCATTGCTGAAATAGTAAAGCAGAGAGGTTTTTGCCCATGACCCCAATTAGGTTGAGTACGGCCCTAAATATATTGGATCATGACACAAGTTTAACATTAAAACATTAACATGATTACAAAGGAATCTGAATATTAACATGACAAAAGAATAACTAAAATGAAAATGCAACCAACCATGGCCACAAAAGCGATCTTAATCCACTGCTTATCATCCTTTTGTGGAGTAAAATTGCATTAAAGAAGTAGGCACAAATATTTAAAGTAAAAATATAATATTCAAACAAAGTTATGCTTCTAAAATTTATTAAAAACTAATAATTTTCGCCCAATTCTATCTTTAAATGCAAAAAATTTTTACATCAAAATAGAATAAATGCGTATTTAAAGACAAATTAAATTACATAATTCATTCTAATTTTTATTCATAACTTACTTTCTATTAATAAATTACATAAGAAAGTTATCGGTGTTTTACTATAGATATTCTAAAATTACACTGTTGAAATGTAATGTTAACGAGAAAGTCACATCATACAAGAATAAGAGTTACTTAAAATACAGGGTGTCTATAAAAGAACTCCGGGGTTTTGAGACAAAATATTTTAATAAAATAAGAAACATACATACATGTTTTATACATGACTGAAAAGCTTACATTTTCAAGTTTTTTTAAACACTTAGTAAAGTTCTATATGAGCCCCGTTAGTGGCACGGCAGACGTCTAAACGGTATTCTACCTCTTCCCATGTCCTGGCGAGCATGTCTGGGGGGACGGTTGCCACACAATTGACTATTCGTTTCCTGAGATGTTGAACATCACGAATTTTCTCTGCATACACAAGATCAATTTTATCTAGCATTGAAACAGCAAAGTCGTATCTCTTAACCTTGTCTGCTGGTTTGATGTGGTGTACAAGTTAAATCTTGTAAGCAGTTAAACGTAGTCTTTTATGAAGTACCTTACCGACAGTTGATCTTGGTAACCCCAACTCCAGGCTGCGTCTTGTCAACGATTTCTTAGGGCTTCGAAGGCATGAAGCTAGGATTCTGTCCACTTTCTCTTGAGACACACTCGGCCTACCCGGCGACTTTTGCTTCAAAACACTTCCTGTTTCCTTAAATGCACTGAACCATTGACGAATGGTTTTGTCAGAAGGCGGGTTAACACCATAGCATATTTCGTATAGCATTTATTTGAATTAATGTCACATTTCTTAAACTCGGATGCATTCATTCATAGTGAAATGAGATATAATCCAAAAACAGGTCGAAAAAAATGAATAGAGAAATAAAGATAATCGATAAAGTTATTTGACCAAAAGGAGAATCTTAATATCTTAATATAAAGACAATGCGCATTCTTAAAATTCAAAATGCATAAGTAGCATTGATAGTTACTTTTGTTTTAATTATTTAAAACTACAAATGTCCCTTAAGAGTAGAAAATTTCAAGGGCAAAAGATAAGAGATGCCTTCAAAATAGAAATGGATAAGGCTCGAATTCCAGGCTGTTGAGATGATGATTTGATAGTCAAGATTAAGAAGAAAATATATCAATGCAATTATTTATGAACTTTTTTTAATAACCATGTCTTTTATAAACTTAATTACTGGGAAAATTAACCGAACATGTATTTTAAAAGAGACTCGAATACTCCTATAAAATGTTCAAATGTCTTTTCATCTCTTCTAAAGTTTAAAAAAAAAAAAAAAGCTTCAGCTTGTACATACAAAAATAGCTCACCAGGTAACACCCAGATGTTTACATACACAAAAAATAAACAAAACCATAAATCCCATTCCTACATCCTCTACCCCCAAATTTTATTCGACTCTTCCATGTATATCACAGAGTTCTGCATGGGAAGGGAAATAAACAATAAAAAAAGTATCAAACGTAAGAAGCTGTTTCCGGCGTGATTCGAGAGCGCGACTAGACGGCATGAAAGGGCCCACACCTTTGGGCCCTGCAGGCAGGGCCATGCAGCGAGTGACCTTGCCTCCGACCTACTCCACGAAAGGCCCAGACCCATATAAGGGTTGCTGGCTGCCCACGGTTACGGTTAAAGGAAGGGATGATAAAATAAGACCTGGGCCGTCGAACTGGGTGGAAAGCTTGGTAAAAGGCAAACGTGGGCATTTTTTTTTAATCTCCTGACGTGAAAAAAAAAGTACACAAATAAACGACGCGTAGAAAAACGTAGGCGATGAAGAAATGCGGTTTTGCAAGAACATTTCATTAAATATTCAATTTATGCTTCCGTTCCGATCATTTGAATATCAAAAGAGATTTCTGTAGTTATTTCATGAGAACACCTTCATAAAAGATGTCAAATAATATTTTAACTAGCTTCGACTGCATATACATAATGAGATAAAAAGAATATCTTATTAGTTATTTCAATGTAAAAGGCAGTATCTGAGAATGATATTAGGATTAAAGCAGTAAGATTTCGGTAATCATTTAGGCAAAATAGTGGTTTTCTCAACATGTTCTTAAAATAACCGAAGACCCCACATCGCTGATAGACCGATTCAGATGAACCGTTATTCAACAATAATGATCGAGATTTAAGAATCGCCAACTATACATGAAAGAAAATTTTCAATTGTATAATTTGAAAACGGCTCAACAAAGGCATGCACTCAAAATTATCATGGTTTAGGAAAAAGGGGATAATATAAGTGAGAAGTTGACTTAAATTATACTACCCACAGAATAAATTTCTCACACTACAATACAAACCGATTTCAACAGATAAATACAGAAATTAAAATACATGCAATTCATTCCACATTTATGTCTTTCTAATTCAGAAAATTATTATGCTTCAATGAATTTATATTTCGGCAATTGGAATTGCAGCTATTCAATAGCTTCTGACTGATTAAATGAATTTAAACAGCCATTTAATTGCCAATCTATTTGTTCAATTTGCCAAAGTTCAATTTGTTAAATAAAGAAGCGAAAATTAATTAAACAAGCCAAAACTCCTGAAACTGAATTAGAGATGATCTAATGGTTAAAAAACTATTTCACTGCCTAGTTCACGAGGCACAATTAATTTAAAATATGAAATTTTATATACGTTTTAGGTAACTTTATTACCCAATAACTTCAAAAAAATTAAAAAGTAATATTCAGAAATCACTGAAAAAATTCTACCCTTAAATTTATGTTTCATAGAAAGCAAGATGAATCCAAACACAATACTAATAGGAAGAGATTCATCTAAACACAAGCACACACATACACACACAAATTGCATTAACTTTTTTAATTTGGAAAAAAAATTGAATATTTTTTTGTATCTTCCTTCTTTCCTTTTGATTCAGCTATATTTCAATATTATTAATTCCGCCAGCTAATAATACTGAAATGTCTATAAAAATATTTTTTAATTAATATATTTCAGTATCATTATACATATAATATAATATTTTTTTTATATCAGTACACAAATATTTGTGTGTGTGTGTATATATATATATATATATATATATATATATATATATATATATATATATATATATATATATATACAGTTCTCAGCACAATTTGATATCTTTCATTACCGTTTTAAAATTCGTTAATTTTCATTTAAACAAAATTAGCACAAATTTCATGCGCTTTTGTTTCATATCAAATTTTAATTTATAATAATAATAAATTCTCAGCTTTCAGCAAACCAGTTTTTTTTTCTTTTCGGTGAATAAATTCTAGAAAAAAAAAATATTAATTAAAAAGATGGCGTCAAAACGCATTTAATTTAATGCTCTGGCGAAAAACATTCCAATTCAAACAAACCTATTCATTAGAGCTCGGCGACGATTTTATCAAAAGAGGCGACGCAAATGTGTTATGTCCCATGAAATTCATCTTTTTAAAAGGGTTCGATTAATATTTAGTTTTCTTGGTCAAGATTTTACCATGCATCATAAACATTTCCTCTACCAGTTTGGCCAACGTCCAAAAACCGTTCTTTGCACTTTCCATTTTCTTTTGACTCGGATGAGTTACGGTATTAACAGCAAACGCTGGCAAATATTACGATAAAATATCTGCCTTGCTTGTCCCAATCAACTGTCGCACTCTTCGAACTTAAAAAAACGCCTACAATCATGTCCCTTTTAATATAATTAGCAGCTATCGCCTTATACTTTTTCTTTTGTAGCTCAAAATAACATTCAAAAAGAAAAATAGAGTTCATGTATAATTCTAAGTATTAAATATAAAAAATTTATAATTTGCTTAAATATATTTTTTTTCTTTTACCTCTGTTGTTCAAAACAAACACAAAACTTTCCAAACTTAATAAAGCCTGTTATGCAGTAGTTTGGATTTGATGTAATTTTGCATAAAAAACTTCTTACAATTTGATATAACTCAGAAGAATAAATTAAAAATCCATAAAATTTAATGTAAATAATTATTGTGGTTATTTGTTTGTATATAGGGTTTTTCCCCCAGTAAAATTATTAATCTCTGTACATATAAATTAAAATAAAATTTATTCTAAATGATTTCTTAACAGTCAATATTTTTATTTTAGCAACATTGAATGATAATAATTAGACTTCTAACATGCATCTCTATTTGTTATGCTATATGCCTATTGTAACATCTTATTAAAATTATGAAGTTCTAATTTATTTCTCTATAAAAGAATGGAATACTCATAATTACACAGTTCATAATTATAACTATCTTTTTTTAATTAAAAAAAGATTTTTATCATAAATATTAAAAGATTTATCTAAATATCTTCAGAAATTACAGCATTTGTCAATCTTTGTTACACCCAAAAATAAGTCTAGTTGTTTAAATACAATTAAAATTATCAAGTGGATTTTTGATACCTACGAGTGAATACGAAATTTACCTCTCTCAGAGGTGGTACTAATATTCACTCACTATTTACGGAGTGAAGAAAACAGTACTCTGAAAATCTAATACTGAAATTCAATTAATACAATGGTTAGGTGAACATTCTAAAGTTTATTTCACTGGCCTGGCAACATGTGGGTGAGTACTGTAGAGTTGGGAAATCCCCTTGTAATGTCCTAAGCCATATTCTGGATGATTTTACTTTAATGCTTTTTACAAATTAATCCAATTTTTACCTATATCATTCAACACTGATCGCTTCATTAAGCAATGCTGTTTGTGTGTGTGTCCAGTTTTTACTTACATCCTTCAACATTGATCGCTTCATTGAGCAATACTGTGTGTGTATGGTTTGCCATGCATTTTTAATTACCAAATTACATTAATTGATAAACTGCCTTTAAATGTCCCACAACAACCTATGTGTTTCCAATGGAGTTTTTCTTGCATGAAACATACAACAAAATTTGCTCAACTCAAAACTCAATCCTTCGTTGAAATTATTTAATGCTGATTTGTTTGTAAACAAATAATAGAACTAATTAATAGTACTACTCCTTCCTTCTATTAAAGATGGAAAGATTTATACCTAATTGCACCTATACATTTATACCTATGCAATTTATTTCTAAGCATTACAGTATTTTGAAGGATTTTTAAAAATACTTTTATTATATATTTCATGAATACCTTTTGATCTTTGTACAACAAAATACATCTGAGGTTCAAACAAAATTTACCTGATAAAAGCCAATTTTAATTTAAAGCTATTATACTATAAACAGCAAATACAGATTTCATGAAAAAATGAATAAAAGCATTCAGTGATTAGAAATGTCCTCAGATTTGAAAGCATTTATCGTAGAGGAACTTTTATGGTTTATAGTCATTCAAAGGGGAGGAAAAAAAAAGCTTTCATGATTAGAGAAAAATATTTCAAAGCAATGATAAGAAATTGAAATCTAAAAGTTTAAGAAAAAACATCCATGATCTACCAATCCATCTTGCATATCTACATGTACACAAGTCATGATTGCATAGGATCATACATAATTCAAATACAATCCTAAATTCATAAGTTGCATATCATAATGCATCAAATTATCAATGTTTATACAATATAATTTTTGCCTAAATAAATTTGTTAACATTCCATTCCTAATTACAATTTCAGATTATTAACATAACCATTGCACTTTAAAAGAATTTTAAAAAATGAGATTCAAAATGTTGAATACAATTTTTGATATGAAGGGAAATAATTCACTATCTTACAAATTAACGAACATAAGTCAAAGATATAAAAGTATGTACAATACTATCAAGCGCAATTATTTTACATTTTAAAAAGTTGTTTCATAACATAGTTTTGACATATATTTTGTCATTTTTAAGCATTTTCAGTAGACACCACAACCAATTACAAATACATATTTAAATAAAGGCTAGCATGTGAACGAAGATGGTCTAAATAGGGGGATAACCAGAAATATAATCAAATAACACATAGGAAATGCATTTTTCTTTGAGTCAGATACTCAATAAACTATTAATGTATAAGCTATCTTTCATGATCAACTGACTCAGAATTATTGCAAGCAAAAAGCTAAAATATATTATGTTTAACTCAATTTTAATAGTGATTCTAATTAAGTATTTTTAAATTTTCATTACAGCAAATTCATTGCTATGTGTAGTTACAACAAAACTAGAAAAAAAATAATTAAGCCAAGATTTAGCTTTATTAATATAGAGGGACATAGTAAAATTTCATATTTTAATTATAAATAATAGAAAGGGAAAACAAGATAAAATATTGTTAGTAATAATATAAATCATTTGTTTATCACAATGAAAAATACTATTATCAAATAAATATAGGTCAAGCCTACTTAAAAGTATTTTTAAAAGTTTATTAAATTAAGAGAGAAATATTACAAAGACGAAATTAATATTTAAGAAAAGGTTAGTTTTTTCAAGTTTAAGATGTGAAAGTATTTTTTGTCCTGTAATATGTTAGAAGTTATTGGGGGAAAAAAAGCATAAATTTTACTAGAGATAATTATTTAAAATATCATAAAAATAACTCCAAGATGACTCTTTCCACTGTTCAAATCTATGTTTGCATAAAAATTCCTAGTTCTAAGTCTATTAACTGTATTTGTTCAAACTGTATTATCGAAGAGTGTGCATTCCCATAAAATTACAAACGAGATATGGGCTGTAAACACAGCAATGTCATCCACCTCACTTATCCATATATTATCTATTGCAAATTAAAAAATAATAAACATCACACATTTAAACTGAAAGAAAATTGACAAAGAATTAAAATAAATTTCAAACTAATGGCATGGTGGTTTTGCCTGTTATTTAAGCCAGTAAAATTTCACTGCATTGAATAAGAAGGCGAGGGGAAGTGAATATACATTTTTCTTTTTTTGAAAGTTGCAAAATATAAAATTTGATATTTGCTCTGAACAAAATAATTTCCTTCACAATCTTGATACATTAGTAAATCAATACTACATATGTAAATGTACATTATACATGAAATGCATTAAAGCAGTAAAAATTTTTACTATTTAACAAAAATTTCAAAATTTGCAAGATTAAGACTTTTATTGTATTTATCTTTTGTATTTTTAAAAAAATACTTATACACTTCATTATACAAGTAAAAACTTCTAAAGAACATTCAGACTGAAGCCTATACTTCTAAAAAAACATTTTGGAAAATTAATTATTCATACAGACATAAATTTCTTTTCCATCAAAATGATTGCCCCATAGCCAATCTTCACTTCTTTCATCAATATATGACTTAGCTCCCATTTTTGTAGGAATAAAAATAAATAAATAAATTCTCTTTATGAGAAACAGCTATATAATCGCCCCCACCCCCCCAAAAAGATAAATTAGTACATTTTCAACATATTTTTAAAAAATGAATGAACTATAAAAATGAACATATTACTAGTTAGATTCTTCACTCTTTAATTTTGTCTGTATATTGACACAAGATACTTCCTATCAACTAATAGATTCAGAATTCAACATTGATCAACAATTTTGATGAAAACTTTTTTAGTTTAATTCAAGCATTTAGGATATTTAATTTTTCAGTAATTGTATTCACATGTAAACAGAAAAATAAGAGATTAAATGATGGATTTTTTTTTCAAAAATACCCCAAAAATTGTAATGTAAACTTTCTAACAAATTTCATCCATCTAGCTAGAGTTGGTTTTCAGATATTAGGCTCAAGATGAAATTCTCATGGAAGGAATCTGTACAAAATTCGATGAAAATTTATAACTTTGTTCATTCAAATTTATAACTTCCTTCAAGTTCTTGGCATTTTTAACTCTGTGTATTCATAGCTAGGCACTGCCTAATTAGAAAATAAAATATTTTTCAAGCAGATATTAAAGAAATGGAGATTCTTTAAAAACTTGAAAAATTTTAACTCCATATATTGCACTTGAATTTCTATTCTGACATATTTGAATGATCAATTGAAAATTAAGTTTTGAACTTAAAAACATATACTGAAAATTTTCCACCTCTATAATAGTAAAGAGTTTATTTCCTATCCAAGGCTTGCAGAAGAGGAAATCAAATTAATTCAAATTACCTGTATATTCAAAGGTAATTATTTTTTATATCACTTGAATTCAAATTTCATTTTTCCTTTAATTGTCCTATGAGAAACTACCGAGTCAAACTAAAATAAATTATTCCTCAGTAAGATTGAGAGAAAGTTCTCTTTCGAAGACACATAAATTCTGAATACACTCGTAAGATATTTTTCTTCCTTACTTTTTTTTTTAACTTTGCTCACTTGCATGCTACTTTCTAGTCAGGAATTTAGCAGAGAACTTTTAAAAGTTGTTTCTCTTTAATCATTAAGAATAAAGTTTCTATTAAAAAGAACAAACTCCTTGTCTTTCCCTAGAATATTTATTATACATGTGTATAAAAATGAAAATAAATTTCCTTTCTTTTTACATTCTCACTGAATTAGTGACTAGAATTTTTTAAGACTAAAACTAAACAATATGATAAGTAAAGAAATCAATAAATTTTTTTAAAACATTGTTACTATAATACAGTGAATAAAACTCCATATATTAAAAATCTTAACTTTTTTTAAATATTCTTGAATTTTTAATAAAGAACATGTTTTTGCATTCCAAATGAAATTTTTATTTAAAATAATTCTGCATGAAAAATAATTTATACTTATTACATTTCAAAAGTCACCAGTGATTTCTATCATAAAAAGGAATATGAATAAAATCAAAAACAATAACAGAAAAATTACTGCTTCCAATTGCAATTTTATGAAAAAGTTGTTAACAAAAAGCAATAAGCTTTAGCCAGGAAATAATAAGTTATTCTATGATGTGCTCTGAATCCATTAGTATTAATAAGGCCTTATTTTGGATTCAGTTGCATATTATATATTTTTTTACCATGAATATAGTCAGAGATAAGTTTGATCGAATGAAAGTTATAGAAACATATATAGACATAAATAAAAACATAAAATTTAGCCAAGTATGAATGAACAATTTTGAAAAAATATTATTTGTCACATTTTAAAAGATAAATCTACCTGCAGCTTTAATTTATTAAAGTTTCCTACAATCCTGAAAAATCAACTAAGCATAGTTTTTAAAACATATCATTGACCACAAATATCATAATGACATTTTTCGATAATCATATGCTTTTGACCAGCCATGTTAAATGACATTATCTGCTATAAGAATAAAAAATACTAGGCATTACACAATTCAATCATGGCTAAAAAATATTTGAATAGAAAAATTATCAGAAGAAATTTCTTGAAAGGTGCTACTTATGCAAGTCCAAGTTGCTTTTTTTAAAAAAAAATTCAGTTTTTCACTTTGCATATTTTATTGATCTTATGCAGTTTGATAGTGAGCATGAAAAAGAAAATAATAATCATATTTGATCATTCCCCCCCCCCCCCCTCCCATAGAAATTTTTAAAAACTTTAAAAATACCTGGTGTAAATGATAATATAAAATTCCATAAATAATTAGTGAAGTATCAAAAATATTTTCAGAGCCAATCTTTTCCAAACTCCTAACTACCTCACTATGAGCCGGAAAAAGTTTAAAAATTATGGAAAGCATTTAAAATAAATTGATATAACTAACATTGATATGCAAATTCCCTCCAATGTTTAATTAGTCTTAATTTGAAATGGCTTTTTCTGCAATACAAAATTTTCATAAATTATTAATAACCATTGGAATAGGAAACTATCTGCTACTCACTGGATCTTAAGCAAAACTCTTAAACAAATTAAAATTCTATTTTCGAGTTTTATTATTAACAGATGGAAATTGATTGGCCATATTACCAATAGATATACTATATATTGCTTCAGAATATTTACTATGCAAATGATATTGCATTATACTTTTATTTTAATTGACACTTGACAAATTTTTGATTCTTAAAGAAATTAAGCTTTCAAATTTCTTTATATAAAAATGTAAAATTTAATTTTAAAATTTTAAGTTTTGAAAATTATTTATTTTGTTTAAAGAAAAGCTCCTTTTCACTGTTATTGCAAATTAATTACTAAAATGGATCGTACAAATGCAAACATTTCATTGGCAAACAATGAAAATATTAAAATTATGTACTTACACATGGTAAAAAGTTTTTAATTCAAAAACTTCATTATTTAATAAAACATTCATAATAAAAATATTGCAAAGCAAGTAAACTGTACCAAGCAATTTTGAAAAAATATTGTATAATTTTAAATTTTCTTTCTCATTCCCCTTTCTCTTCCAAAAACCTGTTTTAATACTTTATTTAAAGTGTACATATAATCAAAAGCTTTAACATTAATTCCAAAATGTAAACATTTCGTTGTAATATTAAAGTTAAATGATGAGTACTACGAAAAAAACATAAGAGCTTTGATTATAATGCAGATACAGATTTAAAAGATTCTAAAAATCTACATTTTCTTTTTTCTGAGGAAGTCCTGTCAAGAATAATAATGTAATGATGAGAAAAAGTCGAAAAACCAATAAATATTTAATTGGCAGATTTCAAATTAAAAGTGGAAAACAAATTCTTCATAATAATAAAAAATAATCATAATCATAAACCATTTTCTCTGGTGTAAAAATCTTATTTACTCATTAAATTAAAAAAGAAAAAGGGGGAAATTTGAAAAATTTTATAATTACAATATAATATAAATAATGATTAACTGAGTTTTTAGTAACTATTTATGCATAAAAAATAAATTTGAATTATATTAAAGTTTACTTGAATAATGGTTCTTAGTTTATTAAAGCTTTCATCAAGCTTGAAGATAATTGGGACCAGGTAAAAAATTTTTAATAAGTGTCCGAAAGAAATTTACACATAAAAAAAAGAATGTTGTTACATTAGCACCTTTTCTGTTTTCATAGGTTAGTGCCACGTTAAGTTATTACAGTATTAAAAGAATCAATTCCATATACTTTTTTTAAACATTTACAAAGTACAAAATATAACAAGTCAAAAATAAATTAAAAAAAAGGTGTAGATTTTTTTATTATTTTTTTATGTAAACTGTTTTTGAAAATTAACCAATCTGATCAAGTTTATCTACGAATAACCTGAATATTTATCAACTGTGTCAACAAACAAAAAAAAGAATTAAAATTAAAATAGTAAAAGTTTAAAAAATAAAGTTAATTTGATATTTCCAAATAAAATATTCATTAACAGTGCACATTATTAAAAATTTCACATAAATATACTTTAAATTATGTAATTAAAACCAAAAAAATTACTATTATAATTGATTTACATTTCATTTTTATAAATTAAATTTAAATCATAAAAAAGAATCAGTGAAATAGAAATAAAAAAGTTGCTGATTACATTTTGAAGGATGCAATTTAAATTTTGCTATATTTTACAAATTTTGCAGCTAATAAAATAATTACAAATGAGTGTTATATACAAAAGAGTAGATATTCAAACCGAATTATTTATATAAAGTAACAATCTATAACTAAAAGTTTCGCAATAGTTCATATTTTCATAAAAGTTATGTTTTATTAATTCTTTTAGGTATATAAATCTAAAACAATTTTTATTCTACAAAATAATGCTATATAAAAGGAAATTAGTAATGCAAGGAGTGTTTCCAATTAAATGCAATCTTAAGATTTTAATGCAATCTTAGATTTTAATGATTTAATCTTAGATTTTATTCAGAATGTCAATTTCAAAAATTAGGAGAACAAAAGATATTTTACACATTGTATAGTGATAAAATTATACATTTAAAAGGGATTGCGAAAAACTGGATAAGCACAAGAATATAGGACTAATTTAATGAAATTTCAAGAAAAAGCATACTATTTCTTTAAAAAAAATCGCAAAAAAAAAAACCTGAATAAACCACAGAAAATTTTAAATAAATAATAGTTTATATCAAATATCACAACACCACCACACAAACCTAGTTTCATTAAAAATCAGATAGAGGAAAAACAAAATATCTCCTTGATGCATAATTTGATTAATAATGTTGATAAATCATTGGCAACTTGAAATTTGGTAGGAATTCAGCTAAAGTCTGGAAGAGGGAGAAAAACGAAATATCACCTGAAATATTTATCTTTAAGAAGAAATTCGAAGTTAATTTTTGATCGAAAAACTAAATTCCTCCAAATTAATACAATTTCAGCATATAGCAATGTTAAAGATCATATTTCATAAGATATTCAACTTTTAAAATTATCTATAATTCCTACCCCCATAAGAATGAACTTTTTATCTTTAAGATTTTCTACCATTTAATATATTACACATTTTTTCATATATTCGAAGATTTTAATATGAATACATTTAATTGTGTCGATTAATTCAAATGATTCAGTGGCGAGAATAAAAATAATGGTTTCTAATATTTTTTTCGTGCCTCCCATTAAAATTTAT
Organism: Argiope trifasciata; assembly: GCA_026543055.1. Lineage (NCBI taxonomy): Eukaryota > Metazoa > Arthropoda > Arachnida > Araneae > Araneidae > Argiope > Argiope trifasciata. The sequence continues at coordinate 649,060 of JAPMOQ010016726.1, forward strand.
ATCGCAAAAAAAACTATAAAAGATGTTTCAGTTTATTGAACAGTAAAACAAAATATAATATGACAACAAATATAGTCAGATGCGTCAATAAATAAAATAAACCGAAGCAAAAATAACAGCTCTGTTTAAAATTGATTAATAAATAGCTATTTCTATCAAAACATAGTCATGAAGAAATAATTTGATCCTGAGAAACAAAGAAAATATTGAAAAACACAAAATGATTTAAGGTATCTAAGATATTGGTATCATTAAAATACAGAATACTGAAATATGATGTATAGATGCAAAATAAAATATTAGATGATAATACCTGAATGCGCCGTTATTGAGAAAATTCAAACGCAGATATTTAATTTGACAGAACTTCCAAGTAAAACACGATATCCGTATAAAAATTCAGAACAAAATCAAATGGAATAGAAACTGAAAGCATATTTTTAACCCTATATTCCAGCTCAGTTCTCAGTGCATACACCGTTACACCAGAATAAACTCGCTAATTTTACGAATACTATTGAATTATAAAAATACAAATATTCTATCCAACGCAGTCTTTGAAACAATGAACATTTAACGAATCTTTCGATTGGTAGCTTTCAATTTAGAAACTAAGCTATTCTCTCGGCGTATATTTGCACTTAGGTCATTTAAAATCTATGCCAATCAGCTGTGTTGCTTTATTATTGCACCTGTCAACTGCAAGGCACAATCCTCAAAATGCATCTTATATATGCACAAGGTCGATTCGCCTCTAGTATAAACAAAAAGAAAGAAATTAGATACGAAAGTGAAAATTTCAAACTTACCGATCTTTAGTCGGTCACTTTTTACCCTTCACGACTCTACCGATTTTCTCGGCACACCCTAGTTACTACAAGATGGCGCTCATGTGACGTCAGAGCACAGGAAGCCGTAAAAGCCGCAATCCGCTGGGCTAAATTGAGTTTTTGTCTATAAAAATTGATAATAATTACAATCCTGTGGTGAAATCGACATCTGTACCTTACGTTATTAACAAAATATGAATCAAATTTTTTATTTTCATTAATGTTGTTGGAATTAAAAGTTTATCTTTATTGTTCGATCTAAATATTATAACATGTGCTGGTGTTTACGGAGAATAGAACACACCACACACGCGGCCTACTTCGCCGAAACTGACACCCAAACCAAACACAGACTTATAAGATAGAACAATCCTTATTTGGAATGCTTGTAGAAATCGCTTTTAAAAAGAACATATTCATAATACAAACAATAGAAAAACCGGAATTGGGTAAATATGAATGTTTGGAATTGCTGAATATATTTATTATTATTTTCTTGCGCTATCATAAGACTTCTTGCTTAAAAGTTTTGATTTAGCAAACGCTACGTGTGTGAGGAGTTCGAAGTGCGTGTTTTCGGTTTATTTTCTCAAAATCATTTTGACTTTCATTTAGAATGATTTGTCACTTCCTTTCGCAGAGTTTTAGTTGATCGTAAAGGATGAAAGTATGAAAACGATGTTATTAAGGGATTCGCTTGCTTTAAAAATATAAACGGTGAAATGCGAGGTCATAGAAAGGGAATTTTATAGCTCGCCGCGGACAAAAATTTCGAAGAGGCGCGCATTATTTTTTCGCGCGCTTTTTGTTTACAAGTTTAAAATCATCAAATAACACTAACAGAAAAATTTTTCCCAGTATTCCAACATATTTGAATTTATAAAATTCAAGAGAGTGATTGTGCTTTATCTGATTGATTTGTTAAGCACATTCGATGAAACGCATGAGTAAGAACATGCGCGTTAGATGCATTCCTATTGTAGCAGAAGAGTTAATCAGATTTTTGAAGTGGAGAATGATATCACAATTTCAAAATTCGGAATAAAAAATATCGAGTTTTTTAAAAGTTAAATTGAAAATTTTGTATTTAAATTTATTTAATGGATGAAATTTTTAACCTCAGCTCCTGTTATTAAAAAATAAGAAAAAGGAACTCGGTCAAATTTTTTAGACAATAGTTATTAAGAATTTTTTAAAATAAATTTTTGTTCAAATATTTCTTCAAATTAATTTTATTCCAGTTTTATTTCCTCTATAATAATGAAAATGGAATTTGAAAAAATGAAAAATTCTTAATTCCACGTCAATTTTATAAGTGTTAAATAGTTTAGTTACTTCAAAATTGAAATGCAGTATTAGTTCAACGAAAATATAAATAAAATCACTGGTTGGTCATAATTTTTTATATTTTTTACGTTTTTCCCCCCAAATTTTTTTTCTTCATTTCGTTAAAAATTTATGAAAATGGTCCATCTATTCTGATTATTATTATTATTATTATTTTTTTTTTTTTTGAGAAGTGCGAAATAGCACGCTGGAAGAGGGACTGCAAGAAAAAAAATAAGTTAGAAACCAAAAATAAAAATAAAAACAATTGAAGTCAAAATTTAAAAAAATGAAAATTTTTATTAAATAAATGTGCCACCTGAATAATTAAAAATTAAATGAGAAACCAATATTTAAAAAATGAAATCTACTATTGCAAATTTCAAGTTATGTTAGAATATTATTTTTATTTTTGAATCTCATTATTTGTCTTAATTAATACACCAATTTAAAACAATCACGAGCTTTCTGTTTCTCTCTGTGTATATATATATATATATATATGCTTGATAAACTATTTACCAATAAATTCTTAAACATATAGAATTTTTATAAAAACATTTTTGTAAACACAAAATGCTGTTTTCTAATTTCTGCCGTTCTAAAACAGTTCCATGACGGATTAATCTTAGAACAGGACTCAAGTCCTTCAATGTTTCCAAGTTAAGAATGAATGAAGAGATATTTCCCCACTGGAGAAAAGAGAAAAACCTTTATCCAAACTGTTACTAAGCGCGAGTGAAATTTTTTGGAACATATTATAAAAATTAAATTATTTAATTTCCTCCAAAAAAAATTGCATTTCATGAAAATAATAGCCATGGTGTCATAGTTCTACGTCAACTTTTTAAAAACATATTTGCTATCAAAGAAGTTAAAGTAATAATAATGCAACTCTGTTAAAAACAAGTAAAAAAAAATATGTGCGATTAAAAGATGTTGATGAATATTGCCATTTATGCTTTATTCATTGCCTAAGCGATTTCAAGCTTCAATTATTTGTTGCCTTCAATTATTCAAAAATCCCTAACGAAAACATCATCATGGTTTCACATAATAATATAAATAATATAATTTTTATATTAATTAATGCACAACTTTTTGAAATGATGGAATGTTGGCAATCATTCCTCTTTCAGCCAGTTTTCTTTGTGACAAAAATTTTGACTCATAGACATAATGTCAAATTAACCACTAGGAAATGTTACTCGAACCCCTCCAAGTGGCTGGGTGGTCAACCATTTAATTACAAAGAAAGCCATTCCTTTCGCCTTTCTGGCCTTGAATCTTTTTATGGAAAGTGAAAGGAAGGGAGAAAATGGAACTTAAAAAATTGAAATCCCTAATGGAGATAGAAAAGGGAATTCTGCGGATTAAAATTCGAGTAGCTATTGTTATTCAATGTTGATTAAGAAGTTATTTTCATTTTACATGTAGTTTTCTTTTTTCTGAAGAGTCGTGATGGCCTGGTAGTTATATAGAGAATTGAAAGAGGCTGTTGTAGAGAGGATGACTGCGTTTAAAAGTCCCACACACACACTGGATTAGAAGGAGAATTTAAAGTGAGATAATATTTTTTTCATCCCCACCAGGAAAAAAAAAATTGATAATATATGCACATTTGCCTATAATCTCATTCCCCTTTCCTTTCCTTTTGTGCTTCAATTATTCACTTTCTCCAAATATATGAAGAGAAAGTATTATGATTCGAGCTCAACAATTTGATAAATCTCCAAATTTCAGAACTCACTTCGATGCGAAAAACATAAATTTAGAATTATGCTTGAAAACACGATGATTCAAAACAGCTCACAGCTAGACGAAGAAATTTGCAAATTTGGTCTTTACACCAAATTTGCAAATTTCTATTAAATTTTGAATGAAAACCATTTACAAGAATTTTTCTGCCTGATAGTTCGAGTTCAAATAAAATCGCACTATAATTACTAACCGTAAAGAGCTAGATGTATAAAATGTATTATGCATTTTTAACATCTAACACTTGGAATGATATATTTTGAACCAAATCCATCAAAATCTATTTTATTATTTTTATTCATTGTATGTCTATTTATTAGTATATATAAACAGGGGAATTAAAAAATACAAAGACTTAGATTTGGTCTGTGATTCTATTACTAAAATTTTTGCTCTGTATAAAAGTTTTGTTTCAATTAGTTAACAAAGGAGGCTTTTAACAACTTTTTTTTAATATTTTACTACAGAGCACAAAATGCTCAAGCGCGGAACTTAAAATTAAATTACCGAACATTTGTGGCATTTACGACATTTAACATTTGTGGCCCACAGTTTAAATACGAAAGAGATTAAGGATAAAAAATTAACTTTTAGGAATTATGCACAAACAAAGTTTCCTGGACAAAATTTCTCGATTTTTTTTCCCAATTCATTACACTGAAATGTACCTTTTTACTTGCCCATAACGGAGTATAGAAAAAGAAAGTAATCTTGTAAAAAATTCAGACGATATTTTGATGAATCTCTACATTTTAGAGCTTCCTGAGTTCGAAAAAGACATTTTCGAAAAATGATTGTCTGTCTGTGACAAAGATAATTCAAAAACGATTTAACGGATGATATTTGGTAGAAGATCTTCACAACAAATTTTTAGATTTCTATCAAATTTTGAGCAAAATCAGCTCAGAAGTCTGTTTGTCTGGCTGTTTGAATAAAATTTAACACATAAGCAACTAAACTATGACACAGAGAAAAAAATTCAATATACAAAATTAATGTCTATAGTCTATCAAAGTGTGAGCCAAATTCAACAAGGGGTGGCTTGTATATCGGTATGTAATTTTAGAAGCATGCAAATGTGGTTACTCACAATTATAATGACTTAGATACATCAAATTTGGCATGGGGATTTTGTGACTATAAGGGGAATTTTGTGTCAATTTTTTGTTTTGAGCGGCTGAGAAGAGCTGGTCTGAAACACAAATTAGATTTTCAGATGTTTTTAATTTATTTATCGAGTGCCAGGAATTAATTTCCAAGTAACTCGCCAAGGATGACACGACTGATTTAATAAAAAGGCCAAATTCATGTTAAAAGTAATATTTCATAACTATTACACGAAAGACAATGCCATGTAAGATATTCTCTGGCACGACAAGTTTATTAGAGAGTATACGAGAAGACTTTTGGATGACCCCTACCATTCTTTTTGCAGTCTTTATTCCACTCAAATTAGAAAATCAAATTAAAAAATTAATTTTATGTGTAGATGGTATTAGCAGACCTTTTGTTCCTGATACCATTACACATATTTTTCATGAACAAAAGGACCCGACATTAATGCACAACATAAAACAAACCATAATTAAATGGTCTATAGCGTTACATTTAAATGATGCTGCTTAAACTAAATTGTCCTCCAGGAAAATGCAATCAAATAATGACATAAATTTTTAATGCAATGTCAGGTAGCATTTTAATTGAAAAAAAAAATTAAATAATAATAGTGGCAGAAAAAATAAAATACGAGGGCAATTCTAAAAATGTTTGGGCATTGAAGTTATCAGAATATTAGGGCGATATTAAGCTAGCATTTTCTGAATAATTCTTTAATTTAGTTTTTTCTCAAATATCTCATTTAGAAGCAACATCAGGGTTATGTAGGGACGAAACCATGTAATTTTAAATTCCTGTTAGATGGAGTTGACAACAGCTGTCTTACCCCTTTATCCAAACTTTCACACACACACACACACACACACACACACACACACACACACACACACACACACACACACACACACACACACACACACACACACACACACACACACACACACACACACACACACACACACACACACACACACACACACACACACACACACACACACACACACATATATAATGATGATGATGAAGGAAGATCATGACATCACTCCTAGGACTGATCTGTATTTGTGTATAGCTCTTATTTGAAGAGAATCCTTATTTATGTATGAATGAAGCTCTGACTGGACTGCGTTGTTGACCGCGAGTTCTAGAGTTTTGAGTAAGTGAATGTGGATCCCCAATCGACGAAATTGTATCTCTAGTTCTGGGGCTAGAGATGGCAAATAACAACGTCGCTGAGTTTGGGAAAGAGCATTGGAAAAGAGCCTCTGGAGCAATGTTCTATATTTCAGCAGAAAGCTGTGAATGAGATTTGGCCAATAGAGATGAAAATAATAGTCTCTGGAAATCAGCAACCTTGCAGTAAAACAAGGGAGATACTGAAAATTTGGGTATTTACGACATTAAACGTTAAGACACATTACTCTAATTAGGTCTCATTTTTGTCAAATTTTGATGCTCAGCTCTCTCTTTCTCTTCTCTAACAACTCTTTTCTAAAAAATGAATTATAAATAACAAATTATATATTATAAATTTATTTGAAACTTTTTTGAATTGAAACACGTTTTTATATTTTGTATGGATTTGTGTGGAAATAATTCTTTCATATAACGAGTGCTGCGTATCATGTGTAAAAAAGAGGAACGACTTATGCTTGTTGAGCACAATTCCACTGTATTATCACATTATTGTTTTACTCCACTGCATTATCAAGCTGCGATATTTCAAGATAATATTTTGTATTTTGAAAATTGTATTCGTAGCATGTGCGTTTTTTTTAAAATCTCACATAAAAAATTAGTAAATATTTATTTATTTATATGTTACCATTTATCCCGAAATAGGAAGATATACGTGCTCTAAAAGAATGCATACATGTGACGACACACAGATAGATCTTAGATATATAAACTGAAAAGAGATATTTAAAACTATCATGATAATGTGAAGTATTTAACATTGATGGTGTGCGTTAGAAAAGGGTTTTACAGTGATAAGATAGATACACTAAACATTTTACGAAAAATTAGGCTTAAAAAATAGAATATAGTTTTATTGAGTATCGATAAAAGTATGCATTTTTAAAAAATATTGAAATCGATAAAGTATTGAACATTCAGTTTCTTCATTTTTGAAATTATTCAAATTAGATTGAATCACCACCACCAAAACCAACGAAGCCAGTCAAGCCAGTCGAACCAGTCGATGATGATAACATAAATGTCATTGTCATTGTCGGAGTTGGTGGTAGTCATGGGTTCGACTGTGGTCACATTGTTGTCATCTTCCAGGGCCCTTGCAAACCGTTTGCCCATTCCAGGCGTTTCGGCCCAGTCAAGAGTAGGGTCATCTTCGTTGACTATATGCAATGGCGCAAAGATTGACCTAGCTTTTCCGGTTTTAATTTGGAGCAGACAGCAGAAAATAGCAATCCACAAGATGGTCGTCCAAAATAACTTCATCTGAAAAAAAAATTAACTTACATTTCTCAGCATAATCATTTGATTGTTACTGTTATTTTAGTTGATTATATTATTAGTTGAAATATTTCAGTGCCATGAGATGGGAAAATATTAGGATATTCCAAAAGCTTCTTTTTCATCCCTCTATAAATGGCCCTATCTGGCTCTGCTTGCGCCAATATACAGATTTATCTATTAGCCATCAACTTGATGAAAGGACAATTTGTTGAGGTATCTTAATAAGCCAGTGACAGCCACTAAAATTGGTGATTTGTCTAGCAGATATGTTACGCGACTGCAAATCTTAAGGTCGCAAATTCGATCCCATTCGATCCAAATTCGATCACTCCCCATTAGCGTGACTCCACAAATGCCATTCACCAAATTGTTGACCCAGAAGTGCTGAACACGCTCTTCACTCGCCATAACGCTTGGTGCTATAAAATCGTTTTCTCTCCGCAGACTCACTGATTGGGGAGTATTGTGGTAATATATTAATAAACCATTAACAGCCACTAAACATTGGTGATCGCTTTTCTCTAGCGGATATGTTCCACCATTCCAAATTGTAAGGTCAAGATCTCGATCTTTGGCGGAATACTAACCATTGGCGGTACTCCTCTAATACCATCCGCCAAAAATAGGCCTTCAACTATCGCAAAGCCAGGATTCATTTCAAGAAAGCTGTTTTGTCGATTTGGTGCGATTGGAAAGGCGTCCTTTACTAAGAAACTCCTTCCTCAAGGTGAAACATTACATTCTAACAATCCCGCTATCAACTAGATCAACTAAAAGCAGTCATAGCAAAAAAAAAAAAAAAAAAAGGGCTAGGATGAATGAACTGACTAGAAGTTGTTTTCCACCATGACCACATATTGCATTAGTTGTAAGAGGGAAGCTCTTACAATTTGATTGGGATGTTTTGCCGTATCCTGCTAACTCTCCAGATCTCCCTCCGTCTGATTATTACTTCTTTATGTCCTTAAAAAATTCGCGATAAGTGCTTCGAATCCATCAGCAAAATAAAAGCGTTCCTTGAAGATTACTTCTTGTTTAAAACGCAACAGTGGACAGAGTGAGGAATAGAAAAAGAAGGCATAATGAGTCTTTTTGAGAGTAGGAAGAAGGTAATAGAACAAAAGGGTTCTTATATAACAAAATAAATAATACCTTAAACAGCAAATATTGTGTATTCATTTCATATTAGAAATAGGGAGGAATTTTATGGGACAGCCTAATATATATTCGAAAATTTTATTAATTGTTTTATCTTTTTACTTTAGAAAGTTAATTATGCCGAAATATTGGAGAAGGGTGTACCAATCTGAATAACACTGATAGTAGCAGAAATAGTGGACATAGATCTACCACTGAGTATAGTTATTGACAAATAGTTAGAGGCAGCTTTATACTGAATTCTTTCCCCAGTCGCTGGCTGGAAGTAAATTAGAATACAGTACAACTTTGAGTATCCGGATTGGTGGGGTGTTAGAGCAGGCCGGATAAAAAAAAAGCTGGATAGGCCGGAGTTCTATGAACCATTTATTTGCCCACCAATACCATAAGGTAAATTTTTTAAACTAAAAATGTCTGTTGGTAATTTTCTTTTCGCATATTATGCCCTCCATTTATCTCAAGCCACGTAAAATGCAAATTCAGCCACTGTTCGGTGAATCATAGAAGTTTACAGCATTGTGTCGAGTTGAAATAACAGGCTGCATAGTAGTTTATATACGTACTGCATGCTTCAAGAATGCCGGCGTCCTGGCTTAGGGGTAGCGTGGCTTCCCCATGATTTGGGGTCACGGGTTCGGACATAGTTGCTATTCTCTTGAGTTCGATCTGTGAGTAGTGTGAATGTGCACCCCTGTAAAATGGGGTTGTGCAAGCGAATGTGAAGCATGAAGTAGCTAAGTCATACTCTTGGCACTAGTTGACGCTTCTGAAAAAACGAAGGACTCTAATTTAGGCTTAAATCGCTGACAACTATCGATCGACGAGCTATTAAAAGTGCAGTGGGTAACAATAACATATTTAAAGAATTAGTAGAGAAAATGTGTTAGAATATATAAACAGTTCTCGTTTTTTACATAAATCCCGTTAAATTAATTTAATTCCAGGAAACGTTGTTTCTAGTGGTTCTTGTCATATACAAGCCCGCTGACTTCGTCAACGATTCTGATTCGAGAGCGTCTCTTGTTTTCAGTAGCGCCATCTAGGGCCAAGATAACGACTTAGCTACTCAGATGTTGTAAACCTTTTTCCGGGGCGGACTTCATTCATACATTTTATTCACAGATCGTAATTTAGACCTGAATCAGAGGAAAATGACCTGTTATTGCCTCGATTTGGAAGACTTTGTGGTCACGTCAGATTTATGCATGCAACAGCCATCACATACATTGGAAGTCTTCGGTGGCAGGGCTCGAACTCACTACTCAAGAGATGTGAATCCAACTCCCTATCAATCAGACTTTCCCGGTATTCACAGGAAACATAAAAAACATTAACTTAAATCACAGGTCTAATTCTTAAGAGAATTGACTTAAGCTAATTTTATTTTTCACTGGTAAATGATTACACATACATGAAAAGATAATTCTAAGATAAAAGCCAATGTTTTATAAATTTTAGTTTTATAAAAAGTTTTTAATAGATGACTGTGAATAATAGATGACCATGAACAACGAGTAGAACCCTACCTTCCTATCCCAACTTGCATTTTGTTCACAATACGTCGAAGGATAGTAGAAGATCGTCGCTTCCAATGCCTTGCCAATATTGTCAATGCAGCTCCTTGCCTTCCTCACTTAATTACGATTAAAAGAAAATTAGACCGGGTAGTGGCAAGACCGGATAATCGGGATTGTATTGTATGTAGTTTATGTAAAATATTGTCACGCCCTTTCTTCACCTGCAAGATGCATAATAAATTCCAAAATAAAATTGAAGCGAAGTATTTTTCAAGTCATTTTTATTAACATGAATAACATATTATTTAAGTTTTAAGCATTAATAATTTGTTTTTCTCTTCCATTTAATTTGAGATATTGTTCCTGATTTGAAAATTAACGCCTCTATTCTTTTGAACGAAATTTATGTATTTTATACTTTCCGACGAGAATTTTTTTTTTCATTTTTGTAATAATTTGTTTTTAATTATTTGTAGGAAGCTTTCTACAGCATTTAAGTAAGATTGATTGCATTGACTAGGATAGATACGGCAGAATTTCAGAGCGAATATAACCATAAGTTCTGAAGAATAAACAGCATTAAAAGTTTAAATCCTTGAAATATTTTATCAAAAGGACACAAAGGTTTAAGAGATATCTTAAATTTTGTTTAGGAGTAAAAATTCACAGACCACTGCTCCTGTTTTATGTAAAAATATCAAAGACATTTTAATGGCGTTACAGCTTTGGTTATGGAAGTTAGTAAAGTGTTAGTGCTCTAATGATTATTTCAAAACTTAAAACCAAATTTATTTGATAAAATTCCCTTTTTTATTAAAAGACCTCCTTTTTAGGAAAAAAAAAATCGAAATAACTTATTTCAGAGTATTTCCAAAGCTGGGAAAATTTAGCTTTGAATCTGTTTTAATACTATGAACATTGAAATAGCCCATTTGAACACAACAAATGGGCTATTGTTCAAGAACCCATCTCTTTCAAAAAGCTTCCAATGAACACCAGCGTTCACATTGACCTTTTGGAGCCATGCAACAAAAATGAACAAAAGGACATCATTAGAAAAAAGGGACTCAATGCAATAGAACAATATCCAAAAAGAGACTTTGTACATGCATACACGGATGGCTCCTCTGACAAAACCATCACCAACGGGGGTGCCGGAGTGTTTTTAACTACTTCGGATGTGACTCTCACCAGGGCAAATATGGTGCCGGGAACGTTGCCTCTAACTTCACCTGTGAGCTGAGGGCAATTCTGGTGGCGCTTAACATCTATAAGGCCCTTCCCGCTTCCAAGCAGGTAAAAGGCCTAGTAATCTTTTGTGACTCAAAGCCCGCCCTCCAAGCAATTCTAAAAGGACATTCTTATTACACCCAAGAAATCATCTCTTGTCTTCAAGATCTTCAGATTATTAACAAGACATGTGACCTCCAGTGCATTCCAGCTCACGTTGATATAGAAGAAAATGAAACTGCGGATAGATTGGCCAAGGAGGGCAGAGACCTCAACTCTAGCTTCTCTGATGTTTCTCTTCAAGATGCGAATGCAGTGGCCAGATATAGACTTAGAGAAAAATCCATTCAAGCCAAACATCTTCTCTCTGAAATAACTGCGAACAGATCTACTATTAAAACCACAACTAGGCTGAGAACCGGACACCACAGGGGTATGAAGATCGATGGAGAGGGCATCTATAGAAGCTGTGATCATTGTCCTAATACACAACTTACGCCTACTCACATCTACGAGTGTCCGGCTATGAGCGCCAGCCTGAGAAAGATTGGTGTACTGCCAACTATGATAGATCCGTATGGAGACAACATCAAGCGGGTCGCAGATGAAATTTTCAAAATTCATGGACATATTTAGTTTCGACTCTCATGGACACGACAAAAAAAATGAAATTATTCCTTCATAAATCACTGTTCCAATTATATATAAAAATGTCAAAGAATTTTTAGTGTTTTTGAAACTTTAACTATGGAAACAACTGAAAAGAAAAGGAAACTAATGACTAATTCCCTTTAAACCAAATTTATTTGGTGAAATATTTTTTATTAAAAAAAAACACATGCATATTAAAAAAAGAAATGTGGCGAAACAGTTGCTTTCTGAGTATTTTCAAATTAATTCAAGGCTGAAACATCAATTTTTGAATGTGCATGATTTGCTTCTCCAAATATTTAATCATGTGATTTTTTCCCTATTGTTGAAAGCATTATACTGACGAATAAAGGAAGTATACTGACGCAGTTTACTGACGAATATCAGACGAATAAAGGAATGCATTCATAATTCTGCAATATTTAGAAATACATGAACCGCACATTTGCATTTAATAAAACGGAGCTATGAGGTCATACAACCGGTTTATTGTTAAAAGATCCTGAACATATAAAAGACAATTGATGTATGGCAATTTTAGAGAATCACTAACATGAAGTTTTATTTAAACAGTTTAACTAAAATTAAATATAACCAATATCCTCGGGGAATCAACTGGTCGCCAAAGGTGGCTAGTATGAAATATATTTGAATAAATCATTTAAAGCACTTTTCATTCCAATCTTTTGTGATTTAGAGTTTAGATATTGAGCTGTTATTGGAATAGTACTTAGTACAGTTACAAGTATGTAAGGTGATTAAAAATTATTCTAGGGATATTATTCTGGGATAATTATTCTAGTGATATTATTCTAGGGATACGCTCTATTGAACATTTTGCTTAAAAAGAAATTTATTAAAAAAAGAATACGATAAAATAAATTTACGATATTGTGTAATTTCATGTTACTAGAATCTCCGTATAAATATGAAGAATAAAACAGCATTGCAAAACAAATTAGTTTTTTGATTATTTATTGAAAAATTATTCTCTATTGTAAAGATGATTTTATGTAATTTATTTTAATTATAATTTAATTTACTTTATATGGCAGTATCGTTCAATTTTAAATACAAAAAAAAATTACCATGACGAATGATTTTTAAAAAGGAAATATATATTTCCTTTAATAATAATTTTTTTTTCCATATAGGAAAAAAAAATGTTAATAACTTACTTCAAAATTTGACAAATCCTAGGAAAACACTTTAAACGCTTGTTGTTACAGTAGATCAAGTGCTTCTGAGGAAAATTTTTGAAAAATGAAATGTTTATTTTTAACTTGCGTATTTCAACTTCCGTAAAAAAGAATTTAGTTTCGTCAACATACGAAATCAAAAGAAGAAAGTTGGATTTTGCTGAGGCATAAATGGCAATACTTTTTTTTTTCACCTTACACATCTTCTCTCTGATTTAGCGATAATGGTAAAGCAGAAATGAAGATCCTCGATACAAGTCATTAAAACATATTACTATGCCTTTTTGAATTTTGATAAAAAAATATTTTTAGCAGTTTTATCTATACTTTTAATAAAGCTCAATGCGTGTGTGTGTGTGTGTTGGCGCTCCACAGGCCAAACAGTTGGACCTACAGCTACCAAATTTGGCACATGTTTACCTTGGAGGTCGGGAATGTGCACCTCAGAGCCTTTTTTTCAAATTTTTTATTAGAATTTGAATTAATTAATATTTAAGCAAAATTTCGACGTTTTTCTGTTATTAACTTCCTAAAATATTATCGCGCAAACATGATTTTTACATCAATTTAGCTTTCTATTTTCAATGAATTTTTAAAGAAATATTTTAACCATGTTTTTTTTTAGCACGTGACTGGATAAAATAAAAGAAAACAATGGAAGTTGAAATTAAAAAAAATATTATCGCAAAATAAATCTAAAGAAAAGCAACTTTTAGCACGCGACTGGATAAAATAAAAGAAATATAAAATGTGATATTTTCTATAAAAATAAATGCAAAGCAAAAATTTCTAAAATCGTTTACAATATCTAAATAATTAATTCGACAAATCTTCTTTATTTACAATAAACCTGATCGAATTTAGACAGTATATTCATTGAAATCTCGATTTAATGGCATATTTCTATAATCGTTTGCATATCTGTATCATTAATCCAATAATTGTTTTCCCTTTCTTTAAAAAAACATATTTAATATTTTGGCAACATCACCGAAAAAAATATTTTTAATATTTTGGAAGCATAACCGATAGTTAAAACTGACTGATTTATAAAATTAAAGAATATTGTTAGGAAAACGTGTTCTTTTAGAACTTTCCGTCCATCATCTTAAAGAAAATATTAATTTCAGGCCAATCAATGCCCGGAATTACTTCAAGGCTAATGAATATGCGATTTAATTGAAAATTTTAGAACTCATTACTCATGGTGAACCAGCTGGTCGCCAAAGGCGGCTAGTTTAAAATAAAAACAAGAACTGATTTTCTACAGAAAACATTTAATAAATTGTTTTCAATTTCACAAAAACTCTAAATAAACTTTTTAAAAATTCATGCGTTTTGTGTAATCAATAATGTAATGGTTATTGTTCGATTTGAATTAATCTGATTGAATTAAGGATTGCTATCTAATGATCCTGGTAATGCTATTCCATAAGAACTATATTTGCATTTTGTTGCTTAACTGACTGAAAGAAACCGGTCAGTGAACCGGTTCAGATTCAGTCAGTGTTTTACCGGTTTCCTGAATAAGTAAAGCTGTTCAACTAACAGATTCAGAGTTTTACTGGTTTCACTGAAACCGGTAAAACGGTGTCTCAATGGGTCTCGGAAACTCTAAGTAAATTTCATGCTTGCAAGCCTAAAACAGAAAATCTGCTTTCTTAAAATTATCGAAAACATGACATAGTTTTAACTCGTCTGAGAATCGATCACACTGGATTCACTCATAGGCATTTGTTATTAAATGATCTATTGCCGATATGTTCACATTGTCACAATGGAATAACAGTTTATAGTATCCTTAAGGAATGCCCATATTCTAATGCTCAGCGCTTGTTTTACTTCAAAACAACAGCAGTTGTTGCTGCTTGGCAGAGATCCACATAGGAAACTTTTTGCCTTTTAAAAGTCTATAGGCTTTTACTCCTTAATTTGAACTCATTATTTTGGTTCCGTTGGGAATTTTTGTAATTTATCATTATTTTACCAACGTTTGTTTTCGTACCACTTTTATAGAAACTGTTTATATTAAACTTTGAATTAGAAATAAACTTATTTGGCACAGAATAACCTTTATATTGGCTCTTGTGCCACCTCATATCAAACCAAATCTCTGTCCGGAAGAATATCGACTGTGATTTAAGGTAGGTAACTTATTATTAAGATATTTCTAATTCCTGAGTGACCAGAGTACTTTGTGTTGAGAGAAAGGGAAAGCTGCACAGTCAGTGCATGAGTTCCGGGCTAATTTGAGGCATGGGATTAATGGATTGTTTAACAGAGTCATGTTTTCGATCACGGGAAGGATTTGCATCAACCTACTTTAGTTTTCTTCTCAAGAGATATTCCTCTAGACTTATAAACCGCAAGATATTCTTAAATTTCAGCCACAGTTGTTATTACTTTTGGCACTAGCTATTAGACAAGTTGGTTGACAAAGTCAGTGATTTAACCCTTTATTTACTGAAGGGTGCTTAAAAATACCATTTAAATCTAGATTATATATTTACTATATGACTATTTTTGCTGATTGTATTCTAAAGAACACAAGTAATGTAACCCGAATAACATTAAGTTAATATAAGCTAAAAGTAGGAATTAAAAATATTTAATTAATAATTAAATTAAGATATTTCTGTTAATTACATTTTTTTCTTGGGTTCCCTGGGATTATTCTGCAAGAAAGTTAAACTACTGGTGCAAAAATGAAGTTGAAAAATTGATGGCAGCATAATTAGGTGCCGAGTTTGAGCAACATCTTTTAAAGATAAAGGCCCCTGATCGGCCGAGGGCAGAAGCTTGACTTTTAATTCATATAAAGAGGACACTCACACACTAGCTTGCACAATTCCTTATTACGGGGGGGGGGGGGCTCTTTCACTCACCTGACAGGTAGAATATAGGGTAAAGAACTTTCCTCCCAGAAACAGGAGTCTAAACCGGTGTGCCCAGATCACGGAACTCGCTACCACTATATCAGGATGCCGGATCAGTCACAGTTTTTTAAGAATGCAAAGATATAATGACTTCACTTTATTAATTTGAAATGGGTGAGGGCCGAACGAACACACAAACAAACACATGTATAATTATATAGCTTAAAATAATTTAAATCCTAATTAAGTTACTAATTTTTATCCTTATTCTTAAATATTCTCTTATTTTCTGACCCAATTCCTACTTTTTCATTTAATTGATTCCAGATTGTGTGTGATAAAACTGCCGCTTCCGTAGTTCCCGCATTAGGAACAAAGAGATAAAAATCCCTAGCATTCACATGTACTTTTCAAAGATACCTAAAATTTCTTAGCCGAAATAGACATGTGATAAAGAAATCCCCCTGAATCCCTATATATATATTCTACCCTTATAGTAAAATCTCTGAAAAGAAAAATTCCAATTCCTTGGCTCTTATGACGAGGTGTAAATTTACTGATCTTTTATAGCTCTTTGCCTAGAAAGATACCTTTTTTTTTTTCTTGGCTCATCATCTTAGAAATTTTTAAAATTATCATTTACGGTAATACTTTTTAAACTTGAATATTAATTTTTTAATTAGTCTGGGTGCATGCGTATAAGTATGCACCCGAATAAGTTTATGAGTAAAATGTAATAATTTTTGATAATGCCGTAGAGAAAGCTATATTTATTAAAAAGCTTAAAAAATCTATCTCATTTTTAAAATAGTAACATATATATATATATATAAGGTGTAACGTATATAAATGAAACTTATAAACAAACAGTTTAAAAGAAGTTTTCCTGTTAAAATAATCAACAAAATTAAATGTTTTATAATTTATTATAATTTGAAAATATTTAATTGTATTTATTACTCGAATATAGTGTGCAATAACAAATGTCCAATGATTAGAGAATAAAATACCGATCTTACTTACGTTAGGCAAATTAACGATCATTAGTAATTATTGTAAAATTTAATTTACATATCATAGGACACAAGTTCACAGCAATTTTGATAAAGGTAAGACGAAAATATTCCACATGTTTACTTTTGCTCCTCTTAACCATTTCTAACATGTATTACCCATATAAATACAGCGTATTTTTAATTATTCATTTACATTATCCCTGAATTTTTCTATCACATAAAATCAACATACATATGTTTCCTGCTATTGTAATTAGTTTTACTACTCTTCCTTGAAACTTGGAGTGTCAGGAACGCATATGATATGGGGGGAAGGTCAGAAAAAATTAATAAATCGATAAAATATTTAATTTTAAGTCATGAATGGACAATATAGCATATATTTTTATGTAAATAATTGCAATTTATTTTTGACAAATTAATATAATTAAAAATATATATAATTTTATTTTTATTAATTTAATATCAACGAATTTTTAAAATCATTTAGTGAATCACGGATTGACTACTCCGCCCGGATGGAAGTTTAGTTTAGTTTAGTTATATTAACGTCCCGTTGTAAAGCAACACTAGGACTATTTTTAGATGGAACTCGCCATTCTGAACTACGGTCAGATGACGAGGATGACACCTGAACTGCCACCCCTTCTCCTCGACGGAAGACAGACAGAAAAACTTGAATGGCCGGGACGTCGCAACAGCAACATTGGCAGGTACTGTGGTTGAACCATATAGGCCATCACAGGCCACTGTATAACCTTTTCCTAAGGAATCATATCCCATCATCGATTTGAAGAGCCAGACCCCCCTCTTTTGGTGTACCCACAAGGGTGACGAGGACCAATCCCAATGCCAGAAGCTACTCATGCTCAAATACGAGGTGCCCTCCCCCCGTATGACAATCATTTAGGGAAAATAGCTCTTCAACGAAGAAGAAAAATCAAGATATAAATGTACGCCCTTTTGGTCCGAAAAAATTATTTGCTAAATTTAGACTTACCAAACCTTTTTAGACTAAGACTTTTGAAAAACCAGGGTAATAAGAAGAATAAAAAAAATCAATAAATTTTAAAAGTTTTATTGTTCTTGAAAACAAAATTACAGACGTTCTTTAGATTCAATAATTTCAAAATCATAATGAAATTGCACAATAAACTATACAGTTGTTAAATGCTCCATTTGTTTCAAAACAAAGCTTCGAGAAATATTTTTTTTCAAATGAAGAAACCGAAAATACTGCCGAAAAAATGATAAATATCATCAAAAAACCCAAACATGCCGTCTATTATTCCTCCACCATTAGAACTTTCGGTGGTGGTCGTAGGGGGTGGAGCAGTCGTTTCCGGTGGCGGGGTGGGTTCACGTTGTGGACGAGTAGACATTTCTTCTGGAGGGGTGGACATTTCCTCTGGGGGATCCATTCCAGATGGGGTTACTTCTTGGGGTGATCTTTTAAATCTTTTGGCCACCGTCCTAGAACTAGTCAAAGCATGATTGAGAACAACTTTCAGAGCCTCTTTGGTTAGAGTCCTCGGTGCAGGTTTACTTAGGACAAGAGTGATGATTGCAGTACAGGATACCATAATCCAAAGAAGCTTCATCTGAAGGAGGGAAAAAACGTTTGGGTCAATAATTGTAGTAAAGTATTTTGATTTTTTTAATGATATTCTAACCTCGATAAACCATTTCAGTCTTTTGGTTTGAGTTAACGATTTTGATGTATGTTACAATACAATCCATATTTTACACAATCAATATTTTTGTTTTATGTATTTTAGCAATTTTAAGTTGAATATTATCTATGGAAACCTAGGATGGATTAAAAGGTGCTAGGCAAAGGTCCTAAACTAAAAAAATGTATGGTTTAGATAAAAACAAAATACTATATATACTTTACTCCAGTAGTTATTAAAGTTGAAAAAACTTTAAAAATCACTAAAGGCACACGAAATGAATATATATATATATATATATATATATAACTTATTTCAATTATTTATATACATATTTTATTTTATTATTAAATTTGGTCCTTTTTACCTTCTTATACATGAAGTACTGAGGTATTGTAACAGTTAAAAAAAATTCGAACAGGAGAATTTGAAATATCTCAGATCTCCATTTCAGACATCCAGAGTCTGAAAAACATACTTTTGGCATTATGTTTGTCTGTCTGTGAACACGATAACTAAAAAAAATGCTATGAGAAAGACGACTGAAATTTATTATATGGACTCACTGCTAAATTTGTAGATTTTTTATCAAATTTCCAGTGAAATCTATTCAAAAGTAATTTGTCTATCTAAACTACAAAATACAAAGTATTAGATACAAAATTTAGTGTGCAAATTCCGCTCTAGATGGGTTTGATTCAATTTTGAGCTGAACTCATCAAGCAGCTTATCATCAGTCTCTCTCTATTTTCGTATGTATGTAAACATGCTTTTCATTTATAATGTTTTGCACTACTGAGGTTTATTCTAACTTGAGGTTATTCGTCGAATGAGGATCACTGACACCTGTGGAGATATTGCGATCGGAATTGTTATCTCGCCAAAGCCACGAATTTTTAAGTAATTAATCGCTTTTTTTTCTGCATGTTAATATTTCAGAATTGATATATTTGCATTGTTTCCATAATATCCGAAAATTCTGGAAATAATGTTTTGAAAGACGTGGCAATGGTTATTTATGTTTTCATTGCTTCTCTCTCTCTCTCTGTATGTACACACACACACACACACACACACACACACACACACACACACACACACACACACACACACACGCACGCACGCACGCACGCACGCACGCACACACACGCACACACACACACGCACACACGCACACACACACACACACACACACAAACTATATGTATATATACAAACTTCTGGAGCTCGAACGATTTTGAGATGAAAAAACCCAGCATTTTTCTAAATATCGACGCTTGTGCAGTCTGATAGTTTAAAACCGGTTTAAACTGGTTAATGACTTGAATTAATTATTAGTATTAATACAGAGAACTTATAATTTGGAATTCAAGTTATACCTTTAATGGCGATAAATCTCCAGGTATGATAATCTGCTGTCTTATTTTCTAATAACCTTATTTTAATTAGTTGAAATTATCCCTCAATTAATAATATTTATCGATTAAACAAAGAATATTTTAATTTTTTTGGTTTATTTAAAAAAAACGTTTGTAAGGCAATAGCACTGTGATATCCATGGGAAATAATTCGAAAGCTGTATAATGAAAGTCGACTCCAAAATAAAACTACATTAGTACACGATAAATATTTCAAAAGCTATATTGTGAAAGCCGACACAAAAATAAAAAAGGGATAAATCGCCAATTTATTGCCTTCACATTTTGAGAGTCCAAAAACAAAGTAATATCGTGTTCTCACATGATAAAAACCGTTGAAGGGAAATAGTTTAAGAAGCTGAGCAATTAGTTTCAAGAATGCAGCAAATACTACTGTTATCTAAAAAAATCATCCAGTGCTTTTATTTCACTTGAAGAAATGGAGATTGAGGAAACAAAATGAAATTACTAACAAACATGAAAATAAGAGGCATTTATTAACAAACAGAGGAGAATTTCCCTAATTAAAAGAATAATCGGATACAATTGATGAACTTACTTTGAAGGTACAAATCAGAATCTATGCAGCTTTAGTAAGCTTTAAACTATGTTTTTTCCTGAAGATGTGCTTCAAGTTGAAATAAGTCTAATGAAAGAAGACCTCTATGAAAAGAAAGTGTTTGTGTTAGTAATTTATGTTTATGTAGTGAATTAAGAAAAAAAATATATCTTTTTTAACGTCATGGTAATACAATTACTTTAAAACTGATTCGAGCAATTAATGGAAATGATTTTTCGAATTGCGTTTGCATATTCTAATTATATACTATTACTAAACAAATTTTTATTACTTTTTCTGCTAGCAAACTAGATAATTCCTGGAAGTGAATTGATGAGACCTATTATATCATTCATATTCCAAAAGATTCATTAAAGAGTTTCTTAATTTTTAATATATCTGATTGAACAGGAAATCGTCCGAAAGACAGTAGGTTAAATGTTAAGTAGTCAAATAACAATTAAAAGCGGATCACTACTGAATTTAAAAATCAAAATTTAAAAATAATTATATTTATTATTATTAATTGATCCTTCAGTAAATTTGGTTCCAAGATTCGATCCTCGGGCTGAGCAAGGGCGACTAGGAGTTTCATCATTTCAGGAAACAATAAGCTAAGGGTTTTTTTTTTTAGCGCAGGAGCTATTTTTAGCCATACTGCGCCAAGAATATAGTTTTATATCTGGCAAGATTAAAATGAATCAGTTTTAAAAGGTTAAAAAACATTTTTTAAACACACACTAGACAATATTTGTAAAGCTTGGAATATATAAAATTCTAATGATATATATATATATATATAACAAAAGGGTAAGAACATACCATCCACAGGAGAGGAAATATCACCTGTGGCTGGTATGTTCTTTCCCTTTTTGTTTTCTTAATTAATGTTGTGGTTCTTTGTAATTTTTGACTGAATATTCTTATGTAGTTTTATTTTATATATTTTGTTTTATTTGGTGATGTTTGTAATGTTGCTTTGTTTTTGTGTTTTTAGCTGTTAAAATTGGTATGTTTCTTTTGCATTAATTTTCGGGGGATTTCCGGGTCACGAGAGGTCAATACATTTGGACATTGTCCGAAGCCTCTCACAGGAAAAATCCTTTATTTTGAATCCTTGTCTGAGGGTGATCCTTGAGAAAGTCTTCAGGCCGGATTCTTTTTCTATTAGCTGTAGTTTTGATTCGGTTGTGTTCCTTTTTGCTTGGCTTATTTTGTTAATTAAATTCTTCTGTATTTTAGCTGTAGCTGCATTTGCGCTCACTAAATACAATGATTGATTTTTGAAATTTTAAATTATAAATTTATTTGAATCCGAAATAACTTTTAGTTTCATTTACATAATTATGTTAATTAAGATTTGTTTCATTAATAGGTTTCATTTCATTTACTTTTCATTTTTGTGAACTTTTAGTGCTTAATTCCGAATATTTTGGTTTGACCCTACCGTTTAGGACCAAGCATGGTTGTGAAATAAAAACTGGGGGTTCCGCGTAAGATTGCCCACCTAACAGGGTCTTAATGCATGTTAATATATTCAAAACTTAATTATCAGTCAATCGATTAATTCAGTTAAATTTTGACTTAGTTTGCTATAGTAGAATTTGTAAGTGAATATTGAAATCATTTCCAAATTGATATCGAATGTTCAAATTATTTCTGATAGACAACTATGAATCAAAGCGTATAAAGTAGGAAATAAATTATATTAACCAACAGAAGTGGACTCCTCAAATCTTACTAACATACTCTTTAATAAAGGTGTTAATCCAGAGAACGCAGTGCATGGCATTGGAGTGCAATAGTTATGAAATGCTAATTTTTTTGAGGGAATTTAGCATTTCTATTAAGTTTAGTTTATCCTTGATGCGAGGTTTTTTTTTTCGGATGAAGATCAAACTTGGCATACGATTAATAGTATGCAAACATTGAATTTCAGCTGTCTACTCTTTCGTTTCTCAATCAATTGAAACACAAATTTGACACACAGATACACTCGTATAATAATATACCAAATTTTATGTATTTAAGTCTTTGAGTGCCTGAGTTATCGAGTTAATAAGCTTCTGAAAGTATAGACTTGCAGATGGCCAATTCCTTCTCAGATTTAGTTCAAAGTTTGATAGGTTATAGTTGCCAATCTCAAGTGCCGAATTTTATCCATCTAGCTTTCTTCATTTTGTAGGTATTTTGCCAACTTATATTTAAATAATTAGAATGGTAGATTTCCTCTGAAAGGATTTTGTTCAAAATTTGACAGAAAATTACAAGTTTGGTGAAAAGGTCTTCACCAAATTTCATTCATGTAGCTAAAATTGGTTTTGAGTTGTATTTATCACAGATAAGCATACAGATACAGACAAGCAGACAGATATATCCACACAGACGAGCAGACAGACATAATTCCAGAAAAAACGTTTTTGGAAAGAGATTAAAAAAAGGCAGACATATTTTTTGGACATATCACCAAAAATATATTCAAGGTGGTCTAAAAATGGTGATTCGTCAACAACTCAAGTTCGAATTTCTTGACAATTTCTATTACCTTATCAAACATTTCTGATTTCTTTCTTCATAATTGGCTTTAACAAAAATCATTCGTAAGTACAAAATATTCTTTTTTGAGAGCAAAAATTCATCGTTGTTAATTATGATGTGTGATCGTTGATTAAGATTTACAATCGTTTTCATGTTAAGATGTCGTTAAAAGTTTCAGATAATTTAGTTATATTAACGTTCCGTTTTTAAAGCAACACTAGGGTTACATTCTCGGAATTTTAAACAGCGGGCAATGATGACGACGGCGTCTGAGCACTTCGCCGGGCAAAAGGAGGACCGACACGATATTAACAGTCATCCCATGACTTTTGTCACTTCAGTGTATCTTCGTAATATCATTTTTTCTTACGGTGCTCAAAAGAACACGGAGAATGCAACCTTGATAGCAAAGTATTTAATATGACTTAAAAGTAAAAATAAAAATATTTTTGATTAAACTAATTAAGATACTTCTATTAATTAAAAAAATTCACAGGCATTATTTTACAAGGTAATTTAATTGCTGATGTAAAAATGAAGCTAAAAATTGATGGCAAAATAAAAGTATTATACTTTCAGTCAGTGGAGAATAGGTTCCTCATATGACCTCATTACTACTATATGACCTCATTATAATGTGACAAACGGAAATGGCGCGGAATCTGATTCGCATCTGCATTTTGATGTCGAATTGTTAACTTAATATTAGTATGATAAACAATTCAGTTTTATATCTTGTGATTAAAGACATTTGTCAGGAAACAAAACCATGAAAGGAAATGTAAATTTTGTGTTTGCAGATATCTCATCATTGTGAATTTTAAGTTAATGTTATATATTTAATTCTGATAGGTAATAATAATTTATGAAAACGATTCCTGGTGAATCTAATTTCTATAGAAGTGACTGAGAATGTTTGAAGAAGGGAAATGTTGAACTTCTTCATAGAGAGACTCAAATTAATCTAGATGAACCAAGTCTGATTCTATGTGCAGATTCTATGATTCTATGAAAATTTGTTAATTTAAGTGAAAAAAAGTCGTTTCAAATCTAATATGCTGATGAATGCACATTTTGGTGATAAGGGGGATTTTACTCATATTTAACATGTTAAGAACAAAACACAACATTAAAGATTTCAGTATTGCTCTTATTTAAGTCTTACTTAGAACACAGGCGTAAAATTAAATAAATCTTAATTAATATGTAAAATAAGCAGTATATATGTAATATACTTTTCTTAATAAATCTGTAAAAGAATTAAATAAACTGAATTAAAAGGACATCATCATTCCTGTAAACTTACAAAGGCTTAATTAAAAATGAGAAATGTGAAGAAAGAAAGGGAAGAGGAAAAACAATTTTGTTTTACTCACATATATATTTTTTTGAATTTTGGGTGGGATTATTTATTTTAATCTTTATTTACTCAAGGCAGATTTTAACAGGTATTTGCAAACAGACGAGTATTCCATTTCATGTGACCTGGTATTGTTCCTCCTTTTTCTTTATGTCTTTGTGAAATCGTTCACGTTATTCGTCAAGAAAGCCAAAGAACTTTCCTTGATAAATGGAAGTTAGATTAAATTTCCCCTGGATAAATTTTAGATTGCTTTTATTTATTAAGAATAAACACAACAACACTTCCTTAAATCTACAGTAGCTAAATTAAAAGTCAGAAATGAGGGAAATGAAATAAAAATGAAAAAAAAAAAAAAAACAGCTATTTTGTCCTACTTCTAAAGTCGGGATTTTGTTTTTTGTATAGTTTTCTTCAATGAATATTTTCTTAATCTCTTTGCAGATCCCAACTGCTCGTATAGGAGTATCTTTTTTATTCTAGAATATGTATTCTTTTATGTCCACCCCACCGGATGAAATCCCTTGCCTTCATTTTATTGTAAATGCTCATTAGATTTGGCAACTTTTACAGAAAAACTATCTATGTGAAATGAGTGAACTTTGCGTGAAATATTTATGTCTTTGTAAAATCCGTTATTGTTCACTCGCATTTTTTCTTAAATATATAATGTAATATATAACGTCGTTTTTATGCATTTGTATTGCTCTAAGAGAGGAGGAATTGTAAGAAGGAGTCCAAATGCATTTTTTTAAAGAATTAGATGCTATATTTAATTTTTTAGACTACCTTTTTCACACACTCGTATACAAAACGACGACAACGCTTCTTTAAGTCTATAGTTGCTTAACTAAAATTTAAAAATGAGAGAAATCAAATTAAAAAAACAGCTATTTTGCTCCATTTCTAAAGTTGTTTTTTGTTTTTTGCATAGCATTCTTGAATGAATATTATTTTAAACGCTTTTCAGATTCCAATAGCAATTTGCCAGCATAGGAGTATCTTTTCTACTCTAGAAAATGTATTCTTTCACCCACCCCCGAGAAGGAAATTACTCGCTTTCATTTTATTGTAAATACTCATTAGATTTGTCAACTTTTACAGAAAAATTGTCTATGTGAATTGAGTGAACTTTATTGAAATGTTTATGTCTTTGTATAATACGTTATTATCCACTCGTATATTTTCGTAAATGTATAATGTCGTTTTTATGCACTCATATCACTCTAATTTTCAAAAAAAGAGTCCAAATACATTTTTTAAAGAATTAAATGTTATATTTAAATTTTTAGACTACTTTTTTCACAAAAAACCTCCACGACAACGCTTCTTTAAGTCTATAGTTCCTTAGTTAAAAGTTAGAAATGAGGGAAATCAAATAAAAATGAAAGAAAAAAAAAGCTATTTTGTTCCACTACTAAAGTTGGTTTTTTGTTTGTTTGTATAGCATTCTTGAGTGAATATTTTCTTAATCTCTTTGCAGATTCCAACAGCAGTTCGCTCGTATAGGAGTATCTTTTCTACAATATAGTATGTATTCTTTCACTCCTCCCCTCACCGGATGATATCACATGCCTTCATTTTATTGTAAATGCTCATTAGATATGCCAACTTTTACAGAAAAACTGTTTATGTGGAATGAATGAAATTTACCCGAAATGTTTATGTCTGTAAAATCTATTATTATCCACTTGCATTTTTTCGTAAATGTATAATGTGATATGTAATGTCGTTTTAATGCAGTCGTGTCGCTCTAACTTTCAAAGGAACCCAAATACATATTTTTAAGAATTCGGTGTTAGATTTGAATTTTTAGACTGCTTTTTTCACAAAAACCTTCAGGACAATGCTTCTTTTAGTAGCCTAATTAATAGTTAGAAATGAAGGAAATCAAATAAAAATAAAAGGGACAATAATTTTGTTTCACTTCTAACATCTTTCTTGGGTTTAATATTCATGAGTAAACTTTATTTATTCAAAATCCTTGTAGATTCCAATAGAATTTGGTCCCATAGGTGTATCTTTTCTACTCTAAAATATGCATTCGTTCGTCTTTAAACCCTTCTTGAAATCATTTGCTTTCATTTTGTTGTAAATGCTCATTTTCAGGAAAACTGCTTGTGATAGAAAGCTTTTCTTAAACTAGTTTCAAGAGTAATGAATATCGCCAGGTAAACTCACAGTTTGTTATTTATTAAATACATTTTGTTTTAATTCAGCTTTACTATGTTTTTTTTAATGAATCAAATTAATTTTTATCTTCGTGGTTCCTCAGGAAGTTAACAGCAATGACAAATGAGATACGTACATTTGTTCAATCGCATTCATAAAGGCTATGAAATGCGAATGGCTTTTGAGCTGCCTATTTTGGAGACAATAAAAAATTTCAGTTTTAAGTTTGTTTTGTTATTTATTTGCGGGTTCATGTCGACATAGGCAAAGCAAAATTTATGTTGTCTAAAAGTATTCATTAATTCTATTCTGTTTTCATTGATTCTAGGTTTATATGAAGAGAGGACAGGATTCTTCCACGTCTGATCAAAAGGTTTACGAATTACATTTTTTTCTACAGCAACTAAAATCTCTTTAGTTAGTCAGTTTTTTTAAAATTTTTTAATTAAAAACTTTTTTTTTCTTTGTTTGGCTGTCACGCAGAAAAAAAAGAAGAAATATTTCATTTGGTCCTATATTTTCTAAAACTTCAGATTAATAGAGAAAAATTATTTTTAAGAAACATACTTTGTTATGAGTTTCCGTAAAGCATAAATATATTTTTACAAAACTAAATCGAGATCGCACGAATATGCATTTTTCTTTTTCTCTTCACGTTTTATTTCTTCTTACTTTATCGATTCGTTTTGATTTAATTAAAACTATAATGTAGGTTATATTTTTTATATAATAATGTTTCAAATGCGTTAATATAAAAAATATATAACCTAGAATCTATGTGGGGGAAAATAGACGAAATTAACAATATTTTACTCATCATTCATCGTTCAACGTATTCCATTTTACACTACAGATCAAATTTTTGGTAAGGCAACATTCTTCACAGCGGACGGCAGAAGCAATAAAGGAGTTGGGATGTGAAGATCTGGAACCTCCGCCATAATACAGGCCTGCGACTTTCATATGTTTAGATCATTGAAGAAAGCGTTAAGGGGAAGACAATTTTTTAAAGATGAAGATAAGAAGACGAGAAGATGTTTAGAAAAGTGCTTTAAAGTTCAAGGTTTTATATAGAAATTAATGTATGTTTCGCTCTTCTATCATTAGAATAAATGCACCTTTTCTTAATTGTCCCTTTATTTTTTGATTATCCCTCGTATATAATACAATTTTAATAAAATGCTAAATTGTGTCTTCTTATAAAACTTTCCCTATTCGACCCACAAACTATCCCTAGCTTTATTCGTAGCATTTTTTCATATGCTTGTAAATAAAACATTACTTAACTGTGCTCAAAATCTTGAAACTCCTGCGATAGATTCTTATGCATAACAAATTTTTTAATATTTTAAATAATCTTGGAAAGTTTTCCCCACTTGACATTCTTATGTTTTTATATAGGAATTCTAAACAAAGGGGAGATCTGTCTCTCTCTTTTTTTTGACGCTTCAAATGAACATTAAGGCAACCAAATAATTTTTTTTCTTCAAGCTCCACATACGATTGAATGCAGAAAAAAAATAGAGATAAATCGAAAAGTTCTTTATTACACAAAAAACATTCTTTTAAATTTTGAACCATAAAAAACAATATCAAAATTAAAGATTTTTTTTGCCTATTTTTTTAATGCTCTGCAATGAAACTTCATTAAATAATAATTTAAGCTAAAAAATAAAGTCCCAAACATCTCCAATCCATCCGAACATAAAATCAAACATTTTTTCTAAGAAATTCTTGTTATCAGAGTCATTTGAGTTTGGAGGTGGTTTCCTCGTCATCATTCCGTCGTCTCCTTGAGGTGACCTTTTAACTCTTTCGACCGCCATCCCATCAGTATGTTGAAGTGAACTTTTGTACGTCACCCAGGGAGCATCAGAAGTCGGTGATCTCCTTAGTGACTTAGCATTTGAAGACTTGCTGAGCAGAAATACAATGGATGCAGACCACAGTATTATGAACCACAGTATCTTCATCTGAAGAGGAAAAAAATTTACAATTTTTATGATTATCCAAACTTTTTCACACTGGTAAAAAAAACATTCAAACTAAGAGCTGTGATTTATATATTATTTTCTGGTATTTAAATCACAGAAAGTATCTATTTTAATCATTGAAATGGTCTCGAGATCAAAGGAGTGTAAGAGTTCTTCAGAGAACTTTGAAAAGCCTCTCATTTCATTCAATCAAATCCTGATAAAAAATCGTTGTTTCTAATGGCACTTTTTATTGACAAGCCCACTGACTAAAAAGTCATTGGGATTTCATCCATTTTTTTTTGCGTTTCTTGCTTCTAAGTAGCGCCATCTAGAGTCAGGAGTACGAGTTAGCTACTCACCGTCACAATCCGTTTTACGGAGGGAATTTCATCCATGCATTGCACTCACTCATCCACAGATCGTAATTTAGACTTGGATCAGAGAACGAACATTTCTGAACCAATACTCCAGTGGTATTACTCTTGACACGGAGGACTGTGTGACCCCGACAGATTTATACGTGCGCCTGCCACCACCATACACGAAGGTCTTCGGCCGGCGGGGTTCGATTTCGTTACCCAAGGGATGCGAATCCAACACACTACCAACCATGCTATCTCGGACCTAAAAGAAGATATCCCTTCAGGATATAGCAGAGAGCTAGCTCTATGTGACTCTGCTGGTAATCCATGAGCCTCACTTATTGAGGACACACAGTTCCTTGAGGATCCCAGATTCTCATAGAAATGTGCCTGTAGCACTATCAGCCTTACCACAGGCCATGACTGTTGCCCACATATTTAGATTGGCGTGGGCTTTGTACTTATTTTTCAAGTCCTCTGTGAAGATAGTATCAAATTTTTGATGCTACTCATCTTGACTCGTGCCTTGCACTAGTGTTTTAAACTGTAGAGTTCAGAAATATTAAAAGGCTAGAAGTCTAATGACGTTATACCCAATCTTCTGGGCATTTGTAATAAATAAATCTCGAAATTTTGATGGATCAGAATGAAGTTTCAGAATTTCATTAATCTGAAAATTTCATTTCTGGATATCTGTGCGTTAAATGTTCAGAATATATAAGAACGCGACAATTCAAACGCATAATGGGTTAGATAGGTGAGAGTTTGTATATGATGCTGATGCCAACATTATAGTTCTCAATTCAATTTTGGACTTACATCTTTGAAAAAAAATTTGCCTGTCTGCCAGTCTTCAAGAACCCCCTACTACTTTGCTACGATTGGCGATAGGCGAAGATCGAACTCGCAACCTTTGGGTTGGTAGTCAGAGTACATGACCACAAGACAAAAGTGATTGCTTTGTCTTGAGGTTGTTAACTTACTTATTAAACCTGCACTACAATATATTCGAATAATAGATGAATATATATTTTGAATATCCTTTCACTCTTTGTCATGAAGACGTCATAACATACGGTTCAAAGCCAATGCCATTTATTACTGAAAGCTTACCCTCATGGACTCAAAAATAAAGCTAAACTATCTTTAAATGCATGAGAAATTATCTTTCTCACTGTCAATTTGACATTAATTTTAAAAATCAAACAATTTCGTAAATTTCCATCATTTAAACATTAATATTAAATTAGAAAATTTATAATCTAAGAAAAATAAATTGAATTATCAAAAAAAAAAATGTAAATATTTCTCCGATTATACCATTTTTAATTATGATTATCATGAAATTCTAGCCGTGATAAATATTTTTGATATTTGTGCGGTAGAGTGATACTGCTCATGTAAATAAAAATACTAATTAAAAATGACTTTTTCCCCTTGAAACTCAGTAATAACTATCAAGAAAATAAATTATCTATTAAAAATGTATATGGTTTTAATAAACTCCAATCAATCCACTATAGTTCAATCAATCAAAAATGTCATCTACTATTTTTGTGCATAGTGATGAAATTTGAATATAGATTGAGATAATGTATAATCGATTAAAACAGACTTTATTTTAAATTTTATAAAGTTCTACATCTTTGGTTAAGGAAGCATATACTATATTTCACTCATCTAGCTCACTCCTTATCTGATTTCGCATACTCAAGGACAGATACATAGAAATATAGATGGGGATACAAACTGCCCAAAAGTTGTTATTTTTGATACAAAGACTAAAATATAGGAATACGCGAAAATATCGAATCAAATTTCTCGGGATTTATGGTATGAATGCTTAAAAGGTTTTAAGAAAGCAAATCTAAGTGAAACAAGCTCAAAAACGGGATTAATTCTCACTTTCCATATTTAAAAAAAGATAGAATGCCGCCTTGAAATAAATGAAATGAAAAAATTCAATGCTAATTCATAAAATTTACAAATTATAATTATGGGTAACTTCTGCAGCATATTAATGTTGTAAGCGTTGGCTTAAGATAACAGGAGAATAATTATGTGGTTTATTTCTGTAAAAAATGTTATTTAATAGTTTAGAAAATTATTTATTTTTTGTTCGTACTTTATGCGCGGCAGTACCGTTCATCCGATGGCGACAAGACTTAGCTAACTTATTGATTTGAACCTAGAATTTTTTTTTTCATCTGATAAGGTGGATATTAGATGCTCACGAGTCAGACAGCCAAGAAATTTATTTGTTTCTGCCAAAGGCGGAAAAAAGATTTAAAAAAATTGTCAACCCGAAAATATACTTGAATAATAAAATCAAAACAATAGAATAAATGTCATTTATACTTCTCCTTTATATATAATTCATTTTCATTGAATGCATTCATTGTTGACAAGAAAATAAATATCATTCTGCCTATCATTCTTAATTAAACAAGATACATATTAACGATATTTCCAAAATTATCTCTTCCAAGGTTGCAACGAGCCGGGTACCAGCTAGATAAGAATATAAAAATAAGGTTTTAAAAAGTACAGAATAACTCATTACATTAAAAATAATGAATTGAGACAGCATACCATCAGCCTGGATTCGTTTGTATATTTTGCACTTGTGAGAGTTTTCTTATAATTGCTATTAGATTTGTTCTATTAAAAACATTCAATTCCGAAAAGACTTTTCTATTTTCAGAACGAGCGAATCTGTAGAAATGCAGCGTTATTTATACCGCTGAAGTATTTATCAAGAATTGAAGGTAAAAATCTTGTTTTTCTTGTCTTTCGATTACTTCCGTCAAATTCAAAAAATGCTTTGATACGGATATTTTGAAATGTGTTTACAATGTTTGAATTTCTAATTATAATTCATTACTAAACAGTTTTGAAGTATTCCAATTTTTTTCTTCTCATCTGCTGTCGTTAAGTCCAAACATTAGAAAAATCTTTTTTTCTATCATATAAAGATATTACGAATGATATGTTTAAGAAATGTAACTGTAACGTGTTATTATTTATTTATTTGAAGTACAGAAAAATTATTCAGGACAAAACAAATTAAAGGATTAAAAACAAATTAAAATTTATATTAATTTTGCTGTGTTTTTTTCCTTGAACTTTTAGCAGTATCTTTCGTAAAAAAATTGAAATGGTTTAAAATTTGTGGAATTTACTCCATAAAAATTCAACTGTGTTAAATATCGCACAATAGGCTTCAGAAAAATTGTGAATTTATGTCATTATCTATGAAGTCATGTCAAAATATAACACTACACAGTCATGTCAAAATTTAAAAAAATATTGTCATGTAGATAGAACTCAAGAAGACACAGGAAATAGAGTTAAATCAATTTATTAGCTCAACTCTGAACTAAGAACCCTGTGACTGACAGATCTTCAGCTTTTATACAAGTAGGGAAAGTTCCAGAATACCTTTCTAGAGGCAGTAAGAAAAATCCAGAGCACTTATCTGGTAAATGAAAGAAAGGTCCAGAATCTTCTAGAACGCGAAATAAAGAAAAAACCTATCAAGGAAAAATACTTAAACAAATGTTTAAGTCTACTGGGATTCGAATACATGATCCCCTGACTATGAGTCCAGCGTCACAGCCATTCAGCTATGCAAACTCGGCAATGTTTTGTTTCAATGCGGCAATATAACACTAACACTCACTGACATGACTTCACAATTGTGAAGTCATGCCACAGAAAATATAACAAACTAACACACAAAATCTATCACTAACATTAAGCATTCAAATTCCCGCTGTCTCATGCTGTACTATAACGTCTATTTCTCTGGGGGGTGCATCTAGAAATGAGGATGAGATGATGGTTGGATCTCACCACCTTGGAGGGTGCACGAAAAGTTGTTGGTCTGGTTCCTCTCATCTATGACAGGACGTACTTCCTTAGGGAAGAGTTCCTCTCCGAGAAAAGAGTTCCTCCCGTTCCTCTCCGAGAAAAGAGTAAGGATTCTGTAGTTTTTAATAGATAAACAGTTCTGTAAATGCCTTTCTTAAAAAGATGTTGGAAATTAAAAAAATAACGTTTGCACTTTTCTACAGTTAAGCAACGACGTTTGCTAATTCCTTGTTTCTTGGCATTCCAGTACTTACTCTCCCCTGATATCTTTAATGTTTAATTATAATTTTTTTTACTAATCTGCTACTTTAATTTATAAATTGTATGCAAGAAAGAACAAGAACATAAGTGCGAACAAGGAAATTCCTTTTATTGCAAGGTATTCCTGTTCTTCTTTGAGGTATCTGAAATGTTCAGTTGAAGGTTTATTTTTCCATTCATAAAGTTGCAACTGCTGAACTATCAAAATGAACACCAGGATGTATGACAAAAATGACCTTTGAAATCCTGAGGATTGGATGTTGTATTTCTAGACAAATATTTACATGTAATCGATTTTTCATAACCAATAAATTTGTCTGAAATGAATGTGTTTGTCTAAATTTGTGATTAATCACTTTGAACTTAAAAATAAATATATCTCTGCAAACTTTGTAGAAAGACATATGAGACCTGTATGTACGTAGGTGAATGTAAGCGAAACATTTCACTAATTGAAACTTTTACACTACGTATATTTTTTATTTTTTGCGAGGAATCTCCACAGAAACCAAAATGTTGAATAGAATTGGTACTCTATTGAAAGTACTTTTGTAATTGCGAGTCTAGTTGCAATATATAGGAAAATAAAAATTTATTCCTCTTTGTAAGGGCTTTTTGCATATCAACATACATATTTGTTTTTCATCTCCTTCTAACACATAATTCCAATTTCTGCCAAGTGACGATAAATATTCCTATTTCAATTGTAAAAGAACTGGTAAAGAGCTTGAAACATTGTTAAAAAATAAAATAATGGTTAGAATTTATAAATTTTTCATTTGAGAACATTTTAGAAAATTTTCGAACACTGTTTCACCTTGAAAATTTGTAGAACTTCATAAAAGTGTTTACAGTTTAGAACATTACAAAGCATTCAAGAAAAGTTTAGATGTAAAATTTCAAATGTAAATTATTCAGAAAAACATTAAATAGAACTACTACACTATTTTGATATTTCCGAAATGTTTGTTGAGCATTATGAAGCCTATCAAGTTAGAGAGAAGATCTTAAAAGCTATTTTTTACATAAAATAAGGTGTTACTGTCCCCTTTTTCAGTTTAAACTTTAAAAAGATAAATACAAAAATATACAGTTCGAAATGTAAATTATTCAACTCGCTTCCTTGACAATGATTGAAATCAGACCAACCCAGAATTTTCAATTATATGGTTGGTTAAGGGCTACAGGACCGAGGAAAGGTCCCTAGCAGACGATTAGAAAATGTTATTTGCCAAGTAAATTAATTTTTTAAAAATACAAATTCTTTTAATTATAAAGTATTGGAACTATAATGAACATTTAAACTGAATCATTAAATGAAACATACTTATTTATCAACAGTATGTTAGGATATTAATTACTTGTTTAATTAATTATTTTGTTTTTTATAGATCATGAAAAACAGTAATTTTTAATGTTTTATGTTCGTTTGAAGCTTGTTTTTCCTTCGAAATTATCATAAAAATCACTTGTTTTTAATAGCATGTGAGAAAATAATTATTAGCAAATTTATGATTTTTAATTTATTAATGTTTATGCTAATTAATAACAATTTTAAATGTCTCAAAAATTAAACTGAAATAAATGGTTAGCATGCTAATAAATTAAAAAAACTTCTTGATATACGTTATCCGAACAGTTCAGAAAAGTTCAATAATTATTGAATTGTGCCACAAAATAGTTAAATTCATCTTTGATTTTGATTGAGAGATATGGTAAAATTTCTGACTTGATTAGCAATGTTAATTTTCTTCCTTCATTTTTTCAAAATGCTCGGCTATATTCTTATTGAAATAGGTACTTTTCAGTTATACGCGAGCCAAATGTCGCCAGTGTGAACAAAACGTGAACGAAGTCGCCAGGAAAATGAATTCAGTTTGTCGTGAATTTGACAAATTTAAACGTTAAGTTTGATGTAATTTTGCATTTTGCAAATGAACTCACTTTTCTATTAAAGTTCTTTAAATAAAACACATACTAAATAATGTATAGTAGTAATTCACTTCTTTTATTGATTTAGCAGGCATATAATACAGAAAAAGGTTTTTATTAGCTTTATTACAATGAAATCATTGATACAAATTTCGAAAGTAAGATTTATAAATATCAGAAATGGCAATTGTAAAAGGCTTTAATTGTTTATTATTTATGATCCTTATATTTCGATTTAAATCATGGAGTTGAAAATATTCCCAACAAACCTCAAAATACCTCCTACAAATCTGAATATGCCCGTTACCAGCCCTTGGCGCTGAGTCGCACCCAGTTCAAGATTCATCCCGTTATCGCTTTTGAGTGATCTTTTAACCATCACTCTGGGGGAAGAAAAAGTGTCACTGGGCACTTTCGAGGATTCTTTAGTCAGACTTTTAGCTTCTGATGGTTTGCTCAAGACAACAGCAAGGACTGCAGCGCAGGAAATTATAATCCAAAATAGTTTCATCTGAATGGAAAGGAAAAAAGAAATAAGAAGAATGAAATAAATAAGTTTATACAAATTAATAATCGTTGTTCAATATTTGTTTTAATGTTTTGCCATGTAAAATATTTAAATAATAAGTACGTGTACTGGAACTTATTTAAATGCTGCCATCTTGTATGCTATCTCTAATTAACCAAAAAAGGATTATGAATTGTGCCCCGAAAAAATATTTTATAATTTCTTGAAAAGTTCTGGATACTGTCGTTACCCATTGTTGTTTTTACTACCCATATCACTTTACAAGCCCGCAGACCAATAGCTGTAAGCGATTTAAGCCTAAGTTAGTGTCCATTCGTTTTTTCAGTAACGACAACAAGGGCCAAGAGTACAACTTAGCTACTTTATGCTTCACATTCGTTTGCACAAATCTTTTTGACAGGGGAGCACATTCACACTACTCACAGACAGAACACAGAATAACAACCAGGCCCGAACAGAGAAGCTTAGATCATGTGGAAGACACGCTACCCCTATACCAGAATGACGGCATTGCTATCCATAACACTTATAGGGTTTTAGATACTTGATAATCCTAAAGTAATTCGACTTCACGATATTTATAAATCTCCACCCTTTTAATTCGTACGTCTTCCCCTGATATAGGCGTCCCGGGTTCGAGTTCTGGCTCAAAACTGGTTGTTTTTCACCCCAAATTCTATCTAAGAGGTGTGTGAGAGAGTCCCTTCGTCGTTGCTAAAAAAAGAGTTTGTGCAAATGAGTGTGTGCATGTTATTTTCATCTGATTTAAAATCTGATTTTTGCCCTCGGATGCTCAGAGGTCCTTACTCTCAGAAGCTACTGCACCCCTCTTTCTTCAATCTCTTGGGCTTGATTTGAGTTGGAGTTTAATTCAAGGGTGGCAAGCAACAAACAAAAACCTTTTCACATCTTTTGAAAATATTATTTGTTTGTAGGATGTGATGTAATAATAAAATTCAACTATGCAATGAGATAGATGGATGTAATTTGAAATGTTTTCTTCACATTGGAAACAAAAATTACTGAAAAAATTTGCTCGAGTTTCGTTTGTGGAAAGTCTGCTTGTCTTCCTGTCGATACTGCTACGTTCAGTGGTGGCGGGGTTATCGGCTGTATACAATAAGTCTGCTCGTCTTCACGCCCATTGAATATAGGGAAAACATAATTAAACACAAAGAGCTAGGTTAATGAAATTAAGTACATAGTTTTATCAGCAGAATTGTAGAATATATTCAATTTTGAACTAAATTTATTAGCTTATGTTTCTCCCTGCATATTCATGTAATTTTGCATGCAATCATTCAAAAGTATACTGGCTTGAATAATCGAATAAATGAATTAAAAAATAATTGGAACGGGATATTTTGATTAAGAATGTAATTTTCAATTTCGTTTTAATCTCAAACAAAAGACATTCAAAATGAGTACTCAGGATATCAAAATATACATCGGAAAACGCCCAAAATACATGCTTGGGATATCCAAACCATGCATCTGAAAACATCAGAAGTGCATATTCAATGTATTTAAATTATACATAGCAAATTATACAGCATGCATACTAAATGCATATGATGAAGCACAAAATACATCATGTGAAATGAGCATTGTTGGAAATCGACTGAGAACATCCCTGATAAATCTAGTTCACTCCCTGTTATTAATTATTATGAAAATATTTTAAAATCTATACGATTCCTTTACTTTTAATTTGGTCTATTTTAGTCACCAATTTGTATATGCATATTTATCTTAAATAATAAACAAAAGTTTATTTAATTTTATAATTTAATTTATTATCTTATTGGAAAGCTTTGATTTTTAAAAAATAATAAGAATAATGAATTTAAAACAGCATTATTGGAATAACATGAGGATGTTGAAATAGTCTGATTAATTAATAAGACAGAAAATTTATATAATTTTTAAATGTACTTACAGTACTTGACAATGTTCGTAATAAGAGTTTTTTTTTTTTTGAATTTTGGCATGAAATAAATTAATTTTTAATCGGTAAAAAAAGGCTTATAATCAAAATTATCTAAAATAGAGCTTTATCAAATATTGCGTTTAACGTTTTGCTGATAACTTAGGAAATACTTTTCCTGATTCTTGAGCCGCAAATTTGTTGTATTTCTATTCTTTCTTTAAACATTAGATTTTGAATTCAATTAACATAGCTGCAGGATATAGCCAGAAATTATTATATCAATTTTGAACAAGGCAATAAGCTGTAGATTGTAATTTATAAGAGTTTTCATCATACCAAAGATTAAAATTAGGAAAAACAAAATATTCAACGACACAAAATAGTATTAAAATTTAACTATGCAAATGTAAAAACGAAAGTACCTTCCTAAAGAAGGAAAGAAAAAGGATTTTATAAAGAAATGAAAAATAAAAAATAAAAAACATTGTTCAGAAATGAAAAATTAAAAAAAAAAAAGAAAGATTTAATATTTTAGCCAAAAATCAGCTTTTTAACAGTCGCCTTTCTTAAAAAATAATATAAATATGCTTTCCACGGAAGTGAATGAGCTGTTCAAGAATCTAGTACGAGAATGTATTGGATTTATGTTAGCATTAAAAAGTAAATTCCGTATGCTTTATTGTCTTTGAATAAATTGTAAACATGTAATATATATAAAAAATTAATTCGATTCCTAATTCGGTCAACAAAGAAAAACTTTTATTGTTACTTTTTATTTAATAATTATCAAAAAATTATTGATTTTCGCAAGAATTGAACTCGCAGTCATCACCTTCACGTGAAAAATACTGAAATCCTTGGGTACTGTCTGATGATTTCAATCATCGTTACAAGCTGCTAAAGCTCTATTTAAAATATTAAAAATAAATGAAACTTAATTAATAAATTAATATTTGAATGAAAAAACTGTATCAACATTTACTGTAAGTTTTAAAAAAATGTATTTGAACTTGAGCGGATGAAAAAAAATTATTTTATGAATGATCCTAAATTTGAAC
Source organism: Argiope trifasciata (assembly GCA_026543055.1). Lineage (NCBI taxonomy): Eukaryota > Metazoa > Arthropoda > Arachnida > Araneae > Araneidae > Argiope > Argiope trifasciata. Next base: position 687,856 of record JAPMOQ010016726.1, read on the forward strand.
AAGATATATAAATAAGTATGTATAGGGAGAGTGTGAACTAATAGTAGCAATTCAAAAAAGAAAATGAGTGATAAATATAAATGTGAAGAATATATGTTTTGATAATAATAAAATCAAAAATAGGTAACACCGAATAATAATAAGGTAATAATACTGAATACTAAAACATTAAAAACTATTAAAAACATTAAAAAATATACATTGGTAAACCTACCTTAAAATTGGGTTCTGATTCTTCTGGTTCGGGAGTTTTGGCTAATTGTGAAAATAAGATAAACCTTAATTCAGTCTACATAAATTTTCTTATACCTTTGAGAGGTTCAATCTTCGTAAACATACGATCTAAATCATAGTAATCTGCCCTTTTGTAGATAACTAGAGGAAAAATATTTCTTTAAGTCATAGTGCTACAATTACTTTAGGCAAATTGGTGCAAATAATCGAAATGATAGTTCCGAAAGAGTTCGCATATCTCATTATATAGTATTACGGAACGTTTTTGAATTATTAGGAAATGATCTCCAATCATTTAAAACAGGTCATTATTTTTAAGATTCCATCTCATCATACTTCAGCTTAAGGGGTTCTGAAATTAAAGTGAGCTACACTTTTTTTATGCCATTACTTTTGCTCTGTAGACTTAACGATTACAAACCGAATACATATGTCAAGCATTTTGTTCCTATTTGAGGTTGTTGTTGCTGTTTGGAGTTATGGTACTTTAAAGGCCCTCTGACAGTTTTCTGTCAATAACTTCAGTAATTTCAACTAAGGCCAAGAGTACGATTTAACTACTTCATGTGTTACATTTGCTTGCGCAACTTTTTATACTGGGTCACATTTACATCCCTCACAGATAGAACACAGAAGAAGAACAACCCTGTCCGAACCCGGATGTCAACATCACGGGGAAGACGCGCATCAAGCATTTGAGTTTGTTCTGTAATCAATATTTGGCAGCTTATTAACATGGAGCACCATTTCAGCTGTGCACTTTCCTCAGACTTTTTCTAATATTTTCTCAAATAAGCATGATTTATGTTTCTTCCCCCAGTATATCCGTCGGGGGGTACCTCGCCATTGAGAATGAGAAGCTCCGTCGTGATGGTTGGTTCCCGTCGTCCCTGTCGGTATGCGAAAAGGTGCTTCAGTTCCTGCCATCTATAAAGAGACGTATTTCCTTAGGGAAGGGTTGTACCATAGCCGGTGATGACCATTAGAAAACCACAACTCCAAAATGTATTGCTGTTTCAGGAGTACAGTCATTCAAGCTTTTCCGTGTGGAGTAATCATTTTGTGATTCTTTCCCAAGACCACTGTTCAGGAATTTTTATGATTCCAAATGCAGGTAGTTAAATTAAAGGTGTAGTAAGTGCAAAAAATATTTTATAAACTAAATCTAAACAATTTTATCACCCTTGTGATTTAGAAGATACATTACCAAAATATTTTAAACAACAGTAAATAATAATAATAATAATTTATTTTTGAGTGGGTAAGTTCTGATAAATTTTTATTAAATTATACGGTGGAGCTTTATCCATTAGAACAGCACTGTCTGCTTTATTCGCTTTTCATTTTTCTACTAAGTTTAGCTTTAGATATCTGATGATACATCGGCTTCTAAAAGTACACTTTAAACCCTTTGTTAGCTCTATACTGTAACCAAAATTAAAATCTTTATATTTATTTACAGTATATTTTCGTATATGTATATTATAATCTATATAATGCCTTATTTTATATAAATCTCTGTAATCTTTATATTTATTGTGAAGAAAATAATTATTTAATAATATTTTTTTAAATTTTTTTCTTCGCCATCAGAACATTCAAAATGCACTGAAATTCTCCCTTTTTAAAAAAAATTATGAAGAGTATCATTTATATATTTTAAATATTCAAATCGACATTTCTTTGAAGTTTGACATTTCAGATATCTGTAGCTTCTAAAAACTAATTTTAGAAATATGTACTTGCATGCGTTTGTCTACGCGGGTCTAAGTAAATACGGTAATAGAAGAGCATTATTTTTTTACTGAAATTAAGTATGAGGCCTTTTGCTAGAATTACAAATCTTTTGAAATTTAGATTAGATTCTAATTTAAAATATGTACTAAATTATTTCATTGCGCAACAAATGTAAAGAGAGAGAGGAAAGAAAAATTGTTATTCACATGTGCTGAGATAGTCACGATTACTGAAAGTTTTTTTTTTCAGTTCTATTTATGTGTTACTCATGATGCCATTTTGTGAATAACATGTTCTTAGATATTCAGTTAATTTAAACAAACGCTGCCACCTCATTCAATAAAACTAATATCTTTATCTTTATGCCGGGTTTACCCTCCTCAAGTAGGCATGATGATGGCAAATAGGCAGCGAATGGGTCTCATTTAATTATGCCACAATTTGATAAGACAGTTTCAGGCATTCCATGCTTGGCTATAAATTGCCGTTTTGCCGACCTCGATTTTTGTCTTTTTCACTGCGTATTTGCATTAAAATTATAGATATTTGCACAAAAAAAGTCGTAAAATAAAAATACAAATTGTTAATATACTTTAATAATTTGGAAAACTATAGAAAATAAATGGCAAATAAAATGAAAAGAGAAAAAAAACCCGAATCGGAAAGAAAAAAGATTAAACAAACAAACAAAAAAATGCTGGAATTAATCTGTGAAAAGTAATCGAATTTTTCACGATAAACCCCCCCCCCCCCCACCAAAATCTATAAATGCATGCGCAGTAAGGGAAAAATACAATACAGCGGTTTGTAGTTGTCCCAATCGGGACAATTACTTGCCGTCGATCGAATATCATTTTTCAGCTTTTCTACGCATGCGCCACCTCTTTCCTTCTTATAACTGGCCGATTGTAAGCCTTGCATTAAACTTGACCAGGTTATCATAGCTAATTAAAAAAATTAAGATGGAAAATATCGTAAAAATGAAGAAATAAGAATCATAAAACAGACAACAATTGGGAAATAATATGTAAACCAGAAATGTGTTTTGAAGATACACCAGAAAGCTTCAAAATAATATTATCATGAAACCGGAGTTATGTCGAGTTTACACTCGGCCAATTATAAGACGACAAATAGGCAGAGCATGCGTAGAAAGGTTGAAAAATGCTGTTCGGTCGATGGCAAATTATTGTCCCGACGGGACAGCTACAAACCGCTGTATTGCACCCTTTCCCTTTAATGCGCTTGAATTTATAGATTTTGGCTATTTTTTTTTCACTTGGGAGAAAAAATCGTTCACTTATCGTAGACTAATTCTAGCAATTTTTCTGCTTTTTGTTCTTTCTTGTGTGAGGTGGTTTTTTTTTTTTCATTTTATTTGCCATTTATTTACTATAGTTTTCCAAATTTAAGTATGTTGACTCTTTTTATTTTATTTTACCACGTTTCTTTGTGTAAATATCCATAATTTGAATACAATGCGAAATAAAAAAAAAGAAAATTTCAGTTTCTAGTATGGTATGGAATGCCTGAGTCTATCTTATGAAATTGTGGTAAACATAAATCAGGTCTATGCGCTGCCTATCGGCCGTCTTATAACTGGCTGAATGTAACCCGGCGTAACGCATTATCAATTTTTTGACGCCAGTTCATAACTTATTGTATTTAAAATTTAAACATTTGCTCTTTTTTACCACACATTATAAATGATATTCTTTTGTAGAAGTACACCAGAAGAAAGAGGAAGAAATTGAGGATTTTTTTAAAATTTTCTTAATTAAAATTTTTTAAAGTAATTACATTAATTTATGAGTGCACTTTAAAACCCTGTATGGAAAACTTGGGAAAAATTGTGACAGTATTACATTGCATTGAAAAGGAATAATTCGAAGAGAATATATTGGATGTAGATGAATAAATTTGAATACTGTGTTCAATGTAATCATTCCAGATTATTTTTTATCATAGTAATACAATCGTTTTACAAATTCAACAAAAGCAAACTACATCAAATTTCAAGCAGTTCGAAGTAATAAGAAAAACGATCTGTTGCATGTCATAACAAGGAAATTTAACCCAGATTCTTTCTTACCACATTAAGATGTTATTTTTTAACTATTACAAGCACTTTTCCATGTTTTAAGCCACTTTTTAATGTTACGCACGAAAACAGCACATTTGGCATTTTGCTTTGTCATATAATGCAAAAAAGCAATATCCGGTGTTTATTTTATGATATCACTTGTATTCGCCGGATTTGATAGGTGAGGACAAAAAATAGCTTACAAGTCGAAAGGATTTTGTATAAAATTTAATACTGATATTATATATCAGAATTAAAAGATTTTATATCAAATTTCAAATAATCTAAGTGATTATATTTTTATTTAGTACATTTACATATACAGAAAGATGTAGATACAATACCAGAAATATGTTGACCGTCAAATATAAGGAACTACATATATTTTATTTCTCATTTCAGAATGAAGGAATATAGAAACAAGAAATAGATGTGCAGCAAATATTTCTTTGATGAATGAAAAATAGAAATTTTCTTAAGTCTAACACAAGCATGATTTACAACAAAAATTTGCATTCTGGCTGGTATCACCGTTCTTGAAGAAACAGCGTATCACAATTTTATTTTAGTAAACGTCCCCAAAACATTGCAAAAACATCTTCTAATAAGGAATGCATACACTCAGAGCTGCAATATGTAGGTATTATCAACTTCTCATGCTGAGAATTAAATTATCAGACAATGGCATGAGAAGCGAGAACAAGATTTTTTTTTAATCAGCTCATCTAACGAACTTGGAGGGGAGCTTAAAGCAGCCACGGGTCTTCCAAAGAAGTTTCATAGATACTCAGTCAGATTCAGGTCTGTAGATCTAGCTGGCTATTCCATTATATCCATACTGTGACTTTCAAAATGGTGCCCAATAAGCCGAGTTCGGTTCAGTCGCATATTGTTGTTCAACAGAAGAAATGCATGTGCGATACGTGGGTGAACATGTAGATCAAGGCAATCGTCTTAATATTTCTTACTGTTCTCTGTGGAACATAAGCATGCCAGTATGACCACCGAGAGAAACCCCTGCTTAAACCATTCCTCCGCTAACTCTGTAATTGTGGCTTTCAACTTTGTTAGATTGGTTCATCTAGTGAGTTTTTCTCTCTAGATCATCTAAAGACGTGAATCATTCTTTCTTGTGAACCTGGAATTCTCTGTGACTTCACCAACCGGTCCTAAAGACTCATTATCTTATCCAACATAAACAGGGAGGTCTATGTACTAGTTTTAAGGAGAAATACATATCTGGTCGTCTACCATACAAACTTGCAGGTGTCTTCGTAAGAACTAAATAATATTCTTCGTAGATGTTGTAACTCGTGATCAATCTAAAACATGTCTTCTTCATACAGAATCTTCGGATTAAAACAGATCCCATAGTCTGTCGATCCCACTATAAGGCCCATTGAAACGTCTAGGATGATACGTCTAGCTTGTGATAATCCCATTTCCATCTATTCGACCAACCGTCCCTTTTGCGGATGCATTACAGCTAGAGATGAACACATTTCTTATTATAACCTACTTTTGTAATGTTAGATTTTTAAGTGCGTTATAGAGTTTAAACTGCAAAGTGCAGTTTTCTCCAAGATTAGAATTCGCTACCAATAGAGCATATTTTTGTGGTAAATCAAATTTAGGTAGAATTTAAGACAATTTCTACATTGTATTCATTAAAAAACTATTGAGTGCACATCTTCACCAAATTTTTTGTTTTTAAGTTCATTCATTGCCGAATTTGACATAAAAGACTAATTATTGATTAGGAGGATGAATGTATATTTTTTAAACTCAAAATGCTCTACGGTAGAGGAAATTTATCAAAACATTGAAATAAAATTTCGATTGATTTCTTTTTTTTCTTTATAAATTATATCACACAGGCAAAGTTAAAATAACTGAAAACAGAAATCAGATTATATATTCTGTATTATTATTGGAGAAGCAACTATTGTTAGTACAATTTTCACTGGACCAGACATTTACAGCAATAAAAATTTAAAGCTTTTTCGTTTATTTCTAAGATTTTATTTGCCAAAAAACAATCTTCAAGAACTCTAAGTATTGTCTTTGCCGTGGTTTTCAAGGGTTTACCAACTCTCACCCCGCTCTTGACTACAGTTCAAGATCTACAGACTACAGATTTCTAAAGTGAAAAAGGCAATGGTAGAGCTGCAATAAAATACTGTGCAATTGCACAATTTATCTTATTTTGAAGGGAATTTGTGTAGAATTACCATTTGCATAAAAATTTGAAACTTTCAAAAGTACTTTTCTACAGGTCCATTTTGTCAGATTACCCAGCAAAAAAATTATTTTACTTAAAATTTAAAATATAAATTCTTGAATTGGTCATAGTCATGGAAATTCCTCACAACTTTAAATTTTTATTATTAGTTAGTTATTCCGGATGGTGAGAAAAATTATGATTTATAGCATTTGTTGAGATTTCTTTCTTTCTTCTTCTGATCTCAAAAGGATCCTGAGATTAAAAAAATGTCCCTTTCCAAGCTTCTGTTTAAATTAAATGTAATAATAAGTCTAAATACGAACAAAAAATTTGGAGAGCTTTTTACTGCAATTTTATGAAGAGTAACTTCGATTCAGTGGATTAGGTTCCATTAATTTATATTTTAATTGAAAACCATACACGAAAACTAGCTCGAATGAATTTCTAGCCAGAAACTTTCTCTCTGAATATATGTTATTCGTCCTCCCTCATACAGTTGCTGACCTTGGCCAATGAGGCATACGCTATGAGGACAAATATTTCAGCGTCCCATGCGTAAAACTTGCATCAGTATAGTATGGGGCATAGTATGATAATGAAATCGACACTTTTTATTAAGGACAATAACGACAACTTGGTATAATTGTAAAAAGACCAATTAGTCAGTTAATCGCTAGAAAGTGGTTAATGCATCAAATAGAAGAAAATCAAGCATTTAGACTCCTTTTTCTTCTATCAGTTGAAGTTAAAAGTAGACACAAAATACAATTGTAGTTATTAGATCACATTCCAAAATTCATTAAATTTTTGTTACGTTTTTGAATTATTACATTTATATAAATGCAAAAGGACAAGTTTCGGTCTCAAATTTAATCATAGATCTACAATTTAAATGCAAAATCTGTATACTAAATATTATCAATCTATCTTTTAATTTTTTTAGTTGTTGTATTGTGCTTAGACAGTTGGCCAGGCAAACTTCCATTTGAAAGAATTTTATTCACAATCGGACAGAAATCTACAGATTCAGCGTAAAGATTATAAACCAACTTTCATTTGTCTAGCTCCAAGTGAATTTGAGTTACTGTATTTACAGGGTGTCAAAATACTGAAAATATATTTTTCGGATTCTAAGAGGAGATTCATCAAAATTTCGAATTCAAAAATTTTACTGTTTATAATAGTTTCTCTTTGTATATAAAATGTACAAAAAAGTATTAAAATATCGTTGGCCTTATGTATTGTGGAAGAGAATTTAGTTTACCCAATTAAGAATTTTATTTGTATTGTATTGATTTCTAAGCATTTTCAGGTTATTGAAACGGAAATACTGATATGCAAGCCCGAGCATTTTCCCCGCCATATGCATGTTGTTATCGGTTTCGATGATATTTTCCATGAACAACCCCATTGTTTCAAAGTCAACAATTTAAGCCGATAGGGAGCGTTTCTTGTTTTTGGTAGCATTAACTAGGGAACAGATGAAGAGCAACTAAGCCTGAACCGGAACTAAGACGTCCAGATCACAGGGAAGACTCGCTATCCCTAAGCCAAGATGATAGCCTCCTTTAAATAAAGTTTTAAGATTGTCTAATGTATTTCTGATAGTTACGTGGAGTGTAGGAAAAACGTCTAAAAATATAGCCTCTCGTTACCTCCCTCACTTAAAAAAATAAAGGAATCAACTTTTCCAAACAGTTTGATAAGTATTAAAGGAAATAATATTGATAATTTAAAATAAATTTCAGAAAAAATCAGTTTTTATATTGAAAAATATCTTTTTCAACATAAAAACTAGAAAAAAGTGAAAATAACCCATTTTATTTATTAGATGCTTCTTGAGAAAAATGACAAATATAATTCTAATAAATTTGTAATGATGCATTTGTAATAATGTAACTTTTCTTATGGAATAATATTTTTCTGAATGTAATTTCTGTATGTAACATAAATATAACACAGAAACAGGTTTTTAATAGCTTTATTACCATGAAGTCACTGATACATATTTCAAGGTCAAGATTTATAAATATTAGAAATCACAATGAAATTGCGCTCTACATTTGTAAAAGACTTCAATTGCTTCTGATTAGTGATCATAATTTAACTCAAAATATGAAGCGGAATATATCCCCAATAAACCTGAAAATGCCCCCAACAAATCCAGACATGCCTCCGGCCAATCCTGGGCGATCAGTCGCACCCAATTTCATCCCATTATCATCTTGTGGCGATCTTTTGACCATCACTCTGGGATCAGCCGAAGTGTCGCTGTGAACTTTCGAGGATTCTCTAGTCAGCCTTTTAGCTCCTTTTGGCTTGCTCAAGACGACAGTAAGGACCGCAGCAAACAAAATTATAACCCAAAACAGTTTCATCTGAATAAGATAAAAAAATATTCAAATTAATAATCGTTATCCAATATTAAAATTTTATAAAATATTAAAGCAAATTCCTATAGTAAAATATTCAAAAAAATCTCGTACTCTAAATTGCTTCAGTATAGTCTTCTTTTATTGTATTCGTAATTAAAGAAATAAAAATTAAAATAATTAATTAACTTCCTAATTAAGTTTCTAAAAAGTAATTAAATTCCTAATTCATTGTATTCCTAATTAAAGAAATAAAAATTAAAGTAATTAATTTAATTCCTAATTCACTTTATTCCTAATTAAGGAAATAAAAATTAAAATGATTAAATTCCTAATTCATTGTATTCGTAATTAAGGAAATAAAAATTAACATAATTAATTAAATTCCTATTTAATTGTATTCCTAATTAAAGAAATAAAAATTGACATGATTAATTAAATTCCTAATTAATTGTATTCCTAATTAAAGAAATTAAAAGTAAAATAATTAATTAAATTTCTAATTAATTAAATTCTGAATTAAAGAAATAATCGTTATCTAATATTAAAATTTTACAAAATATCAAAACAAATTCCAACAGCAAAATATTCAAAATAAATAAGTATCTCGCACTCTAAACGGCTTAAGTAAAGTCTTCTTTTATTGTATTCCTAATTAAAGAAATAAAAAAAGTAAAAAAAATTATAACTTGGGGGGAAAAAATATTTTATAGCTACTTGGAAAAGTTTCAGAATATATTCATTGTGTTATTTGTTTGAATGCGATCACAATCTATAACACAAGCATGCCTATCTACATTATAATCATTGGAATTTAATGTATTTACTTAATTCCATGTGTAGTACACTCTCTTTTCCCCCTACACTATGATTCACTCATTACACGCCGCCCTCTGGCGAGTGCTTAGAGAGACAGTCAGTTAAGCCTCTGTTATCGTTATGTGTTGACGTGTTTTGTCCACTCTCTGTTTGTGTTTGTGTGTAACGTAACCTTATATGTTTTAATAATAAATTAATGTTGCACAAGAAGGCTTATCTTAATTAGGACCCACCAACCATCGGTCACACATGTTCTTAATGATTTTTAAAATATCATTTTTGCAATTTCTTTGTCTGTCGGGCTGTAATACGATTTCACAATGAAACAACGAGAAGTATTGATTAAATTTTGAGTTTAATATATGGCTTTTTAAAAACTAAAAGCAACAGTTACTGATGAATTTAGTAGTTAATACTGTTCACAGAAAGTCTGTCCGTCTTTCTCTATTTGCAGATGAGAAAACAACAACAGAAATACGAAGAGCTAAATCTTTGAATTTTAACACAGGGTTTTATTAGCATAATTACCGATTATATTATATTTTGAATTAAAGCATCGTTCTTTATGTCCAAATATTTTTAAATTCGATTATTCGAAAGACTTCTGGCTTGACTAAATAAACTTTGGAATGTGTTATTCTAATTGAGATTATACATTTGAAGCAAATTTCCATCCAATTCATCTATAGGAAGATTTCAAAATGTAATAATATGTTGGTTTAATAACTTAATTTATATTAAGTTGTTGGAAGTTTTTAATTTGAAGGGAATAATAAAAATATTGAACATCTATATAAATAAAAAGGAATGTTTGTATTATGTCTCTAATACACGGCCGCACCACTCATCCGATTGCGATGAAACTGAATACTTATTATTTGCACTGCAGTGATGGCTATAGGCATATTCAAATTATGTAATCTATATAAATAAAAATGAATGTTTGTCGTATATCTTTTATGCGCGACTTCTTATATCTCTTATTATCTAGTTTTATATAAAAGTTTAAAAACTGTGAGTTAATATTATTTAAAGCTGAGAGTTAATATTATTTGGACAACCAACAAGTGCCGAATTCATTTAGCGTATTAAAACTGAATATTCATATAATTTTTAGATTTACATAAAAATATATTAACATGTTCACTAATAATCTTACTTTTTACCTTGGAAAATGCTATAAAATAAAAGTAATATAAAATAAAATAAAAAGGGCTTATAAATAAAAGTGAATGTTTGTCTGTATGTCTCTTAAACCTTCCTAAACCGTTCATCTGATTGCGATGAAACTTGGACAGCTTATTGCTTACACCTACAGGATGGCTATAGGGATAGTAAAAGCTTCTAAATTTTTTTAAAAACAATTTCAAAGCTTAACCGCATTTATTTACCAAGGATTAATTGCCAAATAACTCGCCGAGGAGACTAGATTTTGTAGAAATACTAAATCCAAGTGAAACGTTAATATTTTGCAGCTATAATATGCAAATGCCATGCAAGTCATTCTCAGAGGTAACAGCTTTGTTAGATAATGCTAGAAAATTTAAATGAGACCAACCCTAGGTGTTTTAAACTTTAATTAAATTTTAACGTTTTTGGCAGTAACTACCGAAAATATTGTAGTACAAATAATTTCGTTTCACCTTAATTTTCAAAAACTATCTTTTCAACTATATTAACGATTTTATGGTATAAATATATTTTGTATGTTTAATCAATTTGAAAAGAAAATGTTTTAATCACATTTACTAAATTAAACTTGGGAATTCTGACCGAATATTAAACGAATCACGAGATACAATAAATAGTTTCTTTCATTGCCATTCTGAAAGAACACCAAGTTTTAAAATTATAAAAGAACATACAAACAAACAAATATTCATGTAAAAATGAATATTTGTTTGTACGTATTTTATATACTGTCGTAACATCAATCCTATTTAGATAAAACATTGCCAAATTATTGATAGATTGCACTTAATATTATTTTTTTCGGCGGCAGCAACGCGTCGGGCACTAGCTAGTTTTAAATAAAAAAAATCTATTTTTTATAGCTGAAAAAAAGAGAGGCAATCTTCTAATATTGAAGTTTTATCAAATATTTCGTATAACATTTTGTTGCTAACGTGAGAAATATTTTTCCCAGTTCTTCAGTAACGGAATAAATTGCATTTCAATTCCTTCCTTAAAGACTAGATATCGACTGCTAAATAACATGGAACTGACAAATAAATTTGAAACACTTAAACTACTATACATTTTTTAAAAATAAGATATATATAGCTCAAAACTTGCAGAATATATTCAGAAAATTATATAAAATTTGAATTAAAAATACAATTTAAAATTTTAATTCATAAGGTATATATATGTAAACAGATCGTACCGAAATTAAGACTTAAAAATTATGCAAAAAAACAAACAAAAACAAACAAACATAGAACACAATTTTTTAACGAATGAATTTTGAAAAAAAAAGTTTTTAAATAACACTACTTAAAAATTAAAAATGTTAAATAAAAATATTTAATGTTCTCTTCTAAAATCAACTTTTTAATACAATCGCCTGCCTTAAGACTGTAATGAAATAATTTTAAAAAATTTTTTGACAAAAGTGAACAATTCATTCAAAAAGATAAGGCTAGAATATATTGGATGTGCTTTAGAATTAAAAACTAAATTCAGTTGATTTGAATAATAAAAAATAAAAGATGCGATACATATAAAAGTGAAAAATATATAGTGATAATGATAAGAGAATAATACTGAATCTAAAAGTATTGAAAACAGTTGAAAAAAATATATTGGCAAACGTACCTTAAAGCTGGATTCTGAATTTTCGACTGTTCGAACAAGTTTTTAAGATAAGATAAAGTTAAATTCAGTTCTCTTGGAATGTTCAATATTCTTTCAAATGCGATATAAATCTTAGCAATCTGCCTTTTTGTAGCTAACTGGAGGGAAAAAATGTTTTTTAGTCATTGTATTACGATCATCTTTAAGCAAATCGATGCAATTCATTAAAATGAATTGCTGTGAAAGGCGTTTGCATACCTTATTATGTACTATTACTGAACATTTTTCTTTTTTGAAACTCTTTCTCCTCATTTAAAAATGGATCATTATTTTAAGATTCCATCTTACCATGCCTAACTGCAAGAGGTTCTGAGGTTAAAATGAGTCAGACATTTTTTTTTCCAAATGCATTTACTTAGTAGGTTTTTCAACTGCAAAATAAATATAAATGTAAAATGGTTTAATCTTATTTAATGTCGTCCTGTAATAAATGTTTGTCTTTATATTAATGTAAAGTATCACACCGACCATATATTTTCTTTTCTTCAAATTTTTTTCTAATGTTTTCACTAACAAACACGGCATATTTTTCATATTCCATGTGCACCCATTTCACTGTTCAGAAATCTTCAATGATTCCAAATGAGATGCTTGAACTAAAGATGTCGATACTTACCAATAAACTTTTGAAAAATTAAATGCGGACACTTTTACACTTTTACACGCTTTTATAAAGCATTTTCTCCGAATTTTTTAAGCAGCATAAAAAATAACATAAACAGCACAGTTTTTTTTTCTTATGGATTTTCATTAGATTAAGCAGTGGCGTTTTAACCACTAAAATGCGTGTTTTGCTTTATTTTAAGACTTTCGACTTTTATTGTTTGATAATACAATACCATCTTACATAATACAATAATAATACAATACACTTTAAACCAATTGTCAATTGTTTCCTGTAACTACTTGTAAGAACTGTTTTTTTAATAATATGTATTGCCATGAAAATATTTATTTAGCATATTAATATTTTATTTATGCTTTTTCTTCTCATCAAGACCATTTAAAATGCATAGAAAATCACACGTTCCAAATTTTATGAAGTATGTTATTGCCATAATAGAAATTGTTGATCTATATTTCATTCAATTTTAAACTTTAAAAAATTGTCTGCTTTGATAAATTATTTTTGACTTTTGTGTCTGTCTATTTGTGTGTATCCGTATTCTGTCTATCTGTATATGCATTTTTACACTTTTCATTATTGAAAAAATGCATTTTTTTTTGCTGACATTTAGCATAACGTCTTTCACTTAAATATTTCAACTTTTATAAAATTTAGGCCTGATTAGTCAATGGAAAAAGGAACTTATCCAAAATGTATTCTAAATTATTTCATTTTATTATAAATTTAAACAAATCAACTGCTATTACCATTTCTGCAGTGTTACCCTCGATTATTGAAAGTGTTTTTTTTTTCACTTTCAGTCATTCCCGTTATGTATTTCTAGTTGCCACCCATAATGGAAGGAAATATACGTAAAAAAATGTGTTCTTAAGTATTAAAATTATTTAAACACACGTCGCCATTTCATTCAGTGAAAATATTAAATATTTATATATTGGTTCAAACGATCGCAGCTGATGAAAAAAAAATTGATAACTATTTTTCAAAAAGAATCATCGAGCAGATAACAGTTTATTGATAGCATGTAAAGCAGGAAAAAGGTAAGTTCATTTTTTCTGAAGATATTCCAAAAATATATCAAAACATCAAGAAACCAGAGGGACACTTCATCATTAGAAAATTTATTAATTCCATTTGAAGAAATTTTGTAATGCCAATCGATAATTTGTTGTTTGAAATTGAAACAATAGCTTATTTTTTTTACCACAGATTGCAAATATTATTCTTATGTCCACTGTATTAGAAATTAGAGAAAGAACATTCACGATTTTTAAAAAGATTAAAGTAATTACTTTTTTTCTTCAAAGTTATGATATTATTTCACAACCATAATTTTAAAACACATTTCAAGGACTTTAAAGAAAGTCATTGTACGAAAAAATAACTTCGAATATACCCAAGACTTTTTCCATAAGCTGGAAAACTGTACTCAATGAAATCATTTCAGATAATTCCAGTTTACAGCAGAATTGTTGTTTTACAAATACAATCAAAGCAAAAATGCTCTAAATTTCAAACAATTCGGAAAAAGAAAAAAAAAAAAGAATTCTTAGAAGAAATACTATCTGTTGCATTTTACTTCTTAGACATTTAATGGAGATTCTTTTATGCCAGTTTAAGATGTTATTCCTTAAAAATGTTTTTTTTGCCTACAAATTCAAAGTTTAGTTCTTTAAGCCTTGTTTTAAGCATTATACAATTTAACGCATTTCATTCGCCTATCGCCATAGAATGAAAAAGAAAAATATAGTCTCCTTTTTACGATAACATTGCTTGCTTTCGTCGGATTCGGTAAGAGAAAGAGAGAGAGAGTCTATAGACTGATGGATTTTATCCAAAATTTTAATACATATTTACAATTTGAGTGAAAAATTATAATATAAATTTCAAATTATTTCGGTAATTCCATTCTAGAAATATTTTGGTTTATTTATTCATACAAGTGGACGCAAATATAACTGCACGAATGTATGTTTTAGAACTCGGGTAGTTGTAAAATAATAGAAATTTTAAAAATCAAATTTTGAATTATTTCAGTTTTCATTCTTTGTGAACTTTTTACTATGTATAAGTTAAAAGGCTTGAAAGCATAAATAACTAATTCAAATTACATATGCCTAATTTTTTTTGGAAAACATTAGAGTATTTAACTTTTTTTTGCTTTAAAAGTATTTTCAGTCTACTAAAATGGAATATTTGATGAACAAACATTTTCGACACCATATACGTTTCGCATTTAAATGAAGTTTCAAAACTGTCGATGGTATTTATTATGTTCATGATCTGAAGGTGTTTAGATAGAATGTGTGAAAAGATCGCTTCTAAATATAGACTGCAGTTATCTTGAGCACTTAAATAAAAGCCCAGTTAAATTACTTTTCTGAGTAACCTGAAGAATTTTCAAAGAAATAAGATTCAGAATTCAAAATAAATTAGGGAAAATAATTATAAATTATTACTAAAACCAAAATTTTTGTAATAAAAAAGTTTCTAATGGGTTTGTATTTTAATATACTTTGTGTTTGTGTTTTAATATACTTTTTTTAAAATTCAATTCCTACTTAGGTCTACTGAGAAATTTTTTATTTTAATTACTTTTTATTATATATTTATCAAAAAAAAACTATTAAGTATCAAATAAATGTTGAGTTCCGCAAGAATTAAACTCGCTTTCTTCACCATCATGTGAAAAATACCAAAAATCTTTCATTTCCCAGATTGAACCACTGTCTGTCGACTTCAATGTTCATTACATACTGCTAAAACTCTATTTAAAGTATTAAAAGTTAATTAAATTCAATAAATGAATTAATATTTGAAAAAACCGTATTAACATCGAGTGTCATCCACTGCAAGTGTACAAAAATGTATTTGAACTCGAGTGAATGAATAAAAAGTATTTTAAGAACGACTGAAATTTTGAACAAGGTATATAAATAAATATATACAGGGAGAATGTGAACTAACAGTAGGAATTGAAAAATGATGTGTAAAGGATTTAAATCTTATCATATCTGCTTGATAAAATTTATGGTTGAAAAAAATTTGAAGTATATTTTAGGTTTAAAAAACGCTTTCCTAGTAAGAATTTTTACTTCAAATTCAAAATTCTTGACTAAAGATTCTTTTGTTTCTGATCATTAAAACCTCAAGGAGAACTTGAATAAAGAATAACGAAAAATGATCTTTTTATGTGAAGATCCTTGATCAAAATGACAAATATAATTTCGAAAAAAAAAAAATTCCAAGAACCTTGGATTTCACTATGGATTTATTACATCATAGAGTAGATAATATTCAAATTCCAATCTTTTGGTTTTTATCATAGTTGCCAACTCATTATTCATAATGATATGCGGGTAAGCAAGAAAGTACAATAAAGTCAAGAGAGATTTAAATTTTGAACGAAACGTTGCTACCTTTATTTTTAAATAGCATGAGTCATAATTATTTAATTTTCTGCAATTTTAAGTGATGAGACCAAAAAAATTGAAGAAAAAATTTCTCTATCCGTTAGCTTCTTCATACCTTTTTCTAAGTGTCTTTTTCACATATTTGCATAATATTTGGACTAAGTCATCTAACAAATGGAATCAAATTAGGACAGTTACAGTGTTAATTAATTTTAAAAATGATTTTTTTTTCTTTTAAGGGTTTTTTTTACATAAAAAGGTAGTCGTAAATTTATTAGACCATTAATAAATCCTTTACGGTGATATACTATTTTGATGCAGTTATTTTTGGATCAAATATCTAGTTATTCTGATTTCCTGATATCTAATTTCTGATGGGAAAAAATCCGAGGGAATATTTTGCTTAATTACAGACCGATTGAATATCAAGTATACATTTAATTATAATTTTACTTACGATTTACCGAATTTCATATTTTTAAATCATTTGGGGTTTGTTATTCAATTTCCATACTTACTTACATCTGAATTTATAATTCTAAAGAGATTTAATCAATTCACGTATTTTGTTCAAAATTTAGTTTTGTTCTACAACTTCGATATTAAAATTGTTTAATAGATTTCATTTGTGAACCTATTTGCGTTTCATAATTAACATCTCACTTGTAGTCTGATAGCCAGGTTAACACGTTATGAACAGATTTGGTTTAAAATTTGACAGATATTTATAAATTAGGTGTAAAAAAAAAGTACCGAATTTCATTCTTCTGGCATAAAGCATTTTTGTGTTATCGTATTCAAAACCCGACAGAAAATATTTTGCATTATGTTTTTTGATCACAGGAAGGTGTTAAATGCGGAAATTCGTTAAAATCTCGGGTTTGAGTTTTAAACGAATCACCACATTCGGAATTTTGGCGATTTCAATGCTTACCATATTTCATAAACGATAAAATAAGAATAAATGAAAAAGTTCGATTTATTTATGCATATTTACTTGGAATACGGTATTTCAGAAAGTAAAATAACGTTAGTAAACTGAATCAGTTATATTTAATTTTTTTCTGTCTATCAACAAATTTAATTCATAAATGCAAATCATAAAATATAATTATCAGCAATAAAGAATTTACTCTATATATACCTCATAATTTATTTATGTAGAATGACCTCAAGGTAATGTAAGGTAATTTTTCAGCAATTTATTCAGCCAAATATAACCATATTTAATCTGTAGTCAGTTTTGGCTATAGGATTTTATTTCATGAGAAATAAATTAATTCTGATTTTTGCCACTAGCTGTCGCCTAGCTCTATGGATGCAGTTCGCCACATCAATCAAGTTATATAAATCACAATTTCGATTTGAATTTTTTTATTATTATGGCATCGTTGAAATATGATTAAAATCTACTTTGATTCATCCCTTTTATTTTCCTAAGGATGTAAAATGCTGAATCGTCAAAGACAAAATTTAGATGTCTGACTAAACAAACAGTCATGGGCATAGGGTTGCTAGAACTGTTCCAATTGGCTTTGGGGTTGCCACTTTGGTGATAAATTCAAGCAATACATTTAAGTAAATTTCAAGTTTTTCCAAGAGTTTATTTCTGAGATGATTGAAAAAATGCATTTTTTGGATTGCTGTCCATCATTTATTTATAGGATTAACAGTGTTATGTGGACATCCATGCGATAGGGAACTATATTATTGCAGCTCCATTTCTAAACCACACTTTTCTATTCATCCCATAACCAAGAATTACTGGGAGACAGATCCGAAAATCGTTGCCAACTACTTTATGATCACCTGCAAAGAAAAGTGAAGCAAATTATTTATACGTCTTTTAACTAATCGGATGCTAAATTTTCTATTTTTAATATCAACTTCAACTCTTCAACTTCTTCAATAGTAAGCTTTGTATGTTCATATCTTACTATTCTGAATGTAGGTAATGTAAGCTTATTTACTGTATATTTCAACAATGCCAAAATAAAACTTGATGTATAAGTAACAACTTTTGTAATTCTTTTGATTAAATGAATTTGCCAATTGTTTATGCAGCGCTATTTTATATCAGGTACAGAAGATAAGAATGTCTTAAATGAATCTAAAATCTCATGAGTAGGATCTTTCATATACAAAATGTACTTAGATTCATCTAAACATATTATTTACAGTTCAGCTCTATCATTACTTCATAATAAACCTTCATATAAATTCGCAGTCAGAAGGAAGGTAAAAATATCAGCTACAAATTTGAAAATTACAACCAAAACCAATTTGAGTGCCTAGACAATTAACAACAGCTGAATTTATATGTTCACAGTTTTTATTGAAACACCGCATTCAAATCGGAATAATTCGATATAATTCATATTTTGAGTTGATTATTCGTTTCGAAAGAATTTTTAGAAATGAATCGCAATAATTCCCAAACCTGGAAAATTGAAAATCATAAGTCGTTGACATTCTTTGAGTAATATCGAAAAGTAATTTCAGCTTTTCTTTACAGGGAGTAGAGAGCTGTATCAGCAGAACTTTTCTTCTGATTGTCAACCAGTACAGATGATGCACCTCTAAACTGTTTGGATTTGATTTTGTTCGTTGAAATGACCTGCTTTCTTTTAAACTACCTGGAGAATGCTTTATTTGCCGGTACATTTGTATCATCATGTGCATGATAAAGAGAGTTGCTGACAGAAGAAAACAAGAACCTCATTTTTCCTCACAATGATCTGTTTCGTTATATGTTTACCACTGTTTAATTTTGTATCAGTATTTCCAGTTATATTTCAGGTTGTAATGCGTAGCTAAATAGTGCTGATTATGAGCCTAATGTAACAAAAGTTGATTTATATGATCAGAAATAAGATTTAAACGTTAGAAATGGCTATTTTGAATTCTACAACTCCATGTTTTCAGTGAAAGTTAGTAGGTTTCATAAATCATACTTGCATTCTGGAAAACACATAGGCACAGGTATTTTGCTACTACTTATGTATAATTCGGTGACATAACAACGGGGTAACAGTCTTAAGAGCGCAGAGGAAGAAAACATCAGAGCTTTCTTTCATTATGATTTTTGTTTATACCATAAAAATATATTATCGTCGTTTATGTTTGCCAAATTGCTGGTGACAATTGAAGACGGGAATATATTCACTTTATGTTAGTTACCCTCAATGCTGTACTATTATAATTTGGTCATTCTTAGTTTCTTTGAACTATCAAACTGAATTTTCTTTGAGTTAAATTCATTCTTATTCTCATGTAAATTAGCTTGCAAAATGTCTACTCATACTGCAGATTATTTTATTTCTATAATAATAATTTGGGAGAAATTTATTCCAGATACTTTACTGCTGCAAAATTGTTTTTTCACAAGAGCGCTGAATGAGTTTTTTGTGTGTGTGAATTTCTTTAAATACACTGATGGAAAAAAAATCCCAACACTAGGAAGGAGCTGTGCTAGATAAGCGAAATTTGGTAGGCGTGTTTATACATCTGAAAGATGACGGCGAGTCAAATTTCGAGCTACGCGCGTAAGTGTGGCGCTAGTAGCGACACTATGAACATGCAAATGAGCTTTAAATAAGCTCTGTAAGGTTCGTGATCGTTATTTACAGTTGAGATTTGACGTAGTGGGTTAATGTTAGTCAAGGATGCCTCTGAGAGGATGAAGAAGCCATTATCAACAGCGCACTGAACGAGGTCGTGTTGTAGGGCTACGAGAAGGTGGGTTTTCTTTCCGCGATATTGCTGAAAGACTTGGCAGGAATGTATCCACTGTGCATGAGTTTTGGCGGAAGTGGTCAAGGGAAGGTACTGCCTCTAGAAGACCAGGTTCCGTGCTGCCACGTGGTACTACTGAGAGGGAAGACCGTCGTATTGGCGTATGGCTGTGGCTAATCGTACTGCGTCTGCAGCTGAAATTCGAGTTGCAGTTGGCACCACAGTGACACAACGAACTGTTACAAATCGGTTACTTCAAGGACAGCTCCGAGCCAGACGCCCTGTGTAGTGCATTCCACTGACTCCAAACCACTGCCGTTTGCAACGTGAGTGATGTCAAGCTAGAGCTGATTGGCAGACGGAGTAGAGATCTGTTGTGTTTTCTGATGCAAGCCGGTTCTGCCTTGGTCGCAGTGATACCGTTTGTTAGTTAGAAGGAGGCCAGGTGAACGCCTGCTAGTGTCTGCGGCCTAGACACACAAGGCCTGCTCCTGGAGTTATGGTTTGGGGAGCAATTTCGTATGACAGCAGGAGCACTCTCGTGGTTATCCCACGCACCCTGACTGCAAATTTGTACTTCAGTCTAGTGGTACAACCTTTAGTGCTGCCATTCATGAACAGCATTCAAGGGGGTGTTATCAAACAGGATAACGCTCGCCCTCATACCGCTGTTGTAGCCCAACATGCTCTACAGAGTGTCGACATGTTGCCTTGGCCTGCTAGATCACCAGATCTTTATCAAATCGACCACGTATGGGATATCATTGGACGACAACTCCGGCGTCATTCGCAACCAGCATTAACCGTCCCTTCATTGACCGCCCAAGTGCAACAGGCACGGAACTCCATCCCACAAACTGATATCCGACAGCTGTACGACACAATGCATGCACGTTTGCATGCTTGCATTCAAAATTCTGGCGGTTACACCGGTTACTAATGTACCAACATTTCACATTTGAAATGCCTCTTCTCGCCAATGGCTCTACCTGTGATCTTGAAACTTTAATCAATTAAACATGTTACCTAGACAAATGAATTCCTAAAATTTCATTACTGTACAACAATTTTTCCTTGGTGTTGGGATTTTTTTCCACCAGTGTACGATGAAATAACAAGTGGTTTTCTGTATTGGATTACATCTGAACCGAAGTCAAAATTAAGTGTAGATATTTCTTAATACCCCGGCGCCATTTTACTTAGTCTGTCTTAATCCGTAGGATTATTCATTAAACTGATCAAAAATTAATGTAAGTTGAAGCGGATTTCGGACTAAGCAGACAAAACAGGCATTTGGGAAGTCTATTTGAAGTGAAAGTTACAAGTATATTAATTAATGAAGTTCATTTTTCTAATTGCAAATCGCTAATAAATTTTTATGAATCATAAAACATTAAAATAATATGAACACTTTATCAAGTATAATTGGTTAAGTTCATATATGTATTAATATTTCGCTAAGTTATTGATATATTTATATGTACCTAATACTTGATTCCATAATATTATGTACGAAACTAGTTATCAAACTACTTGGAATCACTATAGATAAATGAAAACAAATATATTCTCAGAAAATTAATAAAATAAAACATCAAACTTGTTAAAATTGTATGGGAATTCGAACTAAATGGATTAGTTTATTAATAGAGCGATCTCATAATGTGCACTGCTGTAGACTGTAAAATGAAGTGATCTTACGAACTCATTGCGAAAATAATTATGGTTTTATTTTGCATTTTGATGAACTGTGATATTAGCAACCTTGATCAAAATCATGAACTTTCATATTCCTTCATTTTGTTTTACTTTTATCAAAAGTCATACTTCTTCGGCAGATTTAGGACATTGTGATAAATGTACTTCATTATACTGGACTGATTTTTTTCTCGGAAATAATTTCTCAGTATTTATTTATATTTCCTTGTTTCATTCACACGTACATAGCGTATCTATTCTAATTGCGATCGGATAATTTATTTCTGAACTGCTAAAGACGGACACTTAGGTCCTTTCCATTTAAAAAGTGCTTTATCGTCAGGAGCTATCTTAAATGTCAATCTACTGGGTTTTTATTTTGTTTGAATCAATAAATTTATCTCTAGGAAAAGTATAATGTTATATGTTTATTAGAAGTAATATATTTTTGGGATACTATTGGTAATAATAAAATTTTCACTCTTCTGCTTTTAAAACTGATCAAGTTACCAAAGTCGCTATTTAATAGCTTTTTCTTGGAGCAATGGCATATATTTGTTGATGGATAGTTCTCAAAGTAGATATTGTAATAATACAAAATAATTTAAAGTAATAACATTCGGAGTTTCATACTATAGTCAGTTTTGGTCGCAAGAGAGATAATTTTTGTTTGTTTCGTCCATTCTTGGCACGATTTCCCATTTGTGGACTTTGGAATTTTATCTATACTATTCGATTTTAAAAATTTATATGGAACGTTTGAAGCTTTCATTTCATTCATCAGTCAATAGTATGTACAATAGAAAGAGTTTATTTTGTGCGTATGTTTATTTTTACAATAGGCAAATAAATTTGGAATTCGGTTGTAAGTTTAATGGGACAGAACTGTCATATTTGAAGCCTTATCTTTTTGGTTTGGATTTTACACAAAAATATCTCACATAGATATGTAATTTAGAGATTATAGTAACGATATATTGCTTACTCAGTCTTTCGGTTTTTTATTGGAGTGATTTTATTGATTCTGTCAATAAAATCATTATATAATTATAATATAACGATACTTTTACAAAAAAATCAAATATTTAGAAAGAAAATGTAATTTGAATATACTTATATTGTTGCACAAATTTTTGTGCATATATAAAACTTATCCAGCCAAAAATTAAAAAAAAAACAATGAATATTATAAAACTTTGGCGTTTACTGTGTTTACGACAAATTTTTTATGAAGTATGATTAAAGTACAGAGTTCTTTTTCAGAAGTTCGTATATTGACACAAGCAAACATAAAATATATATCTACAGCATTTTGAGCGCTTCTTTTAGCTAGAAGTATACACAGACAGTTTAATATCTAACGGTTTTATTTCGGCCTTCTATAGCGTTGTAGAGTTACCTGGATTAAAGTGATCAAGTTTTATGTACAAAATAAGAATATAAATTAGTAATGGAAGAGCGAGTAGTTTAATTTGCTTTTGTCTACAAAATAATTTCAAATAAAATAATTTTAAAAGGCTATAAAAAATTTTGAGATAAAAGTTTCGTGCATTTCGTGAATAGATTTTAAGTATTATTTCGGTTAAAATCATAAACCTATCTGATTTTTTCTTTTTAAAAATTTGGAATCTCGGAAACCTTATTGGCTTTAAACAGTTACAATTTCTGCAACAATCAGTTTTCATCATATTTTATAAATTCGCGCCAAAAAATCAACTTTATTTGATTCCTCGGAAATAAAGAAAGAGAGTGATCGTATATCTTCTCACTCAATATGTTATTATTTAGTGTTCTGTTGTATTTGCTATAACTATTAGTCCCTAATTCGTGAAATTTGAAAGATTTTTTTGAACAAAAAATCAAAATTGTTTCGGATATATGACAAGGAAAAGTTTACGATCGTTGCCGATGTATGAAAACTATCTGACAGTTAATGAAGAGATATGCAAATTTTAAAGAAATAAAATTGTAAGTAATCTATGCACTAATTACTGTCATAAAATCTTTATTATTAAATTAATGAATAACCATGAATATAAATAATACGTATTCTTTAAATTAATTAAATACAGTTAAAATAAATATATTAACTTACATGTTGTTTCATTGCAAATGCTTTTTCCTTATATTTTCTTTATTTATTTCACTTGGAACGAATTAATATCACTGAGCAAGAGACGTTATAGATAAATATTTCCAATGGACAAAAAAAAATGGAGAAAAATTTATTTTAAAAGCATAATTTCAACTGTAAAGACCTTATTTCGAAGTTTAATGCAACTTTTAAAGATATAAAAATTGATCTCAGCAACATTTTCATATATATATTTATATATATTTATCCTGGCATTTTGACGGTCCTAAGCTTGCTTTTTTTTAACTGCTCATCTCATATAAAGAAAAAAGAATAATTAATTTTTGCGATTTTATCATCAGAAGTTTTAATATGTCCCTGAATAGTTTAGGAAATGAAACAATTTTTTTCGCCTAATTTAAATCAACAGATTTTTTTCTTGATGAAAGTATATCTACTAACAGACATTTTCTACATTTTCATAGAGTGTTAGAATCATGCTTGTAATATGATAAATAGACAAATCAGAGTCATGGGTATTTATCAAAATCTTTAACTCGAATTGTCTCTAACTGTGACCTTAATTTCGAAAATTTTGTCTTTACTTAATACTATGATAAAATATGGAGAAATAAAGGCTTTTATGCTGATGCCATTGAGTGGCAAGCATCTGAAAAGAAAGTGGCATCTGAAGAGATGAACTATGGATGCATTTCATTTTTATACCAAATGCCTTTTGTAGTAATTAAATAAAAAACATTTATAAAAATACATATGCAAATATTTTTTATTCTAGGTAAGTGATAATAAGTGATTTTTTTTTTTAATTTCATGGTGATGTTTTGTATATCTTCATAGAATAATGGAAATTCTTTTCATAATAAGATAAATATGGTAATCAGAATCATAGATATTTGTCACAATCTTGACCTCGAATTTTTTGTTGATTGATGCATTTCTTTTCATTGTTAAAATTCTGTACATATAAAAAAACATTCCACTAAAAATGAATTAATTTTTTTATTATTATTTCAATTTCCAGAAGGAGGTGCCCGAGCTATAATTTTGTTCTAGCTGGACAACTTTAGCAAATTCAACAACGTGGACAGAGGGACGGCTAAATCTAGACAGAGGTCGACGTTGAGCAATTTTCCGCCATTGGATTGTCGAGTCACTCTGGCTCCACGAATTTCTGTTTCCATTGCCTCCACTTGAAGAAAAAGAAAGCAGGAGCACAGCACCAAGCTGACCAAGAAGAAGTAGCAATTCATCTATATTGCAAAAACAAAAACATATTAATATTCAATTAATATCTTTTTGATGATGTGTCCGTATTAACACGGAAAGAGGATGCAGTGGCTTCTGAGGGTAAAGACCCCTGAGCACCAGACGGAAGAAGTCTGACTTCTAGCTCAAATGAAAATGACACACACACATATTAGCTTGCACAACCCCTATTTACAGGAGGACTCATTCTCACAGATAAAACAACCATGCCCAAAATAGGACGCCCAAATCATGGAGAAGCGATTCACCGGCTTAGCGATTTCTTTTTTTATTTGTTTGTTTTTGTTTCGTTCTGATCAGGGCCATAACTATATATGCTACTGTTCAAAAGCTGTTTATGTGCATATTACCCGATTTTTCAAGTGGGAAATTATTTATAATATCAGAATTTTTCGTATACTAGCGCATTCTGAATCTTATACTATAATACGAGGAATGGTTGCCAAGTCGAAAATCGCCCCAGAATTAATAAACTCCGGTAAACTTGGGGGTCTGGGGTTTTTGGCCACGAGGAATCGATTGGCGCCGGTTTTGAAGCGCTACAGTCGAGCAGTTCGGAGTTACAGATAGGATATTTTCAAACTTTATTAGTTCGCCATAATGGCTACTTAAATTTTCAAGCGGTAACGTGCTGCCATCTATAGCCAATATGGCGAACTAATAAAGTTCTATGTTTATGCTGTTATAGGTTTATAATATGTTTCTTATGTATGTATATATGTTTGGTTTTTCTAAATAAATTTGTCAAAAATATTGAACTTTAACACACTTCAATCTTTACCTTTGTATAGAATAGTTCATTTCCAAACTCTAACTTTGTTTAGAATAGTTTACAATGGTGCACTTTAACCGGTTATCTTTTCACCAATGGTTTCACAAATTTTCTTATGGCATGTATTGTTTTAATAAATCACAATTGAAAATTTAAATCTTCGAGTTAGCTTCGATACCTGTTTTCTCCGAGCGGAGCTCAGTCACCCGCTGGTAATAAAAATACTCAAATATATTACTTATTTATAAGTGAATGCTTCTGTCAACCTTATTATTTAGCTATAAAATAAATAAGAAATAATTCAACAATTGTCTCCAATTTTTTTATTTATTCTTTGCTGTTATAACTGCAAATTAATCCGCAAATAAATATTGTCATGTTTCAACAATTGTCTATTTTTTAATATTTCTTCTGATTATCCGATGGAATGAATAAATAATTTTTAAGAAACTACAAGCAAACTAACAAAGCAACATTTATAAAACATAAAGTACATTTTTTTAGCGTCAAAAATTTTTATTAAAAGGAACCTCGTGTTTGGAGCGTGCCAATGTTAGTACATCTAAAACATCAGTGAAATTAACATAATGAGAGTAATATAAAACTTAGAATGTAAAGAAAAATAAAGGAAAAATGAATCCATCCGGAAGTCTTTATAAAGATTCAAACTTGGAATTTTTTCTGCGTTAGATCATATTTTCATCTACGTATTTACCTTTTGTGACTCTAAAATTCAAAGCAATTATGGTCTTTTTTTAATGAATACAAAATCAAAGTGATTAACAGCAATGAACAAAATTCACAACACCATACATAAAATTATTTCAAAATATCCACCAAGTAAAACCACATCAAAATGAAATCAAATAAAACCATAAAAAATAAATATTTGATTTTATTCTTGATGATAATTTTTGGCTTTATTGTTCTCAGAATTTCTCGAAAATTCTATTATTACACATATCCATATTATCTACAATAAGCGAAAAGTGGAAGAAATGATGTTATTAGACAAAATGAATATCTTGTATCTCATAAGAAAATTAAGAAATTAGAAATGTTAAATTATTTGTCTTCTTGTTCTCATTTTGTTATTTGATCTTCTTCTAAAAGGTTTTTTCCGTCGGTATTTTGTCATTCACTTACTTATTACATATCTTTTATACGATTTCTTTTTCCTTTCTCTTATCATCAATCAATTATTTAGATAAAATTTGCTATTTGAGAGAAATATAAACATATTTTCAAGTTTATTTTTAAATCAGTGATCCAACAGCATGGAGGATAGATTATGTAAAAAATAATTGAAATTTCTTAGGCAAAAATAATTTTAAGTCTACACTGAATGTAAAATCTTTGCATTGAATGACGTTTAAAGACAATTTTTAAGTCATTTTTATACTACTGCTCATTTTTAAGTTTTTTAAAAGCTATTAATCCTAAACCCTCAGAAAAAAAATGAAAACGCTGCCTAATTTTCTTACTTTTTTTTCTATTATTTAATCAAAGTTTAATGGCAGGCATTATTTGCAACTTGAAATACAAATTTAGTTAGAATAATAGCAACTTTGTAGCCCCGAAATTACATACCAATTTGATATATTCAAATTTATATTTTTGAGTTATCGAGTTTACATGTTTCTGAAAATGTAGACCGACAGACGTTCACTCACTTGTTGGATTTTGCTCCAAATTTGTGTCTACGCTATAGTTGATAAGTTTGTGTATCAAATTGTATCCATCTAACCCGCTTTATTTTTGTAGTTGTCGTGTCAAATTATTTTCTTCCAGCTAGACAGACAGACTTCATACGCGTATTGTTCAAAATTTGACGAAATTCTACAAATTTGGTATTGAGACCCTATATCTAATTTCATCCATCAAGTTCAAAAAACCTTTTTGAGTTATCTATGTCACAAACTACACCTATGGAAAAAAATCCCAACACCAAGAAAAAATTATTGTACAGTAATGAAATTTTAGGAATACATTTGTCTAGGTAACATATTTAATTGATTAAAGTTTCAAGATCACAGGTAGAGCCATTGGCGAGAAGAGGCATTTCAATGTCGAAATGCCTCTTCAATGTGAAATGTTGATACATTAGTAACCGGTGTAACCGCCAGAATTTTGAATGCAAGCATGCAAACGTGCATGCATTGTGTCGTACAGGTGTCGGATATCAGTTTGTGGGATGGAGTTCTATGCCTGTTGCACTTGGGCAGTCAATGCAGGGACGGTTAATGCTGGTTGTGGATGACGCTGGAGTTGTCGTCCAATGATGTCCCATACGTGGTCGATTGGAGAAAGATCTGGTGATCTAGCAGGCCAAGGCAACATGTCGACACTCTGTAGAGCATGTTGGGCTACAACAGCGGTATGAGGGCGAGCGTTATCCTGTTGGAAAATACCCCTTTGAATGCTGTTCATGAACGGCAGCACAACAGGTTGTATCACTAGACTGACGTACAAATTTGCAGTCAGGGTGCGTGGGATAACCACGAGAGTGCTCCTGCTGTCATACGAAATTGCTCCCCAAACCATAACTCCAGGAGTAGCCCCTGTGTGTCTAGGCAGCAGAAAGGTCACTAGCAGGCGTTCACCTGACCTCCTTCTAACCAACAAACGGCTATCTTTGCGACCAAGGCAGAACCGGCTTTCATCCAAAAAACACAACAGATCTCCAATCCGTCCTCCAATGAGCTCTAGCTTGACACCACTTACGTCGCAAACGGCAGTGGTTTGGAGTCAGTGGAATGCACTGCACATGGACAGGAGCTGTCCTTGAAGTAACCGATTTGTAACAGTTCGTTGTGTCACTGTGGTTCCAACAGCAGCTCGAATTTCAGCTGCAGACGCAGTACGATTAGCCACAGTCATACGCCGAATACGACGGTCTTCCCTCTCAGTAGTACCACGTGGCCGCCCGGAACTGGTCTCCTTGAGGCAGTACCTTCCCTTGACCACTGCCGCTAATACTCATACACAGTGGATACATTCCTGCCAAGTCTTTCAGTAATATCGCGGAAAGAAAACCCACCTTCTCGCAGCCCTACAACACGACCTCGTTCAAACTCAGTGAGCTGTTGGTAATGGCTTCTTCGTCTTCTCAAAGGCATCCTTGACTAATATTAACCTACTACGTCAAATCCCAACTGTAAATAACGATCACGAACCTTACAGCGCTTATTTAAAGCAAAGCTCATTTGCATGTTCATAGTGTCGCTACTAGCGCCACACTTACGCGCATAGCTCGAAATTTGAATCGACGTCATCTTTCAGATGTATAAACACGCCTACCAAATTTCGTTTATCTAGCACGGCTCCTTCTTAGTGTTGGGATTTTTTTTTCCATCAGTGTATGTCATAATTATTAACTATGTCCCAATTCCGAAAGTCCTGAGAATAAAAACATGAAAAATTTTTTTTACTGTTATCCAGCTAAGATTGAATTAATGTATGATCCCCAATGGCTTGCTCTTTTTAGGCTGAATTTTCAGCAAACAAAATAGGATATATCTTAAGGACTACTGCGAATTCTGAACGAAATTTGATTTACATACTTAAAAACCTGCGGAAACAAAGTTTTGAAAAATCTAAATTTCCGTAACGGATTTTTTTTTAGATAGTAGTTAATTAATTATGTTACTTTACGGGGTTAATCAGTTTAACTATCTCATCTAACCCATCCCCCTTAGTCATTTCCAGAGACACCAAATTTTTAAAGATGCAAAAACAAATAATAAAGTTACAGAGATATTTCACTTCCTAACGACTGTAACTGGAGCTACATGCACATTTAAAACTAGGCAATAAACAGCATGTCTTAGTTACCTCCCAAAATAAGAGAGAACAACTCAAAGATAACAAGACTAATTGCATGAAAGAGAAAGATAAGTTTTCAGCTGCAGTTGGTTCCATATCCATGGCAAGAAGTGCATGCTGTAGAAACCATGTGAAAGATCATATGTTTCTTCGCCTTTCTTAAGAAAACATAAAAAATAGAGAATCAT